>JAUCMU010000001.1:7246418-7261605 GCA_032275025.1 Enteromius treurensis
AACTGTGTCACAGTGTGGTACGGGAGCTGCTCTGTTGCTGAGCGTAAGGCACTGCAGCGGGTGGTGAAAACTGCCCAGCACATCATAGGGCAGAAGAACATCCAGACATCCAGAAGAAGCACTGTCTGCATCGAGCACGCAGTATTCTTAAGGACTCCTCTCACCATGCCCACAGACTGTTTTCTCTCCTGCCCTCAGGCAGACGCTTCAGATTACCCCGAACAAGAACTAGCAGATTGAGGAACAGCTTTTTCCCCAGAGCTGTCTCCTTACTGAACTCTGCCCCACACTGACCACACTGATATTGCACTACACTGTACATAATCACTAAATGTACATATCCTTTGCACATACCAAACTGTAAATTCCTGATTATACATTTGCCAATGTGTCTGATACAGTAAATAACAACCTGTAAATAATGTTCATATATACTGCATTTTCATAACTACTACAGCAACCTGTACTGTCAGGGATTTAGGAAGGAGGACCCATTTGCAGTTGAGTTCAGGGGTTTATTAACAAACAGATGGATACAAAAGGTAGTGAATGCACAGGTGATGACATGAGGAACCTAATACACAACATGACAAAGGAGGACCACTGGAACATATCTGGCAACACACGGCAGGATTTAACACCAAAAGGCAAAGCCTGGCAGGGTAGATAGCAAGAGCAAGACAAGATATAGCTAGACCAGATACTTGATGGCTGGCAATGCGGAACTGACTGAATGCCAGGCCAGGAGAACCAATGGCAGGGAACAGGACAGGAACACGAAAAACAAAAGACAAGGCTCCACAGAAACAGATACACAAAAAGCAGACTGGGAAATAAAACAACAACAACAACTACTATTAAAGAACAAAGTTAGATAACAAAAGGTCATTAACGAAAACATCATGATCAACTAAAATATGAAAAAAGAGGCACAAAACAAGAGATCAAGACTAGGAGAAACTAAAATAAAGAAAAAAAAATTCAAACTAAAAGCAAGAGAAGGAGCAAGACAAAACATGAAAGTACAAAGAACTAAACAAGACAAAGACACAAGACTCACCAGACAACACTAAGCCACATCCACAGACACAGGGACAAAGACCAAGACCAAAAGTAACAACAAGAAAGTGTAGGACAAGATGAGAGGGAGACAAGACGAACCAGCACAAAAAGGACAATAGGGCCAAGGGTACAATAAATAGGGAGGAAAGCACACGAGGGACAGCTGCAGACAATTAACACCACAAGGGCTCAACAAGGCTAACGAGAGGGTGTGGTAGAGAGGAAACAAGAAGGAGGGACTAGGGAAGCACATGGCTGACAAAAACAAAGCCATGTGCTGACATGAGACAAGAAACAAAACAAAAAGACAAAGATGCAGGCAGGATCTTGACAACTTGGCCCCCTTGCTTTGAATGATCAGTTTTTTTGTAAAAAAGAGAGACAGAGACAAAAGTAAAGCAGAGATGCATCAAACATATTAATAATCGCCTATAATATGCTAATATTTTAGGTGTTTATATGTATATTTGAAGAGGTGAAATGGGAGTTTATGAGAAATTAATGTGTGTTTGTGAGGGTATTATTACCTGTTTGTGTGTGTTGAAAGAGGGGGGTGGGGGTCGGTTACCGAACTCACATCTTCCGCATCTTGATTAACTCTTGCTCTGGGGAAAACTGCAAGTGAACCATTTTATTTACAGATTTTATATTTTTGTTCTCTCCCAGCTAATACTTTCTCCAATCAGCACCTCAGAGGGCAATAACAAAATAGCATAATAAATAAATAAAATACTAAGAACGCTTATGTGGTGAAAAAAAGCCTTTGAGTAAATTTTAGTGAGCCACGAGGGAATATGGCCTCCAGAGAATTTCAAAAACTGTGTGAGCGTGTGTGTACGCATGCTTGCCTTTTCAAAGCATCCAAGCAGCCCAGAAAAGTAATTACTCTCTCTGCAGAACAGAATGAGAACAGAAACGGTGTGTGTGTGTGTGTGAGTGTGTGAATTTCTGCTTTTCAAAAACACTGCTCCTGTGCAGGCAGGCACACACACCCCCACACACTTAGACAGAACAGAGTGCTGATCTTTAAACTTTTAGCATACCTGAAGGTGATAAGGCTTTATAATAGCTATAAACTGCAGTGTTTGTGTGTGTGAGAGGGAGAGAGAAGAAAAAGAAGTAGCGTACAGGAGAAAGAGTGAAACAGTAACAGTTTAACCCATCACTGTATAAGTTGTTATTCTAACAAGCCACAGTAAAATACTATATATATATAAAAAAAAAAAGTATGGTAAATTATGATATTGTTGCTGATGTATGCTGAAAATTGTATCGATAAACATGCTTGACTTGACCTTCCTTTTCCAGTGTGATACATTAGAATAATAATTAAAATAAATAAATAAATGAATAACCCTGATTTTTCAAATTTACTTTAAGACTCAAGTGATCAGACTACCGCCTAAAAATTAAGCATACTGCATAAGTAAAAAGAAAAAAAAAGAAAAAAGTAATGTAATAAACATTTAATTACATGTAATTAGCTATATATGTATATATATTTATATAGGTTTTTTTTTTGGTACATTTATTAGACATTTAATAAAATAAAATAAAATATTGTGGGCAAAGTACAGTTTAAACTGGCATAATGCTTTAATACTATGATCAAAAAAATCACTTTTCTTCAAAAAACTCAAGCCAACAACCACTCACTAAGTGTCACTCCCCCAGCCTCTCTCATATAATCCTCTTCTCTTCCTCTCTTTCAATCACAGCTTTCTTCTGAATGACACTGAGTCAGGCTTCTGCTCGTGGCTCAGGTCTTAATTTTAACCCTAACACGATCTTAGTTCTAACACATGCAAAGTATTCAAAAACAGCTCCTAAAATTTCTCAACATTAAGACAATTACAAAATAATATACAGTATGTGCACTCACACCAGTACAAATATTCTCTGGGGGAACAAGAATGTGTTAATAGATTCTCCACATCGGAAGTCTGACAGGCAAACAGTTTTTCAGATGTGTGTGACAGAGAGATGCTTTGACAGCACTCCATCTCTGCCTCTGACATCAGCGAATTTACCAGCTAGACCCTTAGTGACAAGCTTTAAATATCCCTAGGATCATACATACACACTGTGACACACACACATAAACTCTGATGAGTCCTGTGCTTATATGGCTGATTATACAGGAGAGATCAAAAGAACACTCAGAGTTTAATCTCTGTCAAAGAGCGAAGAGGGTGTTTGTCACTGTCAATCTCTCTCCCAGGCACGTACTGTACATGCAGCCTCCCATCACTTTCACATCAGAAAAAATTCCAAATGCATCATGTCAACAACGACAAAAATCATTATTCCCTGCATTAAAAAGTGTCTAGTCTACCCAAAGGCTAACTTTCCTGCTCAGAGTTTGAGCTTTCATAGCTCACGAGACTAGAGGGATGCAGTTAAATATAAAAAAAAAAAAAAAAAACTTTTACTTTATGATAACAAGCAGTCACGCAACATAGCTACTACTGTACCAATGTTAGTGATTTCATCTTCTGTAAGATCTCACAGTTGAATGAAGGTCATATATACAGAAAGTCAACTCTACTTTGAGTGATGTCATTGTTCTATGATTGATGTCTGCACCCATACAGTAATAAAAATAAATACATTTAGAAGTCTGAAATTGTCATCACGATAGTGAGTTTTATTCATGCAGTGAAAATGGTTCTTCTTTTTCATAAGTATTATGCACTGCAGCAATTTATTTATAAAGGCTTTCCTATCCAGAATGTCAATTTTACAGTAGCTTGCCAGAAAAAAGATTCCTTGTCCAAATAGAATGACTTTACAGCTCTATAAACAATTTTAAACTGAAAAATCATGCTTACACTGTCAGGAGGCATGTGATTTCTCAGGATCTTTCTCCATCTGCCAAAGGTCTTTATATATATATATGTCTATTTATACCACACGTAGTATTCCAGGAAGTCACTTAAATCCCCCAAATGAATAAATAATCGAGACAATGACTCAAATTTAGATTCATGAACAAATCAGACAAACTGTTCATCTCAAATATGAACCTTAGAAAGACTGGGAAGAATTTTCAGTCATGACAAATCAAGATTTTGTCATCTAAAAAGCAGCGACCTACAACTGAAAAATGGGGCACTGAGAAACTACAAGAACAAAACAACATTGGCAAAATGCCACAGCGAGTGTGTCATCACAGTATTTGCAGTCACCAAGTCACTTCTTGTTAATACTCAGGTGCAAATGAACCGAAGAAAGGTTGTGTCACCACGGAAACACAGGTGTAATTGAGGTGACCGTTGGAGGTTAATTAGCCCAATAAAGAAGCAGGTGATTTAGTGGGTGGGTTGAGAGGAGAAGACCTGATGTCAACTTTCTGGTTAGCAAGTTGGAATTAACAGTGTAGATTAAAACACTTCCCAATGCATTTATACGGCCATTTAATTTCACACAGTTCACACACTGGCTATTATATAAACCGAATGCTAGCACACAGCTTACTACAGATTGTGCAGTACACAATAGTATATGAACCAGAATGCATAATGCAAAAATAAACATCTTAAATATTAGAATTCTACACTGACCTCAGCACATTGCAGTTTTAATTCAGCAAGATGCATCTGTCAGTTATCACAGAAATTAAAATGAACATTTTGTATTTTATTATTTTTATTTAAGGACTTGTTTTTGACAGTTAGGGTATGGTTGTATGCTATACTGAATCATTTATTGTTCTCAAAACTATAATTTGAAACCTTCAACTTTTGTGCTGGGTGAAAGCTCACTGAAAGAACCATAAAAAGCTACTCAAACAGCATTACAGAGATTCTCTTGTGGTGCATTTTTCTGTGGATCTCTGGAACTATAATGGGTAAAATACTATTTACAATGCAAAATTATTTAATTTGACTACCTGTACATATATTTTTACAGTGGAATGCTGTTAGCTGGTTTACCGTTGTCAAGGGAGTTTGTCATTCTGCAGCACAAAGTTCATAATCTCGAATCCATTTATAAATCCATCTGTTTGGATACTCAAGTCGTGTACCCTATGCAGGGTCACAGGTAGGCCACTGGTAAGTAAATAACTCAGCAACTCTCAACTTTTCTACGTGACGACACATACAGTATATGCTCTTTAACTAACTAACTGTCTGTCACAGCAAACATTGGATTAATATAAGTAGTAACGCAATAATAATAGTAAAGACTATTGCACACTGAAGGTCCTTGCACACTGAGTCAGAAATTTTTGCATGCGTTTTTCCATTTTTATTTTGTATCCGTCATCTATGGAATACAAATAACACACTTCCTCTTTAAGAAATATGTCTTACATTTTCTCAAAATATAAATGTCACTGGTTTTCTTGAGATTATTTGGTAAATGTTTCTTAGTCTTGCAAGTGCAAGCCCTAGATTGTATTCAAGTGCATCCTATTCTCAATTTTTTTTTCCTGCACACAGCATGAAAAACAATGTTTAACCTTGACTCTGTGATTCAAGACTCAAGATCTGTGTGTATGTCGTGCGCATCTGTTATAATATGACACACAGACATGTGCTATTGTAACATAGAAGACGGGGACGTGCGGATCCATGTGCAGCATTTTATTTACAGAGAAGTCGTCCAGGCAGGGTCAGAAGAAATAAACAGCAACAACAGAGGCTAGGCTGAATCAAGGTAAAAAACAAGGCAATGGTCAAGGTAGGCAGCAACAATCACAAGGAATGGAAAACAAAACAGAATAATGCTAAGAAATAACAACAAGGTAAATAACAACAAGGTAAATCAAGACTTTGCCACAATGTTGGAATTTCAGACTTTTATGTGTGTGTGATGAGTGTGTGGGTGTGGTGACGAGCTGTATACACGCATTCTGGGGTGGAGCAGGCGGCTGATGTTGACGCACTACAAGACGGAGCAGGTGATAGAGATGCCCTCCAGGGCGGAGCAGGTGACAGTGACGAGCTGCAGGTGTGTAATTAGTCCAGGTGTGTGTGATTAGTCCAGGAGTGAAGCATACTGGGAAATGGAGTCCGTGTCAAGTCCATAAAAATATGTTAGATTTTTTGCAGTGTTTTAGTAGTGTTTTATCGAACCATGTTACCCTAATGATCGAATATCTTAAATCTTTGTTGTATACGGTCGAAATTATTTTTTAGATTGACCCTTTTTCAGACCCTTTACACTTAGGTTTTAACATTTTGTGATGTTTAAGCTTCTCCTTGTTCTTTTTACTCACTAAAAATGTTTATTTTAGGCCCTTACATTTTGTATCCCAGTGGAAATTGCCTTCTAGAGCTCCAGGAGAGGGTGTGAGAAAAGAAGCAGGTTAGCTTTAACATACTGCAAGCACAAAGCCTGAGGGAAAGCCAGATGTTTATTACTAATTAAATGTATAACTTTTATCAGCAATACAAGAAACATAACAGAGGGAGGCACAGTATTCAATAGTAATGATGCTGTGTGAGAGATTGTGTATGTGCGTTATTTTATAGACTGAATAGAACATCCAATCACATACAAAAATGTGTATGAAATGTCTTAATTGTGTCCTTCAGTCAACTATGAACTGAAGGTAAACAGTCCATCTCTCCTTTACTTGTCTTTTAAAAATACAAATAAGCTGATCGCCTTGATAGAGAAGAACAGAAAAGTGGGGGAAGAGAATGGAAAAGAGTATGAATGTTCTTCGGTGCCAATTCAAGGCTTATTTTAGAGTCAGTTGAAGAGGGATTGAGAGAGTGAATGAAATAAAAGCAGGTTGAGAGAATGAAAAGCTACATGCAGAACAAGGCCACCTCTCATGCGTGCAGCGTCCTTCACGCAGTTTAAATGGGCTGGCCACTCATCCATACCAACACCAGAGTGAGAGCGAGTGAGAGAGGAGGTGAGGTAGCCGCATTTTTACACAGAAAAAAGGATTGAATTTTTGGTGAAAAGCAGATGACCTCTTCTATGGTGCCATGTTCTTGTTTTTTCACCCTGTCATTTCAAGGGAAGTGGAGAAGAGGGAGTGATAGCAATGAGAGAGAGACATTTACTGTATACGCTCAAACTGAAAAACTATTATACCATATTTACATTATTACTCCTCTTATCATCCATCACAAACAATCCATATCATCCTATGATCCACCCAGCATGCCTCACCAGAAACGTCAGCTTCCTCTAAACCACCATCTAATGCACAATGCCTTCAGTTTATCATCTTTAGAAGCTGAACATTTAGGGTTCTGTAATGCTGCCATATCACTTTATGAAATTACATGTGTTGAGGAGCATTTACAGTGGCGTGTGGGGTTTTAATCTATCCCTGAGAGCATAATTATCCCCGCGCTTCTCACTCACTCTTATTTTCTTCGCTAGGTGTGGAGGACTGTTTCTGACCTGACTTAAGAAATTCTTTTACAGTAGATGTTCCGCAGAATCACTTTATTCTGACCCCCTTTAGCAAGAATCTTAAAATGGTCATCTGAAGCAGTATAAATAAGTGACATGCAAAAGAGAATGAAATGCATTCAAATAGCAGACTATGGGACTCTGAGGCAAGGATGTTGACAGAAGCACTGTACACCAGTCATGCTCAGGGTTAGTTTTTTTGGTGCATTCTTTTGGTTATAAAATGCAACAAAATAAACTTTATAACTAAAAAATAATAAATAAATATTATAAAATAAATATATAATAAAGTATAAAAAAATAAATATATTGGATATGATTGTGTGGTTGTTAATGTAGTTGCAAAATGTAAAAAAAATTTTTTTTTAAAAATTGTTAAAATCAGATTCAGTCCACTTTAAGTTTGGATTAAAAAGTTCTACGCCTTCACTGTTTATTAGTATTATTGTTGTTAAAAAATATACCGGTTCAATTCTGTATTAATAAAAATGATTGTCCTACTGAATATAAATATTTAGATTTTTATTATAAATATAATTATTTGGATTTTATAAAATATAAAAGTAAATAAACTATTTGGTTATTTTTTATTTAAAAAAAATGTAAAAGTAAAAACTGCATATTTATACAATATACTGTATATATATATATATATATATATATATATACTTTAAGTCACAAATCGTATATTCCCAAACTTCTCTCATGAAATCTGAAGTGAATCACCTGTGAGGGCATGCAAAGTTTTGAACTATTTCTCTTCTGGAAAAATAGCCCAAAATATTGATAACGCAACATGTTGGCAAGACCGTACACTGACTGCCAATCAACCGAATACAAATAAATATATAATAGATATAATACTTCCAATTGCAACTATTCTGGAAAACTGTGGCTTGACCGGTTCATGATGCAAGCGAAAAGCTACTGGCTATTCATATAAAGAACAACCCTGCCAATCTGGCTCACACTGACTTCCTGCTTCAGCAGAACAAAACCAACAAAAGTACTTATTGAAGTATTTCATGCAGTCTTCTACAATAAAATTTACACCCCGAAGTCAAGCTTAAATATGACTTTTCCAAAATATCAAGGGGGGGCTCCACATAGCTGAGAAATCAAAGGTGTAGTGGGGCTTGTCAGAAATGAAAAATGTAATAAATCGATGGCGATATTCAGGTTCTGCTGTTAGTGTGTACTTTTGTATTCACTGTGTGGCATGACACACAGAGAAACTCAACACTCCAACTGCTTAGTGAAGAAAAAGCGAAGTTCACTCTCACACGTACTGTTCAAAACACACTCTTGAAGATAATACAGTACGCCTGAAGACATCCACATCGGGACAGAGAATTTTCCTCTAAAATGGGGTTATCGATGTGGGATTTTAGAATACTTTCAAATAATCCACAAAAAGAGTATTTTGAGAAACCTCAGAGCTCTGTGCTTCAAACACACACACACACACACACACACACTTTAAACATCTAAAAATATGATTGCAGGCACTTTTCCTGCATGCTCCTGGTTGTCATCATACCCACATTTATATTCACTGCAATCTGCTGAGCCTGTCTAATTAATATGGAATTCATTTCAAACATGCTGAACATTATATTTGCATTCTGTAATCTGTGTCTTGCACTTTACATAAAGACTCACACTATTTTGCATGTTTGAATGGTGCACTTCACATTTGATGTGGCTGCTGTCTTGCACCTGAACTTCCCCTCAGAAATCAATACAATATTGATCAGTTATAGAGTACAACCATCTATCATCTGTCTCAGTCAAACTGGTCCACACAGTTCCCACATGCATTAGTTAGTGTGCTTTGATATTCTCTGTGTGAGAGTTACCAGGTCTGACCTACAAGGAAGTCCAGGATTAACTACATGCGATATGGCCTCCTTTTCCTCTTGAACCAAGTTACTGTTACAGTCAATACAGTGTGCTCTGCCTGCATTTGTTCACATTGTGTTTATTACTGTGTGCACCAACAATACGCTCTTTATCCCACAGGCCACCTACACCACCTCTTCACACTGTGGGATGAAAGGACTTCCTCTCTTTTTTTCTCTCTTTCACTTTCCTGTATTCAGCGATTCAGAGATCTTCAGGGCTACCAAAGAGGATCTTCTTTGACTATAAGGCATTTCTCTTTTGGGTTTCTGCTAAAATAATAATTTGATAATTCTTCAATAAATTTCTTTGCTGAAGGAACATTTAATTATAAAAGGCAAACAAAAATTGCTTATTGTTTCTGTATCCTGTTGTAGCTAAGCACAGCCATGAGTGAAATGGTCAATCATACAGTGACACTTACACTGCATGTAAAGTGTATGAATGTCACTGTATTTGACCAAACATATCACCAAGTGCCACTTGTTCTACGTAATGATGCCACAGGAACATTTATCAAGAAAACACACTTAAAAAGAGGTTGTTGTAAATTATAGAGCGATAGATACTTCGCTCAAAGGTGTCAAAGGTTAGTAGAACATGCCCTTAAATATTCATAGAAGCACCACATCTTGCATGTTCTTAAAGGTACTGTATAGCTCATAAAAAAGTTTTCATCAGAACGGAAAAGTGAAAAAAAAACACAATCCAAAAAAAGTCATGGTGACAGGTGTTCATATGTTTATGTATATCACCACTGCACTTGCCATTATTTTTAATCATGTTTAAGTGTGTATCTTTAGCCAAACAGTGCATAAAACAGAATGCTTCTAAAACATGCCACGTCACGGCTGATATAAACACAAGCATTGACTCAAGTGGCTGTGATCATGGTAGTCATGTCAGTAAATAAGGTATTATCCAATCATTATTGACAAGGAAAGCCCCTTTTACTTGAGAGATGCCAAGGGTTTCTTAGAGGTTATAGCAAGTCAAAAAAATGGTCATATGAATTTTACACATGCAAAAAAAACAGTTTCTATTGCAGTTCTGCAAAATATTCCATTTTCAAACTGTGATCCTCTTGTGAGCGTAATTTTATTTTATTTATTTATTTTTTATATTTGGGACTTTTTGCTAAATATATGTGTTACCATTGGGTGGATTTGCAATTTCAGTTTGCTAAATTCGAAGGGTAATGAAAATGTGGCTTCCGTATTTTTGAGAAATATCTCAGTGGATCAATAGTGACCAAAACTGTCCAGTTACCAACATTCTTCAAAAAGTCTTCTTTTGATTTCTGTAGAAAAAAAGGGGTTGACGTTTCACCGTCTCTTTAAAAATAACTTTTGTTATTTATTTATTATTATTTTTTAGTTATTTATTATTGATAAGTTTTGGGCCACTATATGTATATCTCAGTATTCATTTACTGAGTTACAGTTCTGAATACTATATTGATTAATTTGTGACATTGGACTGTTTTCATAATACATTTATGTACAAAACTCATTGCTATCTACAGGTAAATAATTTGTGCTTTAAAAGCTGCTTTCATGTTATCGAAAAAAATAAATAAATAAATAAAGGGAACACGTAAACAACAAAGTGTAACTCCAAGTCAATCAATTTCACATGCTGTTGTGCTAATGGAGTAGACAACAGGTGTAAATTATAGGCAATTAGCAAGCAAGACACCCCCAATAAAAGAGTGGTTCTGCAGGTGGTGACCACAGACCACTTCTCAGTTTCTATGCTTTCTGGCTGATGTTTTGGTCACTTTTGAATGCTGGCATGCTTTCACTCTAGTGGTAGCATGAGACAAGGTCTACAACCTACACAAGTTTCTCAGGTGCAGCTCATCCAGGATGGCACATCAATATGAGCTGTGGCAAGAAGGTTTGCTGTGTCTGTCAGGGTAGTGTCCAGAGCATGGAGGCGCTACCAGAAGACAGGCCAGTACATCAGGAGACGTGGAGGAGGCCGTAGAAGGGCAACAACCAAGCAGCAGAACTACACCGCTACCTACACCTTTGTGCAAGGAGGAACAAGAGGAGCATTGCCAGAGCCCTGCAAAATGACCTCCAGCAGGCCACAAATGTGCATTTGTCTGCTCAAACTGTCGGAAACGGGGGCCCGATGTCCACAGGTGGGGGTTGTGCTCGCAGCCTAACACCGTGCAGGACATTTGGCATTTCCCAGAGCAAATTAGCCACTGGCCCTGTGCTCTTCACAGATGAAAGCAGGTTCACACTTAGCACATGTGACAGACGTGAAAGAGTCTGGAGAGGCCGTGGACAACGTTCTGCTGCCTGCAACATCCTCCAGCATGACCGGTTTGGCAGTGGGTCAGTAATGGTGTGGGGTGGCATTTCTCTGGAGGGCCATTAGGTACCAAGATGAGATCTTCAGACCCCTTGTGAGACCATATGCCGGTGCGGTCAGCCTTGGGTTCCTCCTGATGCAAGACAATGCTAGATCTCATGTGGCTGGAGTGTGTCATCAGTTCCTGCAAGACGAAGGCATTGATGCTATGGACCGGCCGCCCGTTCCCCAGACCTGAATCTAACGGAGCACATCTAGGACATCATGTTTCGTTGCACCACAGACTGTCCAGGAGTTGGTTGATGCTTTAGTCCAGGTCTGGGAGGAGATCCTTCAGGAGATCATCCTCCACCTCATCAGGAGCATGTCCAGGCGTGGTAGGGAGGTCATACAGGCACGTGGAGGCCACACACACTACTGAGCCTGACGTGTTTGAAGGACATTAGATCAAAGTTGGTCTAATACATTTGATTTCATTTAATACATTTGAAAATAATAATAATAAAACATTAAATTGTTCTGCTTTTTTTGGTTCCAGCTAACTAACCTTCTGCCCTCTTCTAGTAAATCAATAATTCAAGAACACAACATACTTTAGTGGCCGCTTATATTTCATTATTATTAGCTTTCCGTTCTACTTTTTCTAGACTGTATTTTGAAATTCCTAAGGTTTTGAACATGGTTACTGAACATTTAGCAAACATCTGTAACAGTAAATAAATGTTACAACGCTTTCTTTCTCAGATAAATGTTTAATAGGTCTGATGCTGCACTTTACTGACAGCACTTTAACATTATGATCCACCTATGCATCTGCATCACACAGAGACCTCTGTTTGTTTGTTTTACAACATGTTTGTTTCATTTTTCATCTTTTCATGTATTATGTATATTCATATTTGTACTTCTGCATATATTTCCCAAATTCTTTTTTTGTTGTGTATATTGTAAGCATTTATTAATCATCCTTTCACCCTTTTGTAAATTATGTGTGATGACTTATGCAAAACAATATTATCTGTTCAGTTTACATGCATGCACATTATTTTGAATTAATCTGATATAGATTTACACTCATTTTATATAATCTCTGCTTATATTTTGTTACTGTATGATGCTGTGTAGCTTTTAAAACAGTATTTCTCTGTACATGATGTTAAAAAATGACTAAAATAAATTGTAAATAAATATGAACTTTTGAAATAAAATAGCATTTACTGTAATAAATCAGTTCTGCTCCAGGAGAGAAGAAGCCTGCTTAGGAAAACTGTTACAAAATCTTAAAAAGAATGCAGAAATACTGGATCACAGATATTATCTAAACAACAGCTGAGAGAAAATCACATCAACATCAGATATTCACACTTATTGATATCAAATCTATTATTGGATACAGTGCACCACCTAGTTGTGTGAGGCAGCATAATCACGTCATGGAATGGACTTAAAGAGACAGTACACTCTGTAAAATGGTAATTTGTTAATGAATGAATTATTTATTTCCCGAAACTCTGGGTGAAGCTGTTGGGTCATGTTTGTTTTTTAGTGTTGTGTAGTTTGTGTTGTGTTCATATCTAACCCTTTTAAACACACACACATATATATATATATATATATATATATATATATACACACACACACACATTTTGTCCAAATAAATGAGAAACACCAGAAGCAATAGCAATACCATGAGAGAAAACTGACGGAAACTAAATTAAATGTGTTAATAAAAGTGGAGATATTCTTGTCATTCAGTTAAAATGCATTAAAGAATGGTCATGTTTTTTTCTTTGTCAGTCTATATTTCAATCCAACGTTTTGTGCACCATTGACTACCATGGTAAAATAATAATAATAATATGGAAGTCAATGGTGACCCAGAACAGCCTGGTTACAAACTTTCTTCACATTAATTTTTTTTTTTTGTTCTTTACACAAAATTGTCTTTGAGGGGGGAATTGATTACCAATTTTATGAATAATTAGATTTTATAAACAGCATCAGGTATCTTTTTTGACATCATCCTCCAGCAGGTGTCAGCGTTTGTCAGATCAACTCTATACAGTGCCCTGGGGACAATTTTTTAAATGTAATTTCTGAAGTGACTTCACTGGATGATGATGCATTGGAAAGTGGTCAATCTACAGACAGTGTTTGTCTGTGTATGAAAAACATCTTCTGATCAGAACATTTAGTGATTTGAGTGAAAACGTGTGAAGAAAGTTCATCATTAATTGACTAAACCAGCTTTACATCGGTCATCAGCCATGAAGGAATTCATTATTTGATTAAATAATAAAATATATTCACTCATATATGTTTACATTTTATACAATTTATTGTATAAACAGCCAAACTCTCAAACATTTATCATCATGATCATGATTGAGAGACAGACAGTGAAGTGTTGAGAACATCAGTATTACAGAAGATCAACAGCTGAGAGAAGATCACATGAACACCTCAAATCATATCAGCGTTTATACTTTAAATGAAGTGGAGTAGTGTTTTCATTTTAATCAGCCTGAAGATTGAATTATTTTAAAACACATTGTTAAACCATGGAACCCATATTAATTAGCACTAAAACAGAGATGATTAAAAAACACACATTACAATGAGCAAAGTGGCTCTGATCATCTGTTATATGAGAGCTAAATGTTGATTTCTGATGTATTTCAGTAGTGGAGCTGTAAGAAATGACGCTGCTATCTTTAACCCATGATCAAAACAGAAAGCAGCTGAAAGATGATGTTCATAATTTACTCCAATAGAGTTGATCTGACTCCATTAATGTTGTTGTTATTCTTTAACCTCTTATTCTTTCTTTCTTAGAACTGACAGGAAATACAGACTTGAAGCTAAACCTTTAGATAAAGTTAGACTGTCTTGTTTTCTGGGAAAATAAAAAATAAAAACTTTTGTTAGTTTTTGCTTAAAAGAGGGATAAATATCTGTCAACAATAATTGTATTTTGCCTTTAAGATTAAAGTAAGTACACTTTAAATTGTGGGATTGTAGGTGGGGAGAGTGAATAAACTGAGCTTTCTTCACCTTCACAGAACCGGCTGCCCACTGCTCGGGATGTGTGCGTGCTTGTGTGTGTGGTTGTTCACTTCTCACTGCTGTGTGTGTGCACTTGGAAAGAACGGGATGTATGGTTTCCCATATACTATCAATATGTGCTCTGTGCATCCAAGTGCACACACACAGTAGTGAGAAGTGAACAACCGCACGAACACAGGTGCAGTGGGCAGTCGGTTCTGTGGTGGAGGTGGAAAGTGGAGAGGACTCTGCTTATTCACTCCCCCCACCTACAATCCCTGCCGGACCTGGGACTCGAACCTTTGAGGTAACCTTTGGATTACAGGTCCAAGTTTCTATCCACTGGGCCACAATTATGGAAGCTGCCAAAAAAATTAAAATAATGATAAAAAAAAAAAAAAAATATATATATATATATATATATATATATATATATATTTTTTTTTTTATAAATTTTGTCATTATTACG
>JAUCMU010000001.1:7261705-7292332 GCA_032275025.1 Enteromius treurensis
GAACCTTCCAAATAAGGCAAAAACAGACTGTTTCATTCTAGGGTCAAATTCTAGGGTTGTAAATGGACCTGTAAAACGTTTCTGGGCATTTTTTCCCCTTACCTAAGCTACATACCTTCTATCTACATATCAGAGATTTTTATTCAAAATTTTTAAGAACCTTTAAAATGTCCATCTTATGATGCTTTCCAGGAGTCAGGTGTGTAAATGCCATGGGTTGCAGTTTGTTTGCGCTTGTTTTAGCACAGGCTTAAGATGTGTTCACATTAGGAAATTAGAGGGTAATGTCACGTTTAAAGCTTTCTGTTGGTTAACGCAGCAAGTCTGGCATGAGCACAATCAAAATTTGTGTGGGGAACTTGTTTGCCCTCAGATTCCTATTGAATTTACTGAATTTCGGCTGTGAAATTTCAGAGCACCTTCAGAGTCAATATATCAGGTCTTTGCTTAATTTGTAGTGTTGCTAATTTGTGTGTTTTTGACTTCCCAGGATTGAGAAAAGTAAATCTTCATCTAGTGGAGAGCTCGGTGGACAAGTTGGACGCTTCAAAAACGGAATGCTGATGTTGAGCTCCAAAGACATTCAGAATTTAAAAGTTAAAGTGAAAAAGTGACAGCAACTGAGCAGCTGTTTTCTGAATCTGAATGGAAGAACATTTAAATACGTATGAAATATCACATTTTGACTGGGCTGAAGTTGATATGTGCCATACTTGAGCTTAGTCTTTTTACACACAGAACATTCTCTTTAGAAAGTCAAAAAATGTAAATGGTTCAATAAATATGCAAGGTTCTGATCTTGGTCAAATTTAATTGGCGTGAAAAGAAACAATCACACAGGGGAAATTCTGAGTAAAGATGCATGGATCACAGTTTTATTGTTTATTAAAAGGGAAAGACACCGGTTTTCTTCTACACGAAGTAGTAAGAAAAGAATGTCATATACAATGTATTTAATATACAAACCACAAAGACGTACAAAATATCACATTAGTAAGAGGAAATGAGAGCTGAAGGTCACATACAGAAGAAAAGCACAGAAAACACGCACCCACACATTAGAGTTTGCTTCAAGGATGATGTGGAAGATGATGATGATGATGATACACGGTGCCAAGGCTGTGTTCATATGTGTGTGCCTTGTATCAGACGATTGTATCAAATGATTGGAAAGGCTCTTCAGAAAAAAATCTTGTCTTTTCTTTTCCAAGCTTTTCCCAATGAGATAAACTGGGGGCCAAGCACCTAATGTACAACCACATACTGTAGGTAATGCGCTGTATATAGAAAAATAAATCCTTAAATGATTGGTACAGTGGCAGATGTTCTGTTATTGGGACCATTGAACTTTTTCTGTTGATGGTCACACTTACAGGCAGTCATATTAACCATACAGCTATAAAACAAACACTTTTAAGAGAGTCAAATCTGATGTAATACATCTGTGCTTTTTTTTTTTATGGGTGTTTCTTCACCTTTGGCCACTTTTATCCACCAAGGATTATGATTTTATCTTAATAAAGGGTCTTTAAAAAGATCACAAAAACCACTAAAAACTATGACTTATAGAAGTTATACTATGATCTGTCTGAATACTTGATTCTGATTGGCTGGCAAGTATGCATTAAAACCATTTAATGCACCTCTCTCTCTATTGAACGATAATTATTTCAGATACTCGTGATCTTACCACACTATTTCACTTCTGTGTCTGATTTGAATAAGCCATAATTGACAAAAATAATTGTTATTTTTATATTTCCGGTCAAATATTGTGCTGCAGACATCATCAACAGCTTTAACTTGTCAAAAAAAAATAAGGTTAAAAAAATCAAAAATAAATATCAGTTTATCAGTGTTGGGGTTCATATTAATACTAATGAAAATGTCTCTGCCTTTGCACCTCACTCCCAATTTCTCTCAATACGGGAACAAGAGAAGAGAGCTGTCAGTGAATAAATGGGAATTTTTAAAATAATGTGTTACTTTAATAAAGTAATATGATTATGTAGACTAACTTGCATCCCAACACTGGCCATTACATTGTGTTTAAAATGTCATTTCCATTTGTGATGAGATAGAAATTAATTTGTTTGTTAAAAAATGACAGACGTTCTGAAAGTTCCCAGGGCAAAAGGTGGTCACAGTTGAAGAAACACCCTGATATGAAGTTTTACGTTTGTTGACATCCTGTCTGAGCGAAAACACACCACATTCCAAAGCAACATGTCTAATTTCGGCAGATGTGTGTGAAGGAGGCATCGCATGAGATGTTCATTTTCTCAGCCTGACTGTGGGACACTGGTCTATGGCAGTTGGTATGATGTTTTAAATGAATTAAATCGGGCAGGAATTGCAAGTTGACTTCCTCAACAACTAAGAAGGTACAATATACTCATACTATACATCCCTTCTCCCATGATTCTGGGTCATATCCATATTTAGCTTATGAATTCTCTATTAATGTACAGTTGGTTTATTATCTTACATATACAATGCACTCTCTTAAGTTCTCATGTCAGCATTATTCCAGTCTCGGCTAACTGTTGAGTGCATTTTGTTTCATATTCAGTACATGACCAGTGTTTTTATTATCTACATTGACATAAACTTTTAAATATACTTTAATACAAACAAACAATTCCATTGTGATATTTAAAATGACACTGTAAAGAAAAAAACAATTCAGTAAGATATGTCCTTTTTTTGGACACACAACAGTTTTGGCAGGCGTCACTCAAAAGAATAAACTGGATTTAAAGGAATGTTCAAACTTCCGCTTCACCTATTTCAGTCACATGTCTTTCTGGCTCATCATTCATGATCATTGGCAGCCCATCAGCAAGCATCGGCCGTGAAAAGAAAGTACATAAAAGGAGAGACAATATATTTGTATATCTGTGCTCTCCATATACTGGCATTACATCATATAATTTATAAATGAAATATATAGATGAAATGTCTTTGAAAGTTACATTTAATAGGGCTAACCTGAGATCTGAAAAAAAAATTGTGGTACGCCGTATGAATCAAATCCATTGATGGCTGTATTTCTGTATTTATCGACATTACTTTGCCAGCAGATGGCCAAAAATATGATAGATGAGGTGAAAAAAGTGCATATGAATGAGCATATATGGCATGTTGTCAGTAACCACAGAGAGTAATTAAACTTGGCACTTTTACAGTACGATGGCAGACTATGGGCAGAAATGTTCTGAAGGGGTCAAGAAGTGGAAATAAGCAGTGTGTGTACTTATGTTGGTGTTTTACTATTAAAAGTCCACTTTTCTGTGATTTGTACTTGAAATTCCGCCATAGTAGTAGTGTAAAGATGTTGATGAATGACCTGGATTGACATTCTCAGTTGGCCCAAAGAGATGATGGCCCTGACTGAAGCCGGAACATTCCTTTAAACACAGCTCCTTCTTTAATTTTTTTAAACACTTATTTAGTGCCAGTACCTGCTCTGTTTAAGTTTGGTACTCCTGCCAGCAAAGCACTTACTGCGCGATAAAAAGCATTGGCTTAAGCTATTTACATTAATTACACTCTTCAAAGAAATGCGTTATAAATATCAACAACATTCCATGCTTTACATCACCAATGGGTTATTATCTGTTTCCCATAATCCCGTAAGTTAAAGTCTGGACAGGATAATAAACATAAATATAATATCTTTCATTAATCTCTCATTCTCCCTGAAACCATTGTAATTTGAACAGAGGTATAAGCTGAGGCTTGTATCTCCTACTGCAAGGTCCATATGTGACTCCTCATAGCATTTAATGTGTCCTGTTTTATGAGAATGAAAGCGTTGTTATGGAGTTATGTAGCTTTTGGGGGTTTTAACGTAAAGCTACGTTATCTCGAAAATAATTCCACACAAGAAGCAGATTGCAACTCTGCTGTATTTCTGTTTCATCCACCACACTATGTAACACAAATTCAATATAATGAATGTGTAACTCATGCGTGCTTCATTGCTTTGACCATATTTACAGTTGTACAACATGCAAACGCAAAATAAAATTTTTCCAACTACAAGGTATGACAAAAAGCGTTAAAGGGCACAGCATGGAAATAATACTGATTGAATCATGAAGTGATCATTTACTTGTAATGAGGTGCATGAAGCTCATGAAGCATGTATTTAAAGTTGTGGTGTGTAATTTTTTTCAAAGTTGAGGTGTGATTGTTTTCAAACAGGTTTCCTGACCACTTATTTGTCATTGGTCAGAAATACCGATAACCCCTCCAATGTTCTGAATCAGTGTTTACACTTTTCTGTGAAATCAACCGAAAACGGCTTACAGTTGTCTCTGCATATTAAGCTGGGACAGGAGAATATTACACACTTCAACTTTGAGAATCTTAAGGAATATCTTGGTCACAGTGTAAGGAGACCTCAGAGTTGAGGTTCTGGCTAAATATTCACAACTGTGGCTCATATGGAGCACCAAGGCTGAGTCTACTTGGCAGTGAGGGCACAGTCTATCTCTAATGGCAGCTATCATTATCATTTCTGTAAACCTGGAGGTTTTTCTTGTGTGTTTTAGTGCTGTTTGCTAAGACAATTGTGCATACGTTAAGTATTACACTTCAGCATGTAACACATCCGATCATTATTTTTCTTCCTCAAATTGTGCAGCTAATTCAACAGAATTGTGGTATTAGCAATAAGATTAACACTTTTACTTGTGGAACTATGAATTGAAGAGACTGTAAACGTTAGCATTATCTGACGCAGGGCTTTTGGCTTGACAGACTTTTTCAATCCCAGCACCCCAGATTCGTGGTCTGAGTGATACTTCTTAGGCCTTTTGAAGCACATTAAAGGTGAGTAAACCTGAGATTGGTGTAGCATGTAGCAATTCACTTTTAGTCTCACTGTTGTTTGATCACTATCGGTTGCGTTTGATCACTCTGTTCCATTGCTAACATATCAAATGGTTGATAAGTTGGTTTTAATCCAAATATGTTTTTGAAACTGTGCTATCTTTTGTTGGAGGTATGAAAAAGAGGCATAACTCTACTTCAAAGTGCTTTTGGGTCCGACTCTCGTTTTGGCCACATGGGGACATCACGGTTTGCTTTTCTGTAAACATGGGAATGATTTGTAAACACTAAAATGTAAATCACCCATAAGACCATAAGGGGAAAAATATTATTAATATTAGCATTATATGTCAATGCAGTCTAGAGCACAGATTTTTCACTGACAAGAAAGGTCTGGTGCGATCTCATTGGTCCGAGATGATCACATGATGCCCTTTGGGATTTCCAGACCTGTGATTAGAGTCACCTGTGAAAAAGGCAAATTTTCGATCATTAAATGTTAATAAATGTGATGTGCTGATGTTTTTTTACATATTTAAATAAATACATTTTGTAATTTACATCTTGTAAATGTCTCATTGTAAAGCTTTATTGATGAAAAGGTAACGTTAGATCAATTTTCATTACATTCCTTTTTAATGAGCTCCTAAATGTTTTTAACTTAGGATAGCGTTTGTGGAAAAACATCTGAAAAATCTGAACCTGCCTAGAAGACATATGGTAAAGCTCCTTGAAGGTCATGAGAATGATTCAGAATAAGAAACAGTTCTGGATTCCCGATGCTACCGATCACTGTGTATGTTAAAGGTCAATGTGGATGGGCTGCTCACCTGGACGTTGCGGTTGAGGCTAACTGCGGGCATGAACACACCCTCCAGGTTCTCGAAAGCCACGGGTCCATGCTGCTGTTTGTTGATGAAGAAGGTCAGGGTGTGTTTTGTCAGGTCTAACAGAATCCCCACAGTCGAACCCTTTGTGATGCCACCTTCAGCCCTGCAAAAATTACAGAGAAGAGGAAGGAGACAAATGAAGTAACACAGGAGTGTTTTCTTTTGATCCAAGATCTCTCTGGGCAGAGGAATGTGAAGGGTGCAGGAAGTGGAAAATTTGGAGTGGAGCTGGATCAGAGTAAAGAACGAAGGAAGAAGAAACTGTATTATGAATATAGCGTGTATGTTACTCCTGAATCCCAGCAATGCTAAATGTGTAATGTGAGCATGTTTGAGCTTCGTCAAGAACCAGTGAGCTTTGTTCTTACACATCAAGAAGCCATTCACTTCAGTTTACCTTCAAAACTTTCTGTTAAAGTGATTCTAACAATAGTGTTCCCTTGAGTCATTTCTCATGAAAACTGTGGAGTGAAGTTCTCTATACTAACAACACTAAACAACACAATGTAACTCCAAGTCAATCACACTTCTGTGAAATCAAACTGCCCCCTTAGGAAGCAACACTGATTGACAATCAATTTCACATGTTGCCAGAGCCCTGCAAAATGACATCCAACAGGTCACAAATGTGCAAGTCTGCTCAAACAGTCAGAAACACACTGCATGGGTGGGGGTTGTGTTTACAGCCCAACGCCGTGCAGGACGTTTGGCATTTGCCAGAGAACACCAAGATTGGCAAATTCGCCACTGGCGCCCTGTGCTCTTTACAGAGGATAGCAGGTTCACACTGAGCACATGTGACAGACATGAGTCTGGAGACACCATGGAGAATGTTCTGCTGCCTGCAATATCCTCCAGCATGACCGGTTTGGCAGTGGGTCAGTAATGGTGTGGGGTGGCATTTCTTTGGAGGGCCACACAGCCCTCCATGTGCTCGCCAGATGTAGCCAGACTACCATTAGGTACAGAGATGCGATCCTCCGGTGCGGTTGACCTGGGGTTCCTCCTAATGCAAGACAATGCTAGACCACATTTGGCTGGAGTGTGTCAGCAGTTTTGATGCATTGATGCTATGGACTGACCCGCCTGCCCCAATTGAACACATCTGGGACATCAAGTCTCGCTCCATCCACCCATCGACTGTCCAGAAGTTGGCAAACGCTTTAGTCCAGGTAAAGAATAAATGTAAAGAATAATGTAAAGAATAAAGTATTTAATGTAAATGTAAAGAATAAAGTATTTAATAAGAATATTTTTTATTCATTCAGATCTAGGAGGTGTTATTTTAGTGTTCTTTTTTGAGCTGTGTACATTTAGTTACAATGTTTGATGTAACTGGATGCTTCATCCATTTAACTCAGTTGTGTATAACAGAGTCTTTCACATTATGACTGTACTTAGCAATAGGAGTAAATAAGGATAGGGAGCATAGCACAATGATCTATGAGTAAATTAAAGAGGCAGTCTCCGTGGGCCAAAGATAAGAATCGTATTTCCATTAGGTCGATTGCAAAGAGTTCCAATAGCATGAAAAATGTGTTTTGCGCGCTCTTCCTGCCTCTCCCTCGCTCTGTCTTCCCTGCAGCGTACAGAATTGTGGACACAAAAAGTGCATTGTTTCATCATAATGGAGATGTTAAACTCGATGAATATGTTTGTATTATGCACATGCATTAAATCCACCTCCGTGCCTACGTGGGATAATTAAACGGTGAGGTGCCTGGAACAAAAGCCAGACACAAAAGGACTCAAACTCCTTAATGACTTTAGCCAAAAGCTCTCCGTCTCGGGGTGGTGCATGCTCGAATCGATCCATCCCCCTGCTGCTCACACGGCGCACCCCTGACCTTGTCCCAAGTTAGTGTAATTAATTAAAATCTGGAGAGGCGTTGACGATTGATGGATTGTTTCTTCTTGTTTGTTACAACTGTGGCGTTAATCGCAGCGCAGCATTTCTCACTGAAGCTCCCTGCATCATTTTATATATATTATCACGTCAGCATTGAAATCTCTTCAAGAGTCACTTCACTACAGAATATAATTTAAAAAAAATGAACCAACAACACACAAAGTAGCTATTACAGCATGAAGGTCGCTTCACAAGCTGTTTAATGATGGACTGGAGTCGTGTGGATGTCGTGATGCTGTCTGGACTCTCAATCTGACGACACCCATACACCGCAAAAGGATCCAATAGAGTTTTAGTTCCTTGCTTCTGTCGCCTCTGGCTTGCTTAGTTGGGGACACTTTCCTTTAACTTCAAGTAACTGAGTGCTTAATCTTGTAATTTTACATTACCGATGCTACTCTGTGTATGCTACTCAGTGTAAAATCACCTGGTATGAGCACTTATCATCTTTATCTAAACGAGGTAGAAACATGTTGTAAGACAGCAGCTGACCTTGAAGTAAATGTTAAACATCAGTTACATCTATTATTGATTCACACTAATGAAACTACTTGTTGGATGTTCAGGGTCTCTCAATGGGAATCACAATAGCGCAACAGTCATATTCAGAATCAAGAACACCTACACCCTCACCTCAACTCTCAATCCTACACAAGCATGCATCCAAAGAGAGGATTCGCTTATTCATCAACATCTCACTTATGCCGAGCGAAATCACAGAGAACCCACTCCAAAAGCCAATTAACCCGCACATTCATGCAATCAATGACAGCTATACAGATCCTACACCTTGGGCGAGAATGAAATCTGTAATGAAGTCTTACCTGGTCAAACACTCGCTGGCTGTTGTGAGTGTAATATCCCATTTAACAGAGAATTGGTCTGGCTTAGTGTCAGTAAACTTTGACTTCAATCTCATTGTTCTCACATCATATTTGAACAACACTGTTATTCCACGCTGAGTAGTGTGAGGTGGGATTTGGGAGGGATGAGTGAGGTTTAAATCTTTTAAAGAGTTTGATAGTCACTGCACAAAATCAAACACGCCAAGGCCCATCTCATTCCAGACATCGTTTTGCAGAATAACGTTGCTGAGAAAGAGAAAGTGAGACAGAGATGAAAAGAGAACAATTATTGGTTGGCTGCCGGCGGAATCGGCAGATGCTCATCATGTCATATCTTGGCAACCATCATTTCATTTCTCAAAATGGCACAATATCATTACCTCTGTCCTCTTCTCTGACGCAAACACACGAGCGCTGATTTTAAGTAATAGATGTGTTTGTTTAGTGTGTTAGGTCAAGGAGGAAGAGAAAGACTGGTATCGCCCCACACCCATCATCCTCCTGCCATGACGTGCTGATTGATGAAGGGAACACAAATCACTCCATCTGAAAAAACAAAAACAAAAGAAAAAAAAAACAAAGACAGCCCGAGAGAGACAGACAGATGCTGTCAACCAAATAAAACCTGCAAATCTTCCATTCCGTGCATTTAAGATCTTAAAGGCATAGTACACTCAAAAATTCAACCATTCATCTCTTTCTTTCAAACAGTGAACGTCCATGGTGTCCATTATTCTCGATTGTGTTACAGAAAGAAAGTCACATCGGTTTGACATGAGCATGAGTAAAGGATAACTACATTTTTTGCGGGTAAATTATTCCTTTAAATCTATATGTATAATTTATTATTCTCTCTGAAACACTTGTTATTTGTTAGTTAGTTGTGGCATTCTGACACATAGCAAGCATTGGGGAAATGCTTTGAGTAGTGTGAGGGTTTGTTTGTGGATCATAAAAAAGGATGGCAAATATTTGCAATTGCTGACTGTTGTCCAGGGTGGTGATTTATAAATGATTGCTCGTCCGGGAAATCATGTTTTTCGCATTGTTCTGTCTCTCTGTGGTCCCTAAAAGTAAGCTAATAAAACAATTCCAACTCAGATCAATATTTCAAGTCAATTTTTTAAATGTATTTGTAAGTAGCCATGTAATAGTTGATATAACAATCAGTAAGGCAAATACTTTAAGGTGACTGTTCACCCAGACAGGGTTATTTAATAACCATGTGAATGATTATTTTATTACATATTTTCTGCAAATCACAATTCTAGCTGAATTGCTTTTTAAAAGAAATCTCTCATTATTCCCATCAATGAGTATCTGTGTCTCTTAAAACTGTAGCTAATCATCTCCACGCTGCTTGAGTTACAGTGTTAATCATAAATGCTTATTTTACAGCTCCTCAAAATTACTTTTGCATTATAGCTTCTTAATTATACACATCTCCTTATAGCCCAGATAATCATCTCCAGCAGCATGACGGTGGGGATATCAGAAGATTTAACAGACCGCTTGGAGGCGCTGTTGTTTGCTGAAATTCATCTAATTTGGAAAAACCGTTACCTGTGAGTTTTCTAATATGAGGACAATCTTAAATCATAACGGGCAACAAACAAACAAACTCTAACGTCTAAGTCTCACGCTTCAGGAAAAAAAAAAGAGTTTTTTTGGAACATTACAATCTCTGCTGAAAGCCTCCACTCAAAAGCACTCAAATAAAAGCACTCTCGGTTATTTATAACTGTCAGAGTTGGAACATAACTCAAATTAGCAGCCTAAAATATTAAAACATGCATTATTCATTAAATCTGCCCTTGAGGTGACAATTAAAACACATAATAATAGGCTATTCGTCTTGTCCCTGAAATCTCTTCTCACACAGACCGATAGGTCGCTGCGCTTCCGCCAGAGGGCGCATGGTGCACATAGAAGAGACGAAGAACGCGAGCGCTTTCAACTCTTGGCGACACGAAGAGAACTTGGTAACCGTGTGACAAGAGCTTAACACAGCAGCCACACATTACCGTGTTAATAACGGAGGGGAGGAAAGGAGAGCGTTCCGAAATGAGAGTTTGTTTCTTTATATCAAACAATCAGTTTAGGCTGTCGCAGGCATACAAGAGTCTTGAGAAAGAGATAAAACGGAAGGAAAGACTGAGAGGGGTAAATCTTGTTACTGATATGTGGCTCGCTGGTAAACAATCGGATGTTTATATCTCATTAGATGCAAACGGACCGGCGCCGGAGCCACACTGCGAAAATGTTACATTTTCGTTTAAAACCCTTCCTTCTTTGCCGGAAAAGAGGCGATTATGGGATGGCGTGTATTTTGTCATTAAATTGTGTGGTTAATGCCAGTATACCCACCAATTTGAGCTATTAAAATCTATTTGTTAATGCAAAATGTACTGATGATAACCCTAGTCGTATAATTGAGGGCCACGTCACTCAGAGTCGGCTTGTAACCAATAATAACAAAGACTAAGCGCAACAGTAGCCTGGCTTCCAGACAGTTTTTGCACTTTTTTGTTATGGACAAACAGAATTTGCGCAGTCTCCAGCATGTTTCCATCCAACTGTCTTTTTACCAATAAAATTGTGTGAGTGATGACGTCATCCTAGAAAGAACTCGAATTGTCACCCAAGTTTTAGTGTGTGCCAAAACAAAAATTGCTCTTAAGCTGTTTCCATACATAATTCCACATAGTGCGCAAATCATTATTAAATTATTTAGGCCTACATAAAAATAACACGTTTCATGAGTTTTTTTTGTACTTTGTTATATACTATAGACTATCAAGCAATAGCAGGTGCAGTTGTATTATTGCTAAATATTTTTTCGCAAACATTCCTTGGATGGAAACCTGCCTAGTGTTAACTCTAAACTCTAAACAGCATCACACGATGCTTAAATAATGCATTAAACGATAACAAAACACCTAATGTAGCTTATAAAAAGTATATAATGAGATTCATACTATATAACCTACTTAAAGACATGTGAGACATTATAGAGCACTAAATAATATATATTTTTACAACCTGTACGATTTTTATTGTAATAAGACATGTAGACTATTTTACCTCATACTGTATAAGGTGACATCCAGTTAACAAGGTTTTACTGAAGCATTTTTATCTTTCCTCACACTGAAACTACTAGAATATTTTACAGATTCCTCCACATACACGCAATCTCGGCGTGCGCGCTCGTGCACAGCATACTAAACAGTCCACTTTCCGTACTTCAGATTCAAAACATTCAAATGTCATCATTAAGAATTAGATCCTTAAATAAGGATTACATTCATCATATCGCTAACTTTAGTTATATATTACACGCACGCACTCACGTTTCTTATAATGACAAATGCATTGGAAAAGACTAGAAACTGATAGATAAAAACAACTGTACAAGGATTTCTGTCCACTGTGAATCGCTTTCCCCAGTGCTAATATTTACCTTGAATGCGACTGTTTGACTTTATAAGACATGTAAATCAATTCTCATTCTCTGTTTAAAGAGAGCTGGAGTGGGGATGTGAGGGCGCATTGAGGAGGGAGGGAGCGTCTGATTGACGTTTACTGGGTCGAATCGGGTGACGCAGCGCTGGCAGACCGGGCCGTCCATTGGCTGCTGGTGGCAAAAGCTCTGCGCAAAACAACGCACTGATGCTCACTCTCCTTGCAGAACTCGAGAAGAGGGGACCTACGGATTTCTAAGCATCCCGCAGATATTATGGACTATTAGACAACTATAATTTAAAAAAGGTGTTATTTGTGTGCAATAGCTCGCGTTCAGGATTTTATTTTCAATTGATTTCCCCACCCACAAAGCAAAAGAGTTTTGGAAAGATTTTCGCTTCTCAGTAATAAGGATCGTTTCATCTGTAGGTTCTGAAATGTCTTGCTGTGACGCACGGACTACTAAATTCTGCTCTCCTTGAGACAGCATTATATCAAATGGCTATAGATCTTGCGCATATGGCGACATGGTTTCCGGCTGACACAGTAGCTTTCTTGTTCGTTTGGGAAGTTGCACAGCGCATATGTTTTCTTGGACCAAAGCGATGGGTAATTCCTAAGCTGTGACCTGGAGAAGAAACGGTGTTAAGACAGAGCGAGGGAATAAAGAGGAGTGCACTTGTTGTTTGGAGATGATTTTGATATTTCTCTTTTTCTCTATCTTGGATGGAGGGTTATCGCAGCTGCACTTCACGGTACCGGAGGAGCAGGAGCGCGGGACGGTTGTGGGAAATATCGCTGAAGATCTGGGGCTGGACATCACCAAACTTTCCGCGCGGCGTTTCCAGACCGTGCCTAGCTCGCGCACGCCGTACCTGGAGGTCAACTTGGAGAACGGAGCGCTGGTGGTGAACGAGCGCATCGACAGAGAGGAGATATGTCGTCAGACCGTCCCGTGCCTCCTGCACCTCGAAGTGTTTTTGGAGAACCCGCTCGAGCTGTTCCGCGTCGAGATCGAGGTAATGGATATTAACGACAATCCGCCGAGTTTCCCAGAGACGGACATCACCGTGGAGATCACCGAGAGCGCCACACCGGGCACCCGCTTCCCGGTGGAGAACGCCTTCGACCCTGACGTGGGGACTAATGCCTTGAGCACATACGCCATCACTAATAACAACTACTTTTATTTGGACGTACAGACGCAAGGCGACGGCAACCGCTTTGCGGAGCTCGTGCTGGATAAACCCCTGGACCGAGAGCAGCAGGCGGTGCACAGGTACGTGCTTACCGCCGTGGACGGAGGGCAGCCGCAGAAGACCGGCACCGCACTGCTTGTGGTTAAAGTGCTGGACTCCAACGACAACGCGCCCACGTTCGATCAATCCGTTTACTCTGTGAGCTTGCGCGAGAACTCCCCAGTTGGCACGCTCGTTATTCAGCTCAACGCCACTGATATGGACGAGGGCCAGAACGGAGAGATTGTTTACTCTCTAAGTAGTCACAATCCGCCGCGCATTCGGGACTTGTTTAACATCGATTCGCGCACCGGGAGGATTGAAGTGACCGGTGAGGTGGATTACGAGGAGAGCAGCACGCATCAGATCTATGTGCAGGCTAAAGACATGGGACCGAACGCCGTGCCAGCGCACTGCAAAGTTCTGGTCAAACTCATCGACGTGAACGACAACACGCCGGAGATTAGTTTCAGCACGGTAACGGAGTCGGTAAGTGAGCAGGCTGCCCCGGGCACGGTGATCGCTCTGCTGAGCGTCACGGACCGAGACTCCGGCGAGAACGGGCAGATGACCTGCGAGCTGCACGGCGAGGTTCCGTTCAAACTCAAGTCTTCTTTCAAAAACTATTACACGATTGTCACGGACGGTCCGCTGGACCGCGAGAAAGCGGAGTCTTACACGCTCACGGTGGTCGCCAAAGACAAGGGGGTGCCGTCTCTTACCACAAGCAAGTCCATCAAAGTGCACGTCTCGGACGAAAACGATAACGCGCCGAGATTCATGCAGTCAGTTTACGACGTGTACGTGACGGAGAATAACGTCCCGGGCGCTTACATTTACGCGGTGAGCGCAGTGGACCCTGATGTTGGACAGAACGCCTATGTCACTTACTCCATATTGGAGTGCGAAATACAGGGTATGTCCATTTTAACCTACGTGTCAATCAACTCTGAGAACGGCTACTTGTACGCGCTGCGCTCTTTTGATTACGAGCAAATAAAAGAGTTCAGTTTTATGGTGCACGCCAAAGACTCCGGCGCGCCCGAGTTAACGGCCAACGCCACCGTTAATGTCATCATAGTGGACCAGAACGACAACGCCCCCTCTATAATCGCACCTCTGGGCAAAAACGGCACCGCGAGGGAACATCTGCCCCGCTCAGCCGAACCGGGATACTTGGTGACCCGTATTGTGGCCACGGATACGGATGACGGCGAGAACGCACGCCTGTCATACAGCATCCTCCGAGGAAACGAGCTCGGGATGTTCCGGATGGACTGGAGAACCGGTGAGCTACGGACCGCGCGCCGGGTGTCCAGCAAACGGGACCCGCCGCACCCGTACGACCTGTTGATCGAGGTGCGCGACCACGGGCAGCCGCCGCTCTCGTCCTCTGCGAGCATCAACGTGGTGCTTGTGGACAGCATAGTGGAGGGCCGGAGCGGCGACCGGGGGTCGGTCAAGTCCAAAGAGGGCTCGCTGGACCTCACGCTCATCCTCATCATCGCGCTCGGCTCCGTCTCTTTCATCTTCCTCCTCGCAATGATCGTGCTGGCGGTGCGCTGTCAGAAGGACAAGAAACTGAACATCTACACGTGCATGGCCGGAGACTCGTGCTGCCAGTGCTGCAGTCGCCAAGCGCGCGGGCGCAAAAAGAAGCTCAGTAAATCGGACATAATGCTCGTCCAGAGCACTAACGTGGCCAGTACCGCACAGGTGCCGGTGGAGGAGTCAGGCAGCTTCGGCTCGCACCACCAGAACCAGAACTACTGCTACCAGGTGTGCCTGACTCCGGAGTCTGCCAAAACCGACCTGATGTTCCTTAAACCGTGCAGCCCATCCCGGAGCACAGACACTGAGCACAACCCGTGCGGGGCAATCGTTACCGGATACGCGGATCAGCAACCAGATATTATCTCAAACGGGAGCATTTTATCCAGCGAGGTGAAAACCCATTTTATTACCTATCCCCGGATACTTTATCTTAATCCAGTATGAAATGCCTACATTATTAGCAAGCCATATTAAAATTAGCATATTCATTCTTAGAATTTATATATATATCTTTGTTTGTTGCTACATTGAAAGTGTTAAAGTTTTAAGTGAAATCAAAAACTCAAAACTGAAAATCAAAATTGAGTAGAAATCACATAAATCTTGTGAGAAGTTCAGTGAATGGAAACATCTTTCTGTACATAGCCTATATGCACCGTAAAAGGGTATTCAGTGGTGATCTTTCAGCTTCCTGTGTTTGTAATGTCAGATTGCAATCATCTGCTTGCTTATGACTCACATAGTGCTTTTAAAGGTAGCTTGGGGCTGTAGTGCTATTTTCAGGCGCTTTAATTACACTACAGCACTTCAGGGTCAGTTACATAGAAGGATGTAACCACATATTCAAGATTGGATGGAAACCAAATGTAAACATTTCAGACTCAATCAATGAAAATCCTGTATCGATTCACCAATAATAGGAATATATGGGGGATGTGAATGTTAAGGTTGGATAAAAGCTGGTTTTATTTCTGCTCTGATTCTAGCATCTTCCTTTTTGCCTCTGAGACAAGTCATGTTATCTTAAGTGAGCCCCCCTATCCGACAAGGTCTACCTTACTATTGCCTGGCACTCTCTGAAAGGGTGTAGCCCTGGAGTCAAGTCTGAGGAGGGAGGGGGGAGTGTATTGGATGAGGGTTTAAGTATGCTAAGCACACAGTCGCTGGGTATCAGTGGAACAAAGGCGGTTCTATGGTTGAGGTGCACTAGTGCATGGACAGAGCAGAACAGAAGCCTGACTAGTGTTTTAATCACAAATGCAGAATATCAAATGAACCTGCTCATCACCATCGTTATTATTATTAATATTTAGTGTTGTTGTTGCCATCTTTTAGACCAAGCACCAGAGAACCGAACTCAGCTACCTGGTGGATAGGCCCCGTCGTGTTAACAGGTGAGATTACTGATCAAATACAATGTGTACCTATACACACATATACATTGCATTGCCATGTTTTGTTTCTTTCGATAGACATAATGATTTGTATACTGTACAGACATCATATTCTATCCTAAACCTAACCCTCACAGAAAATCTGTTTTCACATTAAAAAATAAATAAATAAAACAAAATAAATAAATAAAGTTTTATTATATATGTTTAAAAACAAAATTACTACTATTATTTTACAAATTGTTTACATTATCTCTATTCACTTCTGGGTACAAACTAAGTAGGTAGACACACATTTACTTACAATATGGGAATATTCCAAAGACTTCTATTTTCTTATATGCAGTTATAAATACTATAACATATGACCCAAACCCAGAAACCTTTCTGTACCTTTCCAAGTAACAAAAAAAACAAAAAAACAACTTTGTCTATTTATATATCCTTTTTTTTAATTTTACAAACGAGGACAATGCCTAAAGAGAGCTTTTTTCAGATTTAGCTCACTTCTGGGTACACAAATGTCCTATATCTGACTCAGTGTTGCATGTTTTATCGTAACATTTGATAGTACACAGCACGAGTCTGATATAGAACTTGATATTAAATTTAATCAGCAGTCTTAAACTATGCCAAAAGTGTTAAATAACCAAAACAATCAATACTTCTAATAGGAAAGAGCAGTACAAAGCTCCAATTACCAAATGACTACTAAACCATAAAATTCCCTTATAGTTCAGCGTTTCAAGAGGCAGATATCGTCAGCTCTAAAGACAGCGGGCATGGAGATAGTGAGCAGGGAGACAGCGACCATGACGCCACCAACCGGGGCCACACTGCAGGTGAGTTGATTACGAGTTTCTCACCTAATGTCGACCTCATGCTAGACTTGAAAGAAGCTAGAGGAGTGAAAGGCCCCTGGGGAAGGAACGCCGAAGAGAAACATAGCAAGCGATAGACACTGGGAAATTGTTCGCATCTTGGCTTTGAAAGCAACGCGACAAGCCTTCAACCGATTCCAGCAGTGGATCAATATAGGGACTGCGTGGAAATTATACATCTGTCAACAGAGCTAAACGGGTTTCAGTCAATGCCGCAAAGGAGTCTGGCTTGTCTGATGGACAGGCTTTCTGAAGCATTTAATGAGTATTTGAAAGCTTTCACTGTAACGAATCCTAACAGCTGCCCACCACCCCACCTACACCCCCCAAATACAATTATTTTTCCATTCATATTAAATGGCAATAACATTTGAGTCAAGCGCGACGAAATGGTCGTTTGTTGAAGACGAATTTGATTTTATTTCGTTTATTCTTTATTTATTTATATTCAATTTGATGAGCTTTTTTGACTTTCAAGTTCTATATATCATTGCTGCTCGTTTATTGATCAAGGTGGAGCCTTGCGGCTTCGACTGGATAAGGCTTTGACCTTTCTCTCCAAAGAATCATGACATTCAGCCTTCGGTTTGGCAAACAGTAAGATGATGGGTTGCCAGATATTACGTATGCGCCATGCACAATGGAATACAAATTCTTGAAAAGAGCACGGATTCACAGTTTAGGTAACTACAGTATGAGAAAACCTCAAAGGCCAATTTAGCGGGGGGGGAAATAAAAATCGCAAAAGGAGAGGGATTGAGATTTTTTGAAAACTTATTAGAGCATCAAAGAGGTAAAATGAGAAGATGTGTGTGTGTGTGAGTGTCCCTTCCTCCCCTGCTCTCCTCTGGGTGTGTGTTGGCAAGCTCACAGTTTCTGCACTCCCATTTCAGTGCCTGTCTCCGCATAGCCAATTATCACAGCAAGGTTAAGATGAAGGCCTGGGACACTGACAGGGGTAGAACCACTGCATTAACAACCACTTACATACACACACACTCGCTATCTCCTTCACACATCCCTACCTCACCTCCTTTTGTTCTTACAGCATCAATTTGGAGATATCAGACTAAATTAAGAGAATCCCAGCCAAAGGATAGAAGATAAAGAAGCATTTTAACCCTCATGTTGTGTAACGCACTCTACAGCTATTATAGAGATCCTAGCGATATAAGAGAAGAGGTAACACTTTACAAAAAGACTCCATTCACTAGCATTAACATACTCAGGTTATTCTGACCTTTCAAAACACATGGAAATTACAATAAAATTTGTATATACCGATGTAAGTATTGTGACTTTCTTGTGATATTCTAAAATTCTTCTAATTTTCGTCTTAATCTTTTTAAAGCGTGATATTTCAAAATAATGCATATCTGACAAGCTAATTAAAAAGCTCTGGGCTCTTTCAGATGAGCATATGAGGCTCAAGCTAAAAGATCTGGGGTCAGAGAAAGGCCATTTTCCATGATTTAGACACATCTGCATTTGTTTGCGAAGAGACAGAGGTGTGACAAATTGCACAATTAGATTAACACGAGTGAGCGATAGATTGATGATTATCTATAAATGAGGGATGTGTGGTGATGACGTTAATCAAATCACTCCTGTTGCTGTAATTTAATGCTTTCAGATCCCAATCAGGCAACTCCATTTGCTCTGCACACGCACACACACACACACACACAGTTGATAGCTAGAGAAAAGCTAATGCTGGGGGAATAACTTAGAAACTGTAGCTTCAAGCAATTCATAAGTGGTTCAACTAGTCAAGCTACCTTCAGGAAAAGTTGTCAGCTACACTACAAGCTATTAACAAAAGGTAAATAAACACTAAGGTACACCAGGGTGCAATATCAGATGATACAATTTATGCAATGAAGAACTCAAAGCAGCACACATTATTTACTTATACAGTCGAAATAGTCAAACAATACCATTTGCTATACACAAAATAGAAAACCCCATGCAGCAACTCAAATATGTGATTATTTCAAAATGATTAATTTATCCATCTAAACAGCTGTTTGTTCTTTGGGTTATTGCTTCAGCTCGCTCAGTATGAAGTTGTGTGTTCAATACAATGTGACAAAAGCAGTCATGCAGTGTTTTGTCACACTACCAAAAAAGATGTATAATTAAAAAACTTCACAGTACTGAAAAATAGTAGAATCACTCCCAAAGACTCGCAAAAGCAGTGACAGTGTAGGTTATTTCAATAGCTGGAAGCTGATTTTGAGTACAAACCCACCCTGATTGCGCTTCCCAAATCTATTGCAAAAACTCTCATCCTCAGCATGTGAGCTCAGGTCTTTGGTCAGCCCGACGACAGGTGTTCTAAAGGGAAATTCTGCTCATCAGGGCTTTGGCAGTGTTTTTCCTTTTCGTTCTGATACTTTTGCACACCGTTGATAAAAGATGTGATGAGGTCTCCAGAAGAGAAAATGCAAGAGAAGGGGAAAAAGATGAAAATAACACACACACAGTGGGATGCGGAGCACTTCCTGATGGAGAACAGCTTAGTTAGTCAGTGTTTGTACTCAACGCAGCATCTCTTTTTCTCTTGATATCTGAAGCCCCAGAGTCCAGGATCTAGTCGGATCATTAATGTTTTCAATAAAGCTCCCAGCTGCACTGAGGATCTCTAATATCTGATCGAATACAGGTCTGCAATTATAGGATTTCATTGGCAAATATGTAGATATTTTTATTTATTTATTTATTTAATGGCCATGAAGTGCAGGTGTTAATCTATAGCATACAACCCGCTACACTTGTCTTTGCGAGGATGTATTGTATTGCAAAATAATGGAATGAACCGTGCAAATGCAGTTTGCTGAAGCATATCGCTGTTAGATTTTAAACGCAATTATTCTGACAGCTCAAATTTCTCTTGACAGCTAAAAAAAAAAAAAAATCATAAAATCCTCGAGGTGCACCGCTCACAATGCATAATGGATGCTGCATTGTCATGTTCTTTTTATCCAAATAGCACTAATGCTGAACTATCATCCCAAATTTCAGCATTTAACTCAGATTGAACCATTTAATGACTGCCTTCAAACTTGTTTTCTAAATAATTTCAACCTTAATCCTCAAATTCAAATAGGTCTTGTCTTCCCAGAGGATGGTCATTTTGTGAATTAAATCCCGTCCAAATGGAAAATGTCTGTTTTTCTTCCACAACCATTGCTGTTAACACAGGGTCCTCTGAGAAATCAAATTCAGTTTGTACAAGTTTTGCATCAGTGATTGTGGTCTATTACTTTTTCCACAATGTTTTTATTTATTTATTTATTTATTTATTTATTTTTTACCTTCATTAATGATTTAGATTTAATTCTATCATAAATATACTTTTAATGGGTTGTAAATCAGAGTAAAAGCTACAGAAATCTCAATAATATCTAAATCAATATGTGAAATCAAGGAAGTTCTGGGTAAATCATTGTAACAGTATTCAAAACCTAAAAATCCTTTCCAAGTTGTTGTGCCAATATCCTTCATCACTACATTTGGATTTTGTTCTGCTAACCATCAATTTAAAAAAAATTACAGTGATTTTAACTGTAAAAATGCTACGGTAAAACCTGTTAAATGGTAAATAACCTGAATTGAATTTTACATTTTTATTTGAACTTTTTCTTACAATTTTTTACAAGATTTTCTAAAGAAATAGTTATGTTTCTTCTTGGTTTTGTTTATCAGGTTTATTAGGTTTTGTATGTTGCATATAATGTTGTTAAATGAATGTTTATTGCATATTTTAGTTGTGTTTAGTGCTTGTGTGCATAAAAACCGTGCACCTTCTATATATGTTCATATTTAAAAGCTGTTTGTGATGGGCTTTGGTTCATCATGTGACTTCCCATTACCACCTGCATTTGATGGTTATCAGTGTATTTAAAAGGTACAAATCAGATTTCAGTACTTTAATAGGTTGGCATAAAGATTATCTCAGTTAATGAAATTACGGTATTTAACTGTAAATTTATCTTAAAACCGTGAAACAAAAAATGTTGTTACAGTATTTTTTTTACGGTCGAATTCCGGCAACCACAGCTGCCAGTTATTTTACTGTAAATTTTACAGATTTTTTTAACAGTGATGATTCAAATCTACATCAGGATTTTCTACCATTACATTATGCTAAATTCATAAAACACTACTATTTTGCTGTCGTTTCCTTTAGAACATGCCAATCTTGCCGTTTTCTTCTTCACAAAGCCTACAAAAGCAGACCTCAGTCAGATGAAACGATATCAGGTCCTACATGTTCTACATGAGTCTCTGCATGTGACTGTGATATCGATGTGAACATCATGCTGTGAGCTTCTGTCTGCTCGCTCGGTGGGGATATTTAGGGATCGCTGTTCTAATTACATTGAGTTTGATTGTATGCGGTCAGGTTTATCTGTGTACTTAATATTGATGGTATCACAAAGGCCTTGGGTCCCTGCTTTAAAGAGATTTACGCCTCTGTGTACATCCACATATCTCTGTCCATATATATCACCCTGATATAATGGTGAAATAACAAAGTGGACAGGTTGTGGAAGTGATCTATGGATTTCACAACACATCTGAGCAGGAATGTGAGCTGAATGCGGGTTCAGATGTTGAGTCTGTAAGATTAGAAGTACTGAGGTGCGCGAAGGAAAGAAGAATCACATAAGAAATCTCTTTAACTTTGCTTATCCGTGACAGCAATGATACAGAAAGCAAATGGAGACTTTTGCTTAAGCTTCTCAGATCTCTCCTGAGAAAAATACGCTAGTTATCTCACATATGCCTCCTCTAGAGTTTCATAAGAGATCTCAGTGAAGTCAAAAACGGTACTAAGACACAAAAGTCAGCGATAAAAAAAAGATTTCAAGATGAACTAAAATATCATGGGTTTATAGCTCTATGTCAACACCATATTTTATTCTTCTTAAGAAATCCGATAAATGTTTTGATTCTTACAAAAAAGCAACTTACGAGCGATGAAAGAGTAGGGTTGGTGTATCGTGTCTAACTTTTAGTGTACGTTTATGCCTGCAGAGTAAATAACTTGATATACACAATCCAGAAGGCCTCATCACTAATTATCTAGCATTTTCTGTGCTGTCCAGTAAATGAAAGAGCCGTTGCAAACAAGCTGATTACTTTGTGCGCAACACTTTGATCACTAAATAATACTTCATTATCTATTGAAGTCCCCTATAGCAACACTAATAAGCACCGAGCACTGTGGGTAACAGTATGCATATATCTGCAGATACCAAAGCCACACTAATAACATGTTTCCTGGTCACCTATGCAAATCCTTACAACAGATCTGCACTAATAAATCATTATTCCCTCGTGGGTTCATTTAGGCATCAATACACACACACTCACAGTATGGTCAGCTTTATCAGAAGAGCAGATTTGTCCTTTGATCTCACTCAGAAGGGCTTCTGCCACGAGGAATTAGAGATTAGAGATTGGCCTGACATGCATCCACCCCCTCCTTCTCCTCCTCTGTCGGCCTTTGTCTTTACCTTTGTATAAAATTTCCCATGTCATCCTACAGACTCTTTCATCATCACCTCTTTTTTTTTAATTTCCTCTTTTAAATCGGTCTTTATCATTGTACCTGTTGAATCTGACCTTGGTGCATCACTGTATCGCCTACTCCTTCACTCTTAAATGGATTGTACCTTTTGTGGCACTCTACTGTATAACTTAAAAAAGAATCTTAGAAGACATACATTCTGGCCAGGCCTGGGCTCTTTTATCATATATAACTTGATTATATTACACAATGATTATTTGTTACACAACAGGATTGATAGTCAACCCTATGAGTGAGGGACTGAGAATTAATCATCTTTTAAAATGATTTACGTTATCGCAATGATTTCTGTAATCTGTATGCAGGATAGAATATTTTAAACGCAAATAAGCTGATTAAATGCCACAGAATTAATCAAATTCATTGCTAATTCCTAAAGATGTTTGTGCTGCTTTCTGGAGGATGATATTATTAATGACCAGGCTCTTTGTAATGGACTTCATAAACAATAGCTTCCACATTTAGCCTCAATAGTCACCAGAACGTCAAGTGCAGTAACATGTGGAAAATATAAGAAAAATTATAAAGAAAAACTTTATTTTAAGGTGTCCTTGTTACAATATAATTATACATTTAGGTACAGAGTAATATACATTAACTAGATGTACTTGCTACTGTATATGGTTAGAATTTGAAATTGCATGAAATTCTTCAGAATTTATTGTTTCAATAATAAGAAGGAAAGGAAGAAAAGGACGTGGCATGTGGCCAGGCCATGATTTCCCGTACTAGGAATTTGTGCTCTGCGTTTAAGCCATCCGAGTGCACACACACACACACACACAGCAGTGAGAAGTGAACAACCACGCACACACACCGTGAACATGCACCCAATTATCCATTAGGCCATGACTCCCCCAATAGTAGTAAGTATGTACATGTATTGTTTAACAAAGACACCTTAAAATAAAGTGTTTCCAACAAATTAAGCACACAATTTCATATTGAGCAATTGTCATGTCACAGGACGTAGCAGCATCGATACAATCTAGGTAAAGCTAAAGCTGCTGGATCTCCTTACTAAAATGTTATGTTTCAGTACATAAAATATACAATTTCAACAGCCATTCAGTGTATATCAATTAAAAAGGAGGATAGAAGGTGCTATTGTGTACACAGGCTAAACTACAAAATAATTGACAAATGATTATGAGTTAAAACATTTCTTTCCTATTAGGCACTAGTGCAGAACACCTAATGACATAGTAATATCTTATTTAATTGCAATATTATGATAAAAGAGCTAATATGAATTCTATCATTAATAAATAATTAGGAGTTTAATATTTCATGTAATATATTAAGACAGGGCTTGCAGGTGCTGAATAATAGATCATACCATACCATAATACACTGCTCACCTTGACTGTGATTTAGTATGCTTCTGGATCATGTTTTTGCTGGTCCTGGAACTAGAGTTCTGTCAAATAAACATAGTCCAAACCCCATCCAAATTCAAATCTACGTCCAGGTTTATGCTCGATGCATCTGCATGAGAAAAAAAGGTGTGCACACCAACAGTGACATCAATGGGTGCTTGAAATTTTGTTTGCAGCAAACCAAACTTGAGAGAGGGCTGGCTGAACAGATAGACTCGTGTTGGACTTTTATACAGGCAGAGAATGACTTCAAATAATTTTAAAAGCAAAATGTGTCTGATTGCACTGTGAATACAGTTTGTCTGTTGTATTATAAAGAACATTTGTATGCATGGTTTACTAAATAAAAATAATATTCTTTAGTAGCGAATAGTGTAATGCAGTGCACAAGGTACTGTATAGCTGCTGTGACGTACACATGCATCTGTGATGGTTAATGGCAGGTCGAATGCGTCGCTATAAACCAGGCTGAACTCTGATCCCTACTCCTACCTCTTTCCCTTGTTTGAATATCCAAATCCCTAACCTTTGTTTTGAAGCTTAGCACATGCCTAATACCTACCTCCAAAAATTAGAAATGGGGTGGAATCAAACCTGCATCTCTCTCATGAGCACCTAACTCAATGTGTCAAAGACAAAATGACCTTGCAGGGTTCGCAAAACATATTCATACAAATTCACCAAAACATAATTATTTATGAATTGGTATACAAAAATGTATGATTTTTTAAGTAAACATAAACGTCCACCTCTATTAATAATTGTAACCGAGACATGAACAAAAAGTATAAATGAGAGTGTATGAATACTTATGAATTAGCCAAAAATTCACAAAACATACGTTGTTTAATTTTTTTTCTTTTAATAATGTTAGCACAGATTGCACAAATTCATATGAATTAGCCACCAACTTGGAATTATTGTATAAAAATATACTCTGAGTTAGAAATAATGTCACTGAGGCCTGTGAAAACACATGAATGAGGTTGTAACCAAATCTGAATAGTTATGAATTGCCATAAATTTGTGATGTTGAGCACATAATCACTAAACTTTAACTGCTGTTTCTTTATAATATGGTCATCTTCTCCATCCAAATTCTGAATTGGTCTTCAAGCTCCCTGTATCACTGAACCTCATGCTGGGGTTGAATCCAGAGGCCTTTATTAGAGTTCAGTGTGACGCCACACTGCTCTCTGCCCCTCTCTTTCATTTATTTCCCTTTCAAGCTCCCCTCTCGTTCTCTTCCTCTGAAACCGGCTAATTATCATGCTCTGTGTAGTCATTAGTCAGAAAGCAAGAGCGTGTATATGTGAGCCTGTGTGTTTGGAGGACGCTTTCTCCCAATGTTGTAAGTTTTGGTTGCGTTGCCTAGTGTTTGTATGAAGGACTTGAGAGACCGGCGGATGAGACACAGTGAAATTAACAGCATGAAAAGAGCATGAAAACATTACAGCAGATTCGTTTAATATGAGTTGGTGGGAGGGACAGGGAGAGGCAGAAAGGGAGAAACAAAGGGCTGGAGAGTTCACCGCTTTGTGTATATAACTATCTGTCTTTCAGTGGGCCGCCTTCCAGTCAATTATTGTGCTTTGCTGAAGCCTGACAATGACTGCAGTTGATTATAAAACGAGTAAAAAGCTCGCAATCTGTCTGGTTAAATAATCATCTCCATTCAAATATGAATAATTTCAGACTCCGCGCTCTGGATAATTCATAGTAATTTTGCCATTGTGTTACTGTTGACATCGTATTGCTATGCAGAAGAGCAGCAGATAAAGTGAAAGCAGAAGATCTCGGTGTGAGGAAGCTTGTAGCCTCCATAAAACATCTTTTCTGCTAAAGAGATCTCTGAACATGGACAGAGGAATGTTGATGCGCCCACACAAATGTTAATTTTATTCATTTTAGACCATTATGACTTTTTTGCTTTTATAGCAAAGATATTCTGAAACATTACTAAAACTGAATTTTTGTGAATGGTGTTTACATGTATTGAACTCAAAACTCAAGTTGCTATGGAGTTGAGATGTTTTGGGTGGTAATCTCCTTGCTTAGAAATCATAATCGCCAGTATAAGTCCTTTGATATGGCTCAAATATCTGCTTAAATGAAAATATATGTATATATACATTGAAAAAAAAAATACTAATATTAATAATAAAGAAAAATTATACCAAAATGGAAATTTTCACTCAAAAATGTTCATTCTGTCCTCAATTACTCACCTAAATTCAATTTAGATTTTGTGACTAATTTTTTTAAATATTTTTTGTCCATTTCATGGATCGTTTCCTTTCTATCTACTAAACAAAATAAAGCCATACAAGTTTGGAACGATGTGTACATGAGTAAATGATGACAGAAATGTAATACAATACTACAAAATTCCATTCCCTTTTGAACTATACTTTTAAGTATAGTAAATATGGTAACACCATTAGTTCTACTTTATCTTTGACTAACATTTCCTCTCTTACATCTTTCCTCTGTCTTTCACAGGAGCAGATCTTTTCTCCAACTGCACTGAAGAGTGCAAGGCTCTGGGTCACTCCGACCGTTGCTGGATGCCCTCCTTCATGCCTGGCGACAGTCGCCAGGGTGCCGATTACCGTAGCAACCTCCACGTCCCGGGAATGGACGCGGTGCCGGACACTGAGGTACAGGAGAGCGTGGTTCCGGGCGATGCGTGCAATCGGGCCGATGATAGATCATTCTCCACGTTTGGCAAAGACAAGTCACACCACGGCACGCTCACACGCCACGAGCTACACACACTCTTACCAAGCCCCCGAGCGCCTTACAAACCCAACTATATGTGTGAGTACTCACTCAAAATGTACAATTTCTGAACCCCGCCCCCTCCCAGATCTGATCCACTGCCATCATCTCTCTTCCAAATCTAACCCATGGCTCTGTTTGTATAGAACTATTTATATTTCTAAATAATAATAAAAAAAAATATATATATACACATATGTAATCCAATTTCTCAAAACACCCTTTCTTGACCTGTTCTCTCACTTTCCAATTTGTTTTCCCTTTCCTTCAAAAGCAAAATGACAAAAACCAAAAACAATAATTGTATAATATATGGACATATCAATAAAGGAATTTTTTGAGTGAAAGTCTGGAGTTGTGTCCAACATTTTGTCCTCTCCCTGCCCTCTAAATTCTCCCAAAGCATCTGAAGACACTGGTGAAAAACATCCTATTACAAATTTGGCTCATGAATGCTGAATTTGCAACTAATTCGTCATCCAATCCTACATAACACATACTTTGTGCTGTGACTTTTCCTTAAGCTGAAATCAATCTTCATCATAATCATATAAGACATGCCTATGTCTCATCACGTGGTTCTGCATCTCAAACAATCACAATTTAGCACTTTTTCCACATTAATGCCGTATTAACAAATGCATGCACAAATTATTTTTCAGCTTCCATTTGCACCTTATAAAATGCTACATTATCTACCTGTTTTTCATCCATGTCTGTTCAAATCACCATATGTCACAGCTCTACAGTAATCACACTTGTGACAGTCATAGCGCCCTGCCTCCTTGCCTCTGATTATAGCATGCAAACTGTGGTGGTGTACGCTCACAGCCGCTGACACATCCAGCACTTTGTTACTGTATGTGTTCTACTACTGCACTAAAGCGATGACAAGTGTACACTGTGTGCTCTTCTGTGAGTTGAGACTAAGTGTGCGTGTGCATGTGTTCGTATTGCTGGATATTACGAACCTTATATCCACAAGCCCCGCCTTTTTTAATAAATGAATGGAAATTTTGGGTTACACTCTCACAAGAAAATGTCACAAAACTGTATATTCATCAGCAAACCAACAACATATCACTCTGGAAATTATTCTTTTTATTTTTAGTTTATTTATTTTACGGTGGTTTAATAAAATACTATTTTACATGATAGTAAATTTCATCATAATTACATTTATTATGTAATAGTATTTACATTTAATTACATTTTAATGCTATATACTTCATGTTTTATTTTTCCTGAAAATGCTAGCCAACACTTTTGCCCAAAACTTACAGACTTTGTTTACATCATATATAACAGCTTCTGCAGCAACAAATAACTGGTCTTTTAATAACTGCTTATAAATCTCGACTGGATTCAGTCGTCTTAATTAACTTGTTTCCTTTCAATTATCTTAATTAATCTGAGCTTATGCATCTCAGTTTTTGAGTGAATACTGTCAAACTTAACCACAAATTAAACTTCAAACCAGTGAAAACAAAGAATGCAAGTTGTCAAAAAAAAAAAAAAAAAAAAAGAATCCAAGACTTGGTGAATATATAGCATATTAAAATATTTACAAGCTTTTTTTTTTTAAAGTCTAGTCAATTTTAACCAGTAACACTAAATTAGGTCAAGTACATAACATTAATTTTATGTGATTTGACAGAATAATCACACAAAAGAACATTTATGCAATTCTCACTCTATTTATGTAATTGCCTGCTTTATGAGTGATGTTTTTGTGGTGCATGGATAAATGCAGCCACAGCGATGCTTTTCCTTGTGAGATCGGACTCAGTTTGGGAAAATGACTGTTTGGACTGGTAAGAATCTGATTTCAATGATTAAATGTGTTCTCCTGTTCTTTGCCCTTATAGCACGCAAAAGGATTTCCTAGCACCTTCCGCGTGGACATTCCTGAAAAAGCGTGAGTTTGCACAGTAACGCAACCGGCCAAAAGCATCAAGGGTTTCCTTTTTTTTAAAATGTTCCTTTTTTTCTTTTTTTATTATTATTGAACTCAATCACGGACGATCTGGATGTTCCGAGCTCTGTCGGACGTCTGAAACAGATTAAATCAGATGTGATCCGATGACGTAAGGACCCTGAGAATTCTCAGCAGGACTGAGAAACCTCGCCAAATCTCTTCCGCAAATCTGGATGAGAAGAGGGAAGAACAGAGGGAGAGAGCTCAAAAAGAGGATTAGGAGTGATGGAGAGACAAAAGGAGAAAAATGGATGATCAATGGACACGGTTGTTTCCTCACTCTCTCCGCTCTATGATCAATGTGTCTCTGTTTACAGTCCACTGTAAACTATACCAACTATCTGAGCCCTTTACCTATTCAGACACGCACACACACACACACACACACATACACACTTGTACAAACGTACTGTACAAAGAGCAGCCCAAACTATGTGCATTATAAACTCAACTATCCGTTTTAGACTTGACTGTTTTCTATAGTTGTTTATTTTTTCTTCTTAATCAGTGTGGTCAAGTGTTCTTCTGAAGTTACTATCTTTAGAAAAAGCGCGGATGTGGGGGACAAAAAAATGGAAAAAGTAAAAAAAAAAAAAATAGATGATTCTGTCCTCTCATTGGCCTATGGATACTTCATCTGACATTGTGGTTATCTTCACGTGTGCAAGTGTGTACTGTTCTCTTTTAAAGCTTCAAATAACTATAAACCTATATATATATATATAAACACATATATATATATAATATATAAATATACTTTTTTTCTGAACCTGTGTAGCCCATTGGATAGTTTCCTAAACACCATATTGCCATAAACCAATACAAAGTGCTGAAAAGACTTGCATTAAAATTGGGGCTTCGAATTGTGTGGCCTCTCTGTCTATAAGTGCATAATTATTGCATATTAAGTGCATATCTATTTACTTTTGTTGCAACATGCCCTACAATTTACAAATTGTTCTTTGCAAATTTGTGACAACGGACCAACAAGAACAAAATACTTCTTATTTGTTGTACTGTATGTACATGTTTCCTCAACAGAAAATGCTATTACAATATGAAATTGAAGCAGAACATTTACAAAAGGAATGAATCTAGGTTTCTGCAACCCCTATGTATGTTCAACGCTAACGAAAACACATTTTTGTGATTCGACTCAAAACTTAGTAGGTGAGATCCAGTGTTTTGTATCAACTCACCCGGTCTCCTGTCTCTCTCTAAATAACACACATTAGATCACAGGCACATATTTTCATTCAATCCAGAACATCTTTTGCTTCTTGGCCTAAAATGATAAACATGAGTATGAAAGACTTTGATTGCGGATGTTTATTCAGTCCTGCCACATTGACTAAGATTAGAGAACTGTTTTGAACATTAAACTTCTCTGGCCTTTTCTCCAGTGTTCCTGATTGGCCATTAGAAAAAAAAAAGCACCCAGTTTTATGCAATGGATAAAATCAGCATGTAAAAAACAAGGCTTTGAATTGAAAACTCCTGCATGACTAATCAGCAACAGGACGGATATGGTAGAAATTACTTTTTTCTTGCACAAACGGACACAATGAGTCTTCACAATAACAGAATGACAGATTTAAAGAAAAGATGAGGTCTCCATTTAGACCAGCATCCCTGTGGGATTTATCCACACCACTCGATAATGAGATCTTTAATGATTTATTAATGCTTTTCTCTGGTCGTGGTGGTTAATTTTAGTTTTGTAAAGGTTTGTTTGGATTTATATATATATATATATATATATTTAGACTTTATCAATCAAATGTTTGGAATCATTACAATTGATTTATTTATTTGTATTTATTTTTTTATGTAGTCTGTCATCAATGCTGTATTAAAAAGGAAAACAGGAATATT
>JAUCMU010000001.1:7305584-7318297 GCA_032275025.1 Enteromius treurensis
AGAGAGAGAGGTAACAAGGACAAATTATTTAAACCTCCCAAAGGGAGAGAGAGAGAGAGAGAGAGAGAGAGAAAGAGAGAGAGACCCTTAACCTTTGTAATTATTATGCCAATAAACATGTTTTCATTTAGGAGAGACTCAAGTGTGTTTTGTTTTTGCTGCTGAGTACTCACTTGGGTTATTATTTGTGTACTGCATCATACCACAAAATCGTTTTCTCTGTGTGTTTATGTTTCTATTCTAAGTACTTTAAAAATCTGTATGAATGTGTTTGCAAAAGTACATCATCGTCTAAAAGTTTGAAACCACTAGTGGGAGAACAAAGAAGGGAGTCAATAAAGATAAACATTTATACATGGCATAACATATTATTTTTTATTTAATATCAAATAAACAACAACAGCAGCAATATAATAATAACAACAATAACAACAACAACAACAGTTTATAATTATATTTTTAACTATTAACAATTATGTTTATTATTTTTACAAATATTTATAAAATGTAAAAAAATATATAAAATGTATAATATTTAATATCAAATAAAAAACAACAACAATACTGACATTGTACATTACTCATGGTCCAAAAATTTCAGACCACTGTTGGGAGAAAAAGAAGGAAAAGGGGAAAAAAAGACCTAAACCACGTTATATATAAATTGTATTAAATATGTTACTATTAGTAGCAGTAGTACTGTTGTTGTTGTTGTTGATCCTTAAGAATCGACCCTTTTTCCCTTTTTGGATTGGTGCACTTCAATATTGGTTGAACAGAAACTATGATTATCTCATTTGCACAAATATAAAAAAAAAAAAAAAAAAAAAAAAAAAAACAACTTTAGAGAAGAAGAAACAATACTGAGAGACAGTCGCTTAAATATTTTAATTGTGGTCCACGACTTTTGAACCACACTGTATATCCAGCCGGTGACAGTCCCATTACGTGTCACAATATTCCTGCCACCCAATGTGACGGCGGGCCTCTGATCCGATTTATGGAACTTAATTTGTCGACTGAGGTCAACCTTGTTAGGGGAACCGATTTGACCGTCGCACCAGAAGGCCAGGAGTCCTCCTGATAGGCCAGATGCTCTCTGTCTCCTTACAACGTGTCTATAAATCAAATCCTAAGCCCTTTATCTTTACCTCAAAACATTTATATTGACCCGTGCCCCTAAGAACCGGATATAAGGGTCATGAGTCTAAAACAACCACAAAACACAGAAACGCACCCAAAACAAACACCCGAACCAGGAATGTTCCGGGTTAAATACAAGTTAAGCTCTAGTGCATCTGTGGCATCTTCTGTGCAAAGAATTTACAATACTACGTTTACAGTGAAAGGCTGGAATGACAATATCAAGGGCTTAGCAGGAATGCGGACTCTTTAACAAAACACTTATGGATAAGTTTGTACAAAATTGTTTGAAGAATGTATTATTTGAATCAGCCACCAATTCATAAAAAGGTCAAATAGATGAATGAGATTATTTTGAAATACTAATTATAGCACTAACTCTTTTTTTAAGTATAGTATTGTTATCAGCATCCACAGGTGGCTAAATGCTAATTATTTTGCGGACATCTGCACATAACTCTTTATGTAAAATTCAGAAAGGAAAACACAAAAAAATCTGGAGGACTAATTGATTTTCACACGCTTTTCTGATTCAAGGACTCTTATGTTCAGCATTAATTAACTAATAATGTAGCAGACAGAACTTACCACAAAGCATTTCTGAATGAATCAAAGGCTGCTGTGTTAAACTAATCTCAAAAGTGTCGCAAATATTAGCGTCTGAAAGATCCAAATTCCATTGCGGTGTGACTACAGATTCATTTAGAATCTTGGTAGGACGATTAGGTGATTAATTAATTCATTAATCGATGACCTTCATACAAGCAGCCTCATTAGTTACTGCTTATTAAAAATCCTATTCAATCTAAAAGGTGAAAGATGGATTCTCTCTCCATGCGAAGCACACTGAAAGAGTGAAAATCTGAGTACATGTAGGTCTTGCTCCGCCGGTCTCACCCTCCCTCTAGGTGAAAGCAAACAAAATGTCTCATGCCAGCTCTATTAATCTCTGGGATGACTTCCATTTAGCAGGGTTAAGGCAAACTGGCTGCTGCATGAGCACTGGCCTTGCTCGTGCAGTCTGTTCTGTAATAGCTCTCAGATTGATAGATATGGTTTAGCATATGATGTGTAGGTGGCCTATTTGCCAGGGCTTCAGGTCAATACTAGAAGCCACATATAAGCAAAGAACACGGGCAATTATGGCACCACCGTAAGCTGGCAGGAACTGCTGGAGGCAGCGAGTGTTGCTTCTCTTAAATTAATTATGTGAAATTGGTTGTCAGGTAACTTAATAACAGCCCCGAATACCTTATTCAAACAACTGTGAGCCAAAGTCGAAAAACTTGGCAGAAGGTCAGAGACGTTTACGATTATAGAGTTATATTAGGAAGAATAATTAGTACAATTTTTTTTTTCAACCGTGGGGACAGAAATATGTTAAGATTATAAAAGGCAAAGTAAAGGAGCCCTCATAGCTCATTAACCACGCTGAAAAAAGGGCCTGCAGGAGAGGGAAGTACTGGAATAAAACAAGCCTTTGAACTTTGGGTCATAAATATATCACAATGCGACTTAAATGGAACACAAAGTCTAACCGATAAATCTACAAATTTATGCAGTCTGTAATCCAGATGCTAATTACAAATGCTATACAGTATGTCACTTTAACATAAACATTTCAAGAAGGGGGAGGGGGGTTATATTAATACAATGTACTGTATAAATGTGTTATAGTAGTAGGTGCTGGTGAAGGGGATCGCTGGAGTCGAGAATCTTAAATAAACATCTCTTTAATATAGAGAATGTGGAAGTACAAATCAAATATCAAAACAGAACCATAGAACGCAACCACACAACATTAATCACGGACAATCTAAACTGAAACAGACAGGGTATAAAAACACATGGAACTAGCTGGGTGGGGACGAATCAACTAATACTCACATTGACACACAGGAACATCTAAACATGGGAATACACGTGGGTGTTACGAAGCGGATGGGACACATGTGGTAAGTTCAATATGAAGGTATTTATTAACAATGAATTCACAGATGCAGTTCAGAGAATGACATGTGAGTAGAATTGAGGTGGATGTTGAATGTTGGTATCTTGGTTGCAGGTGGCAAGGAGAAGGAGATGATCACACACTGACGGAGACAATGACACGACGAAAACCCCAACCACACACCACAGATGCTGGAGAGACGAGGAGGCATTTCTTTGGGACCTGGGAATACACGGATGATCTCGGAGCAAACGAGGAAAGGTAAGTTTAACAGGTAAGTAATAATATTCGCTGAGATAGCTTTGAGTCCACTTCTCTGGAACGAGCTCGGAGGCTGTGTGCAGAGTGGTGCTTGATAGGTGGTGTGAACTGGATCGGGTGATGGTGACAGGTTATCATAATAGTATTCTGGTGACTGTGATCGTTGTGAGGGAGTGAGGGTGGAGCCTGGCGTGGATGTAACAGTGGGGATCAAACTAAATCAAAACAGGTAGAAAATGACACATGAAATCAAAACAGACAGAAATGTAATATTTTGTGTGTGTATATATATATATATATATATATATATATTATCATAGAAAAGTAACTTTTTTTTCCAACATTCTTTTTATCAATGAGTCCTAAAAATGATAATTGAATTTCTGAAATAACATGTGAAGTTACATTTTAAATGGTATGAAAATAGAAGGCACACACACACACACACACACACACACACACACACACACACACACACACACAGCCATTTAAAATATAATTCATGTGATCATCCAGTCTTCAATGTCTCAAAATAATTTGAATGTGCTAATTTTTTATCAGAACTAGAAAGAGTTGCACTGCTTAAAAATTTTTGGGAGCCTTTCACTCTGTTTTTAGATTTATTTATTTATTTTTTTTTTTTTGATGATGAATCAAACCTTCAAAATAACAGAATTTATTCAAAATGGAAATCTTTTCGAGCAATACTTTATTATCACTTATAGCTTTATTATCATTATATCATATCACTGTATTATCCCCCGCACACCCAACCACACAACATCTTTGTTGAATAAAATTATTAATTTAATTAAAAAAAGAAAAGAAAGAAAGAAAGAAATAATACCCCAAATTCTGGAATGGCAGTCTTTTGTAGGTATACATAAATAAATAATAAATTAATAAGCATTAAGAGTGATGTTGATACCCCTAATGATAACCCTAATAAAAAAGTGATATATTTAAAATATTTATTAAGTATAGTTCAAATCTATTCACTTATTTACTGACAGATAACTCAAGACCTGCTATCATAAAAAAATGTAATTAAACTTTATTTGGTTTATTTGTATATTACTTGTGCACAATGCACATTTCTTATAAATGTGTGTTAATGTCACTTTTAATGAAGATTGTGTAATATTGCCCTTTAAATGCAAACTATTTCAAGTGTATAAAGTGTACTTGCCAAAGTTCCACTTTAGCACAACCAAATATATTAATTGTGTCTTTAATTGGACTTCCGCAGAATTAAAGTGCATTTAGTAAAACAATTAGTTGTTCCAGTTCAGCAGACTTTAAGTACAGCAGTTTGGTATACTAAATTGAATGGCGTTTTATTAAGTACATACATATGAAATACATACATATGTCTCTGTGTATACTAAGTATGAAATAAATGTAATTCAAATACATTTAAGTATATTTATTTTTCACTATTGAATAAATATATGATAATTTAAAGCATTGATCAACATAAGAATCTTAAACATTATATATTTTTTCTATATATGTGCATTGTAAAGTAACTACTTATAAAAAGGATTTATTGGCACATAGCTCATCAGTTTAGTCAGTTGGTCACAATGGCTCAGTCTAAGTCACTGATTAACTTGAAGTACTTTAATAAATCAAATGTAAATTGAATGTATCATCTGGACGGCACTGTCTGAGCGTATTGTATGTAGCGAGGGATTGGGGCTGTCGAGATTACTCGTCCTCCTGCTCAGTGAGGTCAGCACAGCTGATCCTGATGCTGTAAAGCCTGTTGTCCTGAGATGGACCTTTGAGGCAGACCACGGAAGAGGTAAGCTGTCTGATCAGACCATATGCACCAACAGGGTTGCTGGGTTACCAATAAGAAAACCCAGAACACGTACGGCACACTGCAGGCCAGTGGCGGATAATGGACAAGAACATCGCGTAATAGGCCCTGTGATTTACAGTTCAATTTGTAGGCACAGACAACTTTTGGGGAATGAAAACTTTGGAAGGAATCTTAGACAAAAGCATTAAGGCACTCAAAGCACACATATTCTGACGTCTGGTTAGCTAATGGTATATGTGCTAAGGGCTTTGTTGCACAGCTAAGTTATCGTTTCAAAAACTGACATGACAAAAAGAGTTCTAACGTCAGTAGAACAGGAACAAGGCAGGTACGCTGAGCATGATGATAATGATAATGATTAGATATAATGGCAGATAACAGCGGAACAGAAAGTGGATAATACACCGATCCGCCGTGTGCACACATGAGAAACTGAGATAAAAGCATTTCCATTTAGACATCCTAAATCCTGGGCTTCAAAGCCACAAAGAGACCATGTTCATCTCAACTACAGTTCTAATGTACCACAATTGATAGAGATAACGCCTGACACCACAACAGAACAGTCTTACTGCAAAAAAAAAAAAAAAAAAAAAAAAAAAACTCTTCTTATCCAGTAATGAAATGTATTATTTTTGTTCCTCTGAGACACTATTACACTTTTTCTGACGAAAAAAAGGTTAAAAGTACTCTTTATATTTTCTTATCTCTTATTTTCAAATTATGATCCTACTTTGTATCAGGTGGCATCACCAACTATATGCTTACATTTAAACTAATCAGTACAATACAGTACGGTACAAAAGACTTTTAGCATTTATTTATTAATAAATATGTAATTATTAATTACAACCACACAGTATAATTACACTGTAGACCCATACTTAACTCACTCTTAAACCTACCCATGCCACCAAACCTGTCCCTAATCTACAAATATACCACCTCAATAGCACCAGAGGTGTTTTGCAATGCAAAACACAAGTTTGGTCATTTATTTATTTTTCATTAAGTAGATTGTTGTTAAGCCCACCTGATTTTATTAGTAATATTATGGTAGCACTAGTTAAACTAAATGAAAATGAGAAATGCTGCTTTGACAACTGATAAAAATAAAATGAAATGAAAATTATAACATAAAACATGTTTAAATTTAAAAAAGAAAAAAAATGATTGTATGAAGTAATATTAATTCACAATACATTTGTTACAATATTTATTAATCTAACAATTTATTTTTAGTTCACGACAGAACTAAATATTGAATATTAAAAATTGGAATTAACATCAACTAAAATTATGAAATCTTTTAGAAGCATTTGTAACTGTTATTTCACATTAAAGACTGAATGTTAGAAAAAATTTAACCTTTCTTTAAAGTGTTAACGATGTTTCTTTCCTGATTAACAAATACTTGCATGAACTTAACAAAGTACAGCATTTGTCAGTGGGTATTTTTTAAATTTTTACTAGAAAAGAGAACATTTCTTTATTTCTTTCTTCTTTTTTGATGTTTTGGCCCTTATTAATTACAATTATTTTGACAAATTAAATAGTACAGGGTATCTTGTAATTTTATTTTTATACTTTATTTAATTTAATTTTAATGAACTCTTTTTTTGTTTACTACATCACATTTTCTAAATTTAATTTTAATATGGAGTTAGGCAACACTATAAATCCATTGATTTCAATGGGGATGATTTGTCAAAAAACGAGTAAAAAGTAAAAGTCTTAACTTTTACTCCAGTGCACTTCTGTTGACCAGTGAGAATTCCACTGCTTTCTGAAAACTCATTATCTGTTTTCCTTGTTTTTTAAACTGATCCAGCTTTTTCTGCACCCTTAAAATGAACCTTGTGCATTCCTATCTGTCAAACGCTCTGCTGGAGCTTCCTTAATGTGTAGGAGCCCACTGTATTATTATTATTTTTATATATACTTCTTTATATTACTTCAATCCATATCACTTAAATGACAATTCTGAGACCTTTAACTCTATTTCGGAGTGAGAGAGGTAGTCGACGAAGTTACATTTCGCCCATGTTTCGAAGTACACAAGCAGTGACTTGAGTGTGCCTTCAGAACATTGAATGTCAGTAGCTATAAACTGAAGGGCTCTTTATGAGAACACTGATAACGCACACTCACCAGCCTCACATGCGCTGACAGAAAGGCCTCACGCATGTCACATGGTAAAGACAGTTTTTGAACAAATTAAAACATTTACTCCTGTAAAGCTCTTCCCTTCTGTTTCTATAAATCTCAACCCCTGGGCCCTCTGGAAGGAAACCCATATTTCTGTCATGTTGCTAGCAATTTTCAAAAGAACAAGAGGGAGGGGAGTGATGGGATAGAAAGAGTGAAAAACAGAGAGGGAGGTTAAAGGAATCTGTGGAAGCTGCCAGGTTGGAAATTGGCGGAGTGATTTTATTCAGTGAGAGAACAGAAAATTTCACCTCTGCATAGCCAATCACTTTATAGAGAGATACGCTGCTTTTAAGAGAAATGTCAGATTGCTTTCCAGCTGTCCCCTCTCTTTCTCTCTCACTTCTTCTACTGCCGCAGTAAAGTATCTCTCAAAATATTCTTTCCACCACTTCAATCTACTATCTCTATTTCGATATCTCTCATCAAGACCCACTCTCCATACAATATTACCCTCTATTTTCCCTGTAACTGTTTGCCTTTTTTTTTTTTTTTCTTCTACCAAACAACAACATTTCACAGCTGGTGATGGTGAAATAATTTCACAAAACCCTTTATCAATAAGTAGGTATTATACAGTGTTGTGAAAGTTACTTCCAAACTGTAATACATTATATATTACTTGTTACTGTTATTTAAAAGTCCTGCATACTTTTGAGTTACTCTCACCAAAATAACTACAGCGACTACACGCAATAGACTAAAGCTTGTCACAGCATCAGCAAAAGCAGCCTAATTACCAGGAATATGTCCAAGGAAAATAGTAGGACGATATTTAAATTATTTAGTGTTTTCTGAGTCCATGTCACAAAGATAAATTTCCTGACTCGCCATCTCCTATGATGCATCTTTATTATAATGAAAGTTTTCTTTTTTCTTTTTGCTTTGTTTTGTTAAGTGGTAATTTAAAGCTTGTTGTATTTATTTGTATTTATTTATTTATTGGCTGAGTTTCGGTTAATCTTTGTGAAGCACTTCTGTTCAAGATATTGTCAGTGCACCCAAATAAATGTAGACCCTTTACAGAGGTGGTTTAACATTTAAACATTGTTTTATGCTTGAAATGTTTTTTCTTGCATTTTAGACAAATTGTGATGATTTGAAAAGCTTAAATTGATCAAACATAGTTTATGATCAGCACTGTCTGCCGCTGGCCACTTTGTCGTTACTTTAAAAAAAAACGTGTAATTATGTATACATAAATATAAACAGTACACTCATATATGTTGTGTAAACAAAGACTTCTAATTTGGATGTGATTAATATATCTATGTATCCATATACAATATGTATCATCTATAGAACCTTATAGACCAATAGAAAAATAGACCAGAAGCATTGATTTGGCCCATACCCCTTTCATAAAGTTCTATATTTTTCTCTGTCCTTAACAATTTTGGCATGTGTTTTATTGTTTTGAACTAACATTAATAATTTAGTAGTCTACTCTCATTAGTAGAGGGTAGCAGTCTAACGCAGCCTATGTCAAAATATTTTTTTGCCCCAAAATCAGTACAAAAACCTCTGCTGATTCTGCTTATAGTGATGCTGATAGTCAACTCACAGTATTTCAGTTGACAGCCAATACGGTTAACTACTGCACAGATCTCCTATCAAAACAAAAACAGCGAGCACCCACATCGAACCCTGCACCATTCTGAGAGCACCATGTCCCGTTTTGTGCCTTGCGATATGTCTCTCCACTGCACCACAGCTCTGAACAAAAAAGGAGAAAGTTGTTGTTGATGATAGACTGATGATCTCCAGCTCTGGCCCTATGAACATTAATTACTACTGCAAAGACCATCAACGTTTGTAATCCCACAGAAGGTGAGTACTATGGGTAATCTTCTCACTTTGACCTGTGTGTTATTATGTTGAAAGAAGAAGAGAAAATAAGGGCTTTTGTCTTGTAATCACAGTGTTTTTGGACTATTATTCTGTCCCTGTAATGTATCAGTAATCGTCTAGTTTTATGCTAGCTCAGTTCTCTCGTACTTGCTATTGGATCCCTATCAACTCCCTTCACAACTGTGACCTTTTCAAACGGCTAGTTACTGCATTTATATGCTCCTCATTTCCTGTTTACTCTGCAGGTATACGTGGATACGCATAGACAAGATGGACTGATAGAGTAAGTGCTAAGAGAGGGACACAAACAATCAAACAAATACATAGTTCAAATATGCAGTTAGTTATTTCATTTGAATTAATGATATGTCTTGCAGTTCAATAAGTCCTGTGGTCTTTTCTTGCTTTTTCATTCACCCATAAACCTACGAAATCCACATACAGTCAGAGAATCGGACAAAACAAAAATGAATATGAACTGTATATAAGAAATATTTCAAAATGTGAACAGGTTTGTAAACAGATTAGTGCTCTGTGATTGGCTTGGTCTCTGAGCTCTGATTGGACAACAGCTGGCAGGCTGATCCGTTGCTTTCAAAAGACGGAATAGAGACGCCCCTCAGGAGAGCAGATTAGAGTCGCTTTAAGAAGACTCAGACGCTCACTAAGCAGAACAGTTTAACTACATTTAGTGTGCAAGCATGGATAAAACGGATCATATGTTAAATATGCATTTATAGTTTTTGTCGACGATGCGAAGCAAGAAACTTTATGAACTTTGAATAGCAACCAAAACCTGAAAACAATCTAAAACACATCTGTATGAAACACTATAACTCTTAAAGAAGACAAAGTTCATGCCAGGATAAAAAAAAATATATATATATATATATATATATATATAGATAGATAGATAGATAGATAGATCCGTGCTTTAATATGGTGAGAGAGATAGAGAAAGGAAGTAATCATATTTCAGATATATTCAACTCTGGGCTGACTGTCATGCTTTGTTACAATTCCATTTGGCAATACTGTAAAGATATCGTATGGTAATAAAACAAAAGTGAACTGCATTAAATATTTTCAAAGAGATCTGAAAAGTTAGCTGAATGTGCAGGAGCCAAGAACAGACAAGGTTTGAGTGAAATCACTCATCTCTTCTTAAAATGAAAACTCCAAGGCAAATACATTAATGTTTACTACACTGAATAAATAATTAAATACATTTTTTAGAAATCACTCACTTCTTCTTGAAATAAATAAAATAAACAAATATTTTAATATACAAATATATGAATTAAAAAACACACAGATATTGCTAGGGGATTTCCCAAATAATAATAAAGGAAACAGCAGATAACAGTTTCCTGGAACTTTAAAGTAGAAGACTGAAATAGTTCTTGTAAAATGTATTCCAATAATCTTCCAATAATCAGAAATTTCATTTTTATTTAATTTCCATAATTTTTTTACAATGTATAAAACTGAAATATTATAAATTATTAATTGCACACCCTGATGTTAACACAACGTTATACTTGGAAAAAACTGTTGTCATTTGGGACCGGTTTCTATAACATATAATCCAGCAGTCACCATGGTGACAAAATAAAAGGTTCTTTTATAATGAATCAGATTGTAGACTCTTGCTCATGCTAAAACACAGAGCTTGTCACAGAAAACGTGGCAGCAAATCAACTCTGTGTCAACAAATAACAAGCTCAAACAGCCAAGAACACAACTGTCAGTTGTATTAAATATAACCAGAGGCAATAACAGCAATGAAGGTGCCTGACAAATTAATGGTTATAGACGCCAACATCAAAAAGAACCAACGCACAAATGAACATAAAATATATTTAAAAATTAGAAACGTCTGGGGAAATGTCATTAAATTACTTTTATTTCTTTAGATATTTTATATGATTCAGTAGCTTTAATGTGCTGCATAAATATAACAGGTAGTCAACTTTAAATTAATGTCTACTGTCAAAAAAGAAAGATTTTCCCTCAAAATGTAGAAACAAACAGAAAAAAACAAAACAAATGAATAATAAAATGCAATTTCTCTATAGACTTTCAGTAGGACGCATTGATGGATTGAGAGTTGAAATTATATTATACTATTGCCAAAGAAAAAATACTAAATATTTTATATAAACTTTTAAATACAAAATATTAAATATACTATATGGAAATACTTTTAACTAAATAAATACTTTCTGAAAATGTGCATTCATAGAGACCACCAAATAAAAGTACAGTCCTAAGGCAAGTGCTGTTTGTAATAATCTATTATCCAACATCATTTTTTTCCCCAGACCAAACCCCTCATAAAGGTCAGGACTATTTCTCACCGAATTCTAACTAGGGGTGCCTACGTGAGGAGCAAACAGGATGCAAATGAACTGACCACAAGGAGATGTTCATTGCTGAACTATTATTCACCCTGTAAATGCCCCAAACTAATTTGGTTGGACGGTTTAATACCAAAACACACACTGATACAGCTGCTTTGTGTTAAGATGTGTGTCAATTTGTTTGTCCTCTGAATTAAATTACACAGGAAAGATAGAAGAAGATTAGGGGCGAGTTTGTACTGAAATCCAATTCATGATTACTCTAGGAAAAAAAGAAATCTCTCTCCGTCCTTCTTTTTCTGTATATATTTGTCTCAGTATACTATATCTGTCCTCTATAAACCCCCCCGCCTCTATTATTTACCTCCCCCTCTCGTCTCTTTATATCCCGCCATCACTGAGGTCAACCCCCCTGTGTAGGCCCTACCATCTGTGACTGAGATCTGCAAAATTCCTGTTATTTAAGTGTGCACACGTTCTCTCTCTCTCTCTCTCTGTCTCTGTGGGTGTGAGTATAATCTTGCCAAAGCCTGTGTAAACAGGACTAATGCATTCTAAACTTTGGAGTCTGGTGTGAGCCGTAGCCTAATCCCTTATAAACCTACATTTGACAGCTTTTCCTGCTTTTTCCTGTTTAGATCTCTCCCCCTCGCTTTCTTAACGTAACATTTTCGCTCTGTTCCAAAATCTAGTGAGCTGCCCTGCTGTGTACTGCCTACATAGGCAACGTTTTTACCAAAATGGAACCTTCCAAGTCACTTTTCGTTGGGTGAATCATACAGATAATGTTCTTCACAACATTCATCACAACATTGCAAACTTTTATTTGCAGCAAAAAAAAATTATACTGAAAGACAAACTAATAAGAGTGTGTAATTTAATGAAGGAGTGCAGAGGTTTAATGAGGGAAAGAAATTTGAGGCATTGAAAAAGACGATCAAAAATGACTAAGAAACATACAACTATTTAAAATTGTTCATTATACAGTGAGGTCAACAAGTAGTTGATCACCCTGTGATTTTGCAAGATCTCTTAGAAATCATGGAGGGGTCTACAAATTTCAGCATAGGTGCATTTCCACTGTGAGAGACAGAATCTAAAAAGAAAA
>JAUCMU010000001.1:7333308-7344993 GCA_032275025.1 Enteromius treurensis
TTTTTCTGTCTTTTCTGTATAAGTCTGTCTATGGAGCTAGCCTCCCTCTGCATCACGCTGCTGGCTTCGCTCCTAAGTGTGATTTGTTGTCTTTTTATTTCCTCAGACTATCTCGCTAAATTAATAGCTTTTTCCAAATCCAAATCCTTCTCCATTTGCATGCGTTCAGAAAGCCTTGTGTCTGCGAGTCCAACCACAATCCTATAAGCTTGTCCTGCAGTGCTCTGTAATAACAATGTTCTGCTAAAGCATGTAGGGCAGTGACAAACGCATCAACAGTCTCGTTAGGTTCTTGTTTCCTCATATTTAACCGTGCGCCTTCATAGACAACATTCTTCTTCAAGATAAAGAAATCATGGAATACGTCCTTCACTTTGTTATATTTTTTCATATCTTCGTCACTCAATTTCAGCCCTCTTAATACATCATCAGCTTCATCGCCCATACAATATATCAAATTGTTAACCTGATTTTCCTCGGGGTTCGTAGTCAAGTTGCTTGCTTGGTGGAACCTCTCGAACCTCCTAATCAGTTTAGGTCCATTCAAGCGGCTTGCTAAAATCGAGGGGCTCAGGAGGCTGAATGATAAATGTTGCGATGGGTGCACTAGCCGCCATGCTCGCTCCCCTTTCCTGCAGGTTTTCGTTGTCCTCGCGTTCAATCATAACATCCACCAACTTCTCTCTCTCTTTTGTCTTTGACTTTTGGACTGACTGTTCTAGTGCCTTCTGACACCATGTCATGTCTTCTATTTTTTTACTATTAAGAAGACAAGCGTGGAAACGAACTGTGTTTTCTCATAACAGGCACTTCTTTAATAACCCAACCGGAAACCTTGGTGTACCCTCATCACATGACCTCAAAACGCAATCTCATTCAACAAACCCATACATCACCTGCATATACATATTTTCAATCTATATATCACATGTATATTTCAGATACACCACAAGATCAGTTCATTTTAGTGACAGCTTTTTAAAAACAGTTCGCGGGAAGAACAATGAAAAATTGAGCACACTTTTATTTTCCTTATTTTGCAAAAGCACACACTTTTGTTGTTACTGAGAGTGAACTCCTAAAAAGTAGACATTTAACAGATTCGAATGGTATATAACACTTACTTGTGTGACCAAAATCAACAGAGTTATATTAGTGTCTTTTACACTGATAAGAAAAAAAAGACCCAAATCATGCGGGCGTGACGGCCGAACGCAGAGGGTTTAGTCTACAAACAGACTAAGCAATTCTAATTGTGCTTGTTCTTAACTGCTGGGTATTTAATTTAACAAGCTGAAGAACAAGGACAGGCTAAATAAATAAATAGCCTAAAAAGTAGTGCTTTTATACACTTTTAGTGCAATTAATGTGCTTAAGCAGCCAAACCAGTAAGACTTAAAGGGATAGTTCACCCAATTACTCACCCTCATGTCGTTCCAAACCTTTAAGGCCTTTGTTCACCTTCGGAACACAAATATTTGATGGGATCTGAGAGCTTTCACTTAATAACATAATTTCATTCAGCAGTTCTTCTCCCAGAGTTGCCGTCTTCTTCAGTTTTGGAGAGTACCCTAAAATGTAAACAAGGCAATTATCGTTGTTTTCGTTCAGCAGACAACGCTCACATGCTGAATATAAACAACACTTGTTACGATGATTATGTTCTGGGGCACTCTCCAAAAAATGGTGGGAAACGTTAACTTGCTGAGTTTGAAAATACTAAAAGTATTCTCGTAGGCTTTGTAAAATTATGGTTGAAACCCAAAGGACTATTTTACCAACACAGTCTCACTCCAACTCGTCACATTTTGACGTTTGGTCAAAACAGTACTCCTTTTTAGTCACTTTTCGACGTGAGGGGTCCTCCATTGTTTTAAAGTCTTCTGAAGCTTCATTGGCTTCAGAAGACTTGGAATGGGACACAACTTGTTTGTAATGTATTTATTCTACTTGTTTATGATTATGATTTATTGTTTGTGCAATAAATACCTGTACAATAACTGCATTTACATGTGTGTGTGTGTGCTTTATATTGTTCAGAGGTGGGTAGGTTAAGCGTAGGGGTGGGGTTTGGGGCTCCAATAAAACTAAAAGAATTAAATAATAAATTTATATGCATGCAAACCATTACATTAAGCCAAACTCCTGAAAACAACAGATGACCCCTCGCTTCGAATAGTGAAAAGTACCTTGAGCGCCAAGAACGGCCAAGCATCAAAATGTGACAAGTTGGAGTTAGACTGTGTTGATTTTACTGATGTTCTTGCTGTGATTATGCGTTGATCATGGTAATATTTTGAGGATGAGTTATTGATGAGAGGATTTTCATTTTAGGTTGAACTAACCCTTTATAGTTTTTGATCCCATGAGACACAAAAAAATATACTCTGAATTAGGAATTGGCCATTCTTTTCCAAGCAATTACAATTGAACGCTTCAGGCTGGAGCTTCTAAATTCAGAAAGGACACAAAAGCACCATGAGCAATAGCACGTCCTGATTTTGCTGAGTTCAACGAGTTCCTGGGTGAACATATTTTGTTGACCCTGGAACAACATTTTAATCCAAAATGTATTAATCCAAAATATATCTACACTTAAAACTAACCTTAGCCATGAGTAATGCTTAAAATCATATTTAATGGTAGATGAATGAAAAGCCTTATGTCACAAAAACTATAAAGTGGTTCTTGAAATCTGATTGGCTAATCACAATGTTGTTCCAGGGTCATGTGGAACTCAGCAAAATCAGGTTCTGCATGAGCGCACATGACTTAGCTTTCTGTTGTCAGTGAAATGTGGGTCAGTGTGTGAACAGTTTTGCGAATCTGTGATATTGGGATTCAGATCTGACAAAAAAAAAAAAAGATTAATTTCAGGGAATAACACATTTCAGTGTATTTTCTCAGAAAAAAAACAAAACAATCTTACAAACAATTCGTACATATTCGTACGAGGTGGCAAATTAGTGCTAATTCGTCATCAGTCATGTGATTTTTTAGGGGCAGGGTAAGGTGTAGATCATTCGTACATTCGTTCTATTCAGTCATTCAAATTGGCAACTCGTAAAATACATACGATTTAACAAAAATCATATGAATTTGTAATTTGAGTGAGGTTGTACGAATTTGTACGAATTAGCCATCTCAAAAAATTTGAACGTATTGCTGTGAGACTGGGCTGGAAATAAAAGGTACAAAGGCTGTCACTGGAATGGTCCCTTTTCAAACTTGATCGCATACATATTTTACAAGGTGGCTAATTCGTACAAATTCATACGACCTCACTCAACCTAATTGAGAGAGTGTACACAAAGCTACTGTACAGCTTCACAAAACATGAAAAATAGGGTACACTTTTACTATTATTATTTTTAAATTTACATTTTTGCAATATGCTTTGTTCACTTTCATGATGAAAAGAATGGCCAGGATATTCTTCAAAAAAGGGTGGTTTGAAACACCAAATTTGAAAATTTAGATAATAACATTCCGACTGATTTTGAGATCTGAAACACATGCACCAATAGCACAGGACGTCCTCTATCTGAATTATCATTCTACGTACATTCTCTCTTTTGAAAGCTCTAACCCATTCCCAAAGCGAATAAAAGCCATCTTCAATTAGGCCACAGAACCTTTGAATATTCTATTTTTCTTCTCTTCTCTTGTGTATTACACGGAAAAGACACTCATAGCTCTTCACTAACTGTATGGAACATGTTATTGTACATCATTAGCGAAGCAGGGTGAGCAATTCCTCACACAAGACACACAACCAGATGTGATCTATTAAGCTGAATAACAATGAGCAGTTAAACCATTTACAAGTTAAACTGATCAAAAGGTTTTTATTTCACAAGAATGGGCCCTTATCTGTGCTTGATAGAGCTTTTAGGATTCTTTACGTCTGGAGAACAAAAAAAGAATTCTCATCATCTCCCACCCCCAAAAAAGAAATGCCTAATTTTTGGTCTCGATCTCTCATTTCTGCCACTGAAACCTTCTTTACCTTCCCTCAATAACGGTGCCTGCATCTCCTCTCGACCATCCTCAATAACCTCAATTTCCCACTATTACTCTGTCAAAAGCTCCCGGAGGATGACAGCGGAGAACAGCGAAGCTGAGAGCACGGGAGCAGGTGCCACTGCATCTGAGGTCACAGATTTCTCATGTCAAAATGACCTACAGTGAGGGCTAGCTCTGTGACAAGAAACAAAAGAGCTCTGACATGAGACGAAGAAAGACAGGGGGAAGAGAGAGAGAGAGTGAGGCTGAAACTAGAGAGGAAGCTATCATATGACCAAGTAGGGTGGTTAATTTGCTCTAACAAAACGGAGAGGCCTACTGGGGCTCAGACAACCTTAGTTAAGGGAATAAAAGAAAACTTTGTCTGCGTGATCATTTGAAAACAAAGCCGTCTTTGTGCACTCGGATGGGAGCTTTTAAATGCAGTTGAAGAGCGTACAGGCAGAATAAATAGCGATGAGATGAGATGAAAGGAAATTATTAACATCCAGAGGTGTGTAGGAAAGCAGCAGTGTGCCGTGAGCACAAAGAACGCAGCGGTATGTTGTCATAGCAATCTCTTACACACATTATTCAGAGTGGTATCAAAAATAAACTTTACTTAAAATATCTTACTAATTAACATACAAATCGATCTTTTCTCACTCTGTCTCATTTTATTTTTATTTATTTAATAAGTTTTTTAAAGGCTTGAAACCAAAGATGACATTCATACTATGCAGTATGGTTTTACATCCCCCATTATACCGTATGACTAAATACTGTATAATTAAAGTCATCTTGTTAAGTAGTTTCACATTATAGATTTTTGTAAGCATTGCTAATTGATTTAAATGATGAAAAATGGGTGATACGTGAACTATTTACTATTATACCATAACTATTAATAACTAACATTATTCAATAGACAGCATCGCCTAAGTGTTATTTTCCAAACAGAATGAATGCAGTTGCAATTTAACATTTTTTTGTAATTCTGAGATTTAAAAAGTCCGAATTGTAGAATAAAAAGTTGAAACTCTCTCTCACATTTCTGACTTTTTTCCAGATTAAAAAAAAAAAAAAAAAATAGATAAAGTCAAAATTCTGAATGAAAATTTAGAATTGTGAGACATAAATGTTGAATTCAAATTATTCAAATAAATTATATCACATGTTCCCCCAGAAGTGTGAAACAAAACAAAACAAAACCAAACACAAAACTTAAAATGAAAGAATTGTAAAGCAATTATTGATTTATTTTTTAATTCTACGGTAGGTATAAAAAGACAAAAAATAAATAAATAAATAAAAATAAAAAAAATTGCGAGACAAACTTATAATCCAGAGAAAAAAAAAACAGAATTAAAAAGAAAAAAATTCGGAATTCTTAGTTTATATCTAGCACTTCTGAACACTTCTTGCACAGAATTGACCCAGATAATTAGTAATAATGTAATAATGAAGGTGGCTAATGTTTATGTTCATAAGAAAAATAAAAGATAAAAAACATTAGTTGTTTTATCAAATATGAATGGTATACCTCTTTGAAACAATAGAAAATAAATGCTGTGCGTATCAGCCTGATCTCTTGAGAATAAAATGTATAGATTGTAATGAGTGTGAACTGTGTGCTTTATAATAATGAAAGCCTCATGAAACTCATCAAATGATTTATTCTGAATACACACAGTGGCACAAACACACACACACGCACGCGCATACAGGGGTTTTTAATTACTCTTAGTCGCTGAAATTGGGATCAGTGTCTAAACTAATCTTCATGCATGTCTGGTTCAGGATGTAATATCTGTAATAGAGCAGTATGAATACTGTTACACTGTCTCCCACTGCTGAAATGCTTATAATTCAAATGAGACTGCTGGAGTTATATTTAATTTAATCTACCAGCCTAAAAAATTATCTGCAATCAGAAGCAGATTGCGGTGATTAAAATTAAATATGGTTTTAAATGTGCATTAATTTTAAAGTGACAATATGTTGTGCCAGAGATTTGCAGTCAATCCGATGACTAACGGATTCATTTTTAATAAAATAACACAAAACTTTAATTACCACCCCAGCAAAGGTAAAACTGACTTATAAAATCTAAAATCCATATATTTATATATTTATAAAAATGTTAGATCGAAATCGCTCTGTAATCACTATGGGATCAAGGTTAATACCTTCAAGCACAGTATGCTTGAGCTGACAAAAAAGGAAAAATGTTATTACAAAAGGAGAAGTGACAGATTTTAAATGATGAAAGAATTAAAAGTTTTAAAAGTTAATTATTACTTCAAGTGAGATAATATAATCTCACACTTTATAACACATGGTTAAAACAGGAAAAAATGAGTCTATCAGACATCAAGTGCTTGAACCATTAAACTGCCTATAATTTTATGTAGCATGACCCAGTTTTGAGAAACACACACACATGTGTAAATATATATATATTGTGAACCTTGGCGCTAGAGAGGACGACACAACAGCGAGATGAAGTGAACACACACCCCAGAGGGTGGATTTATTAACAATGCAGGTGAGACAGACAATACGGTGGCGGTGACGGTGCTCGGCTTGAATATGATCCCTCTTAAATCCTTCCAGGTGGCGGCTAAGAGTGCTCCAGTGGTCCTGACTGGCCCGGGCTCGTCGTATCTGAGGAACAAACAGATGTAAGTCACACATCCAAGCAGTATGGATACATTGCTCATCACTTCCATTTTTTTTTTTGGTGCTTCTTTTATACTGCCCCTGCCGTGAACGATTGGCCCGGGCACATTGGTTCCAGGTGGAAATCCTGTGTTACCAGGGCGACGCTGATCGGTACCCGCCACACTCTCCCCTCCTAAGCGACATCCTGGTACTGCAAAAAGAGGTGAGAGGGGATGAAGGGGGTTAACAGACCTGCGTAAACTGACCCCATCCTTGAGAGGCCATCTGCGTTGGTATCGGAGACTCCAGATCGATGGCGCACGTCAAAGTGGAAGTCCTGGAGCGTCAGGAACCAGCGGGTTACTCGAGCATTTGGGTCTTTGGCTTGGGCCATCCATTGCAGATGGGCATGATCTGTGAACAGAACAAACTTTCTCCCCAATAAATAGTACCTGAGCTCCAGGACCGCAGGCTTGACTGCGAAGGGCCTCCTTCTCCACGGCGGCTTAGTTCTTTTCTGCCGGGGTCAGCTTATGGCTGATGTACATGACCGGATGCTCTTCCCCTTGATGTTCCTGGGGAAGGACGGCTCCAAGTCCCGAATGGGAGGCATCGTTCTGCGCCAGGAAGGGGCGGTTGAAAGAGAACCGGCTAGGTCGTCAAGGCTTCTTTGAGGGCCTGGAATGCTCTCTCTGTCTAGTCTGTATCTGTCTCTGGTTGCCCCTTCCTGGTCAGGTCTGAGAGAGGGGCAGCTAGGGAGGACTTTCCAGTACCCTTTTTCTAAGATCTAGCGTGGTGATGTCCCGGGCCCTTCCCAGATGTTCCAACAGTTCATTCACTCGGGACATGGGGTAGCCGTCGAACTGGGATATCTCGTTGAGGCGTCTGTAGTCATTGCAGAATCTTAGGTTGCTGTCTGGATTCAGGACCAGGACAATGGGGCTTGACCACGGGCTTCTGGATGCCTCAATCACCCCCAGCTTAAGCATCTGTTGTGTCTCCTACTCAACAGCTTGCCAACAGGCTTCAGGGATTCGGCCCGGACATAAAGGGGGTCCCCTGGTCAGTCAGGATCTCTGATGGAATCCCTACACGACTGGTTAGCAGGAACAGCTCCTGGGCGATCGCCTTCAAGGTGGCCTTGTGAAGGGGGATGGCTTCCGGATACCGAGTCGCGTAGTCGACGATGACCAGGATGTGTTCATGACCCCGGCTGGACTTTGGCAGCGGCCCCACGAGATCCATACCGATCCGCTCGAAGGGCACCCTGATGATGGGCAGAGTACAGAGGGGACTGGGGGTAGGTTTATTTGGAGTGGTGAGCTGGCACGTCGGGTAGGATGCAAAGAAACGTTTGATGTCGGCCTCCAGGCCGGGCCAATGAAAATGGTCCCGTATCCGTGGGGCAGTGTTAGCAGCCCCCCAGTGTCCTGCCATGGGGTGTGTATGTGCCAGCTCCAGAATTGTCTCAGTCTTTGTACTATGAACCACCAGCAGTCGTTTTTCCTCCCCCCTCCTCTGTGCGATACAGTACAACAGGCCGTTTCTGACGATGAAGTGCGGGAGATGGTGAGGAGCTGGATGAACTTCCTGGTATTCCACCATCTGCACTTTTTTGCAACAATGTTTAAGTCTATCATCCTCACGTTGAGTGACTCTGAAGGCTCCCCCTCCCGTGACCTGTTTGTAGACATCAAGAAAGACATTATTATCACGAGAGGGGGACTCACCATCTCTCCCGCTATCTGTGGTGGCGAAGGCTGGTCTGGCTCCCCGGGATGGCCGGCGTCGACAACAGCGTGTAGGCTGTGCTGAGCTGGATAGGGCCTCTTTGAACCCCGGCCAATCGCGTCCCAGCAACACTGCCACTGGCAGCTCCTTGACCACTCCAACTTCAATCACGTTTTTGGTGAGTCCTTTCCGTATCTCGACAGACCAGGTAGGAACCTGTTGGGTATCACCATGATCACAAGTGACTGGTAGCGTACCTTTAAGCGATGGCCCGGGTCCGAATACATCGGGTCTCATTAGAGTGATGCTACTTCCTAAATCCAGGACCGCCTTGTAGGTTTTCCCTTTTACTTCCACTGTGACTCGAGGTGTCGTTCGTGGAACATCTCTGTGGACCGCGCAGCTTGCCATCCTCTTCTTGGTTGCTGGTGTTGGTGGGTCTGTTGGCATCGGCTCATCCCGGGGACTCATCGGCTTGTGTACCACACGCTGGGTGCCCTCCGGCGAGCGTCGTTCCTGGACCATCCCCCGGGGATATGACGACGCTCTCTCCCCCGTGTCCCGATGAAAGGCTGCGTCCGCCAACTCGAAAGCCTCTATGAGCTCAGTGATCGTCTTGGGTCCCCAAGAGGTTATGGAACGAGGAAGCATCCGCAGCACCTTGTCGACGACCACTCTTTCTACGATCTGACTCGCCGCCCTCCAAAAGCCAGTGTTCGGCGAAACGTAATAGTTCTGCAGCCAGGGTGCGTGCTGGCAACCGCACTTTGAACTCCCAGTCATGAAAGAGTTGAGCCGCGGTGGTGGATGAGAATCTTTGTTTCGAGATAATCATAACTATGCATTTGTGACAACGGTAAAGAAAAGTAAGCTCTTTGTGCTTCACCTGATAATAACGGTGCCAGCCATGCTGCCCAGGAATCCCGCGGCCATCCCTCCGTAGCCGCTGTAGATTCTAACATTCTCAGGTAGGACTCAACGTCGTCATCAGCAGTGAGTTTAGGAACGAGGCGGGTGGCGGCCACGCGTGGATCCGGAAGCGGAATGGTTTGGGCGGCGGCGAACCATGCATCCGCAAAGCGTTCCTCTAAACGCTCCTGCCGTTCATTCATCCGCTCATAATATTGTTGTTGACAGACGCTGATTTCGGTCAGTTGTTTGAGGAATTCCTCCATGATGTTGAAGGGGGAGAGAAGCGCACCTGTGAGATGACTGAGAGAAAAAAAACAGTTCTGAGTGACGGAGGTTTGTTTGTGAGGTTGTGCTCTGATATGCTGTTCTGTGTCGACTTCTAGGCCAGTGTAATTGCCCACATTCTCCACCAGTGTGAACCTTGGCGCTAGAGAGTATGACACAACTGCGACATGAAGTGAACACAAACCCCGGAGGGTGGATTTATTAACAATGCAGGTGAGACAGACAATACGGTGACGGTGCTCGGCGTGGATATAATCCCTCTTAAATCCTTCCAGGTGGCGGTGAAGAGTGCTCCAGTGGTCCTGACTGGCCCGGGCTCGTCGTTCACGGCGAATCTGAGGAACAAACAGAGGTAAGTCATTGCTCATCATTCTGTGTTTTGGTGCTTCTTTTATGCTGCTCCTGCCGTGAACGATTGGCCCGGGCAGATTGGTTCCAGGTGGAAATCCTGTGTTGCCAGGGCGACGCTGATCGGTACCCGCCACAATATATATATATTGTATACATTTTATTTTCATTGTTTTGCAGTGAAGAAGCTATTTAAGCTACTTAAGCCCAGAATAAAAAGTTACAAAGTTTACATTTTCAAGATTTCGGTTTATGGGGGAAGTTAGGGCAATTCTAAGGGTTTAACGATGCAGGGTAGGATTTTTACTGAGGGGGAATCACCCCCACCCAAGGTTTTTGTTTAACTGTTGATAAATATGATCTCACAGCAACCAAAAATGTCCCCACAAAGTCAAAATTTACTGATATTACTATACTGTACTATACTATACTATACTATACTATTTCCCATAATGCAGGGAACACACAGACATATGGATTATACATAGAATTAAGGTTCCAATATTAGTGAAACTTTCTAGTTGTTTAATGATCATGTTCATTGTTAATGTCTATATCTGTAGTTCCTCTGCTAGGACACCTGTGTGAACTGACCTTGGTTAAGTGTCAAATAAAACACACACACACACGCACACAAAAAAACATGTACATTTTCTCTGGTGTCTGTTTTGATTCTGCACCAACCTACAAATGATTCCCATGTGAAAAAAATAAAATAAACATAAAGACAGTGAGCTCTCTGTGTCAGAGGAGGCATATGGTAGATGTTGGAAAGTCATATGACAAAAAGAAAGGGCCTTTTGCCAACATAAGCTCAAACACACTCACATCTCATGACTGCTCTGTCTTATCAAACAGTGTGCTCTTTCTTCACCCGTTCAAATTCTAGTTAAACTTGTGACTAATTTGTCTCGTACCTATACAGACATCAAGCATTCTTCACCCCTCGGGACCAGAGAGAAATTAAATTATTTCTGCACCCTGTACACAGCGAAAGGTCTGTAATGAAAGCCGTACATAACTTATAATAGTTGATGTAGATCATCAATCAGGCTGGAGTCTGTGAAAGGTTTCCTCCACGCTGATCCATATATCATAGAACGTTTACTTTTCTTGTAAAGAATTTAACAAACAACTCTTGTCTCATGCAAATTTAAATCTCCTTACTTTTTGATCAGGTGCCAAAAAGTTTCTTAAAAGTAAAGTGTTAAAGAAAAAGCATGCTTAACTATTTCATTCAAAGCGTTAAAATAAGAACAAAGGAACAGATGCTAATTTCAGAGGATACGGCCTGCTTTAAATCGACTCATCATGTTTTAGCTCATATTTAAATAGGCATAATTCTGAAAGCGCATTGATGGTTTTCATTTAACTTTTATACAGCAGTCCATTTTCCTTTACCGAGCTAGATGAAACACTCAAATGCAGTTTAAGGAGTTCATTTATCAAGCCGTCCATCGAAATTGAGAGGCTGATTTCTGCAGGTGCGTAACAATGAGTTTAGCATCACAAAAGCTGCGGTAATGCAATAGATCAGCACTCTGCATAACTTTGGCTGCTGTACGACCAACAAAATCGACTTTGCAGCATGTACGTACTTTATGATCCTATATGATAGCTAAAATGAGAAATAGAGGTGTAAAATACAGCTCACAACATCCCATTTTGTGTTAATTTTAGTTTCATTAAATTACATTTTTAGAAATATTTAACAACATACTTACATAATTCCAACTGTAT
>JAUCMU010000001.1:7358426-7374259 GCA_032275025.1 Enteromius treurensis
AGCTCAAAGGCAAATCGGTCTCTCTGGCGAGTTCCCATATGTAACGTCGAAGTGATTCGACTGAAAGGGTAACTGTGCTACAATAATATATGACCAAGATGGATGTACATGTTTGCATTTTTTAGAAAAAAAAATATATATATTATGTGTGGTTAGTAAGTTTTGTGAAAATAAAACTAGCTAAAATAAGGCCATGCAACCCATACTGAATAGTCCTGATTAAGACTTTTGAGTAACCAGGCTAGAATATTTACTATATTTACTATGCACCAGCAAACAACCATCTATAACCCTCCTAAAACATTCAATCATCATTCTAGCAATTTCTGCAAAGGCTTGAGCTGTCTCATTCAACTAATAAATTATCCCTGTATTCATTTGGTCATATATTATTGGTTTACTTAAAAATTAATAAATACGATATTGACCCTCTGTGTGACCCATCCAATGATGCTCCAGCATGCCTAATACATGTTCTGGGAACAGCCATTCATAGCTTCTTTTGGCAATAATAATTTGATTGGTTTTCATTGATTGCAAATAACCATATTGAACAGTGTCCTTTGGTTGCACTTTTGGACTCTCTCCAAATCATGTCAGCTGCCAGCTCCGCTCGCTAATGCACTTGCCTTTTCTACATTACTAGCTGAAAGGCTAATACTTCTGGTTCGGAAGCACAATTATCCTCAGTCGTTTGACAACTAGCTGAAGAATGTTTTATTCAATTATCAAAAGATTCTCAAAATCTCAAAACATCAATTATTTTCATATCTTCTATGACCCTTACACCCCGTTTTAACGGTTTTGGAATAGTATAAAAATAGTAGTACCGTAATATTATAATAACTGATGTCTATTCAAGCAGATTTTAAAATGATTGTATGCCTGGATGACGAAGCTGAAAGCATCAGGGTCACATTATCCTTCAATAATCACTTTTATATGCTAACTTAGTGCTCAAGATACCTTTTTTTTTTTTTTGTAATCAGTGTTAAAACAGTTGTGCTATTTGCATTTTATTTTTGCATATATTTGTTGCAGAAGAAGAAATCATACATTTCCATCATTTCTTGATACTGTCAAAACTGGAAAGGCTCAAATACTAATGTTTTACAATAACAATTTTTTTGGAAACAGCTGTAAGCAGAACACACATTAGTAGGCCAACTGGTTATTATGCTGGAAACCAATCAAGTTATGACTGCCAAAAGGGAGCGAATAATGCCAAACCATATGTATCAGGTCACCGGTCACACAGACTGGGAGTATTGTATTTTTTATATTATCATATTATACCTAACAATATTAAATCATGTCGTCACATATCTGCAATTATTTCTTCCACACAATTCTATACTGGCTTTTTTTTCCTTCGTTTTTTTTGCAATGAAGGCTGGATAGACAGAAGGTGTGGTGTGAAATGAGAGGTACAGGATGTGCGAGTGGAACACACTGCAGGGGAAAAGGTGAAGCAGGAGACAATATGCTGCCTCTAAACAGGCCAAAAGACATTCTGTCCAGCTCTCTATGTGTGTGTGTTTAAGGAGGTGAAATAAACATATGAAGAGACAGGTGCACAAGAGCATTGTGTGTGTGTGTGTGAAAGAGAGAGAGAGATAGAATAAGTGTGTGATATGCAGTAACAGATACAAGGGCAGCATTCTGAGCATAGGAACAAGCATTAAGTGTGTGCGTTTATGTGCATGTGTATTCAGGTGGAGTGTTTATTATTGTGTATGGTAGGTTTATGTAGACATTGTCTGAAAAGCAACAGCAGGTGAGGGCAGATGGCTGCAGACTCTTGGTGGCGATGGGGAGATACAAGATGGCACACACACACACAGGCAAATACACACATACACTGATATACCGCACAAATTTCTTTCTCAAATTCACTAAAGTTTGAAATATGGAGTGAAACATGATATTTGAATCTAAATCTTAAAAATAACATCAACTTAAAAACTGCCATATATAGTGCACTCTATTATGGCTTGTGCAAAGTTGGAGCTGTGCAAAACTGCATATAATATTAATTAAAATTAAAATCTGAAATGATATTGCCAATGAAGCTTGTACACTTTGTACCACTAATGTAAAGTTTGGATTGATTAATTAAGATCACACTAAACAGATTTCAGTTCACTTCTAATCTGGTGCAAATTCAAGTCCTTAGTTATATTCAGCTGTTCTGTGACAGAGATGGGGGGTATTTTGTGCGAAGCCTATTTCTTGGAACACAGCATATTTCTCAGATTGCAAGCTCTATCAAGTGACCTGCACTTCAAAGTGAATTCAACACCAAACCTATTAGGTCAGGCATTTTGGTAGGATAGGTACATTATTGCTTTTCTCAAAGCCTCAAGGCTGTATCACTTAGAATGATTCATAGCTCTCTCTCTCACTCGCTCTCTTTCCATAAGCACTCTCCAGGAGAGAAATACTCACAAGTAACACCTCAGGATTTCCAGATGGAGTTTTGCACAGTCATTCTGTCTAACTGTGTCCCAACTCCAGCCAATAGGTTTGTCTATGATTAATGGCTACACGATGCTCCTCTTCAAAATAAACTTGCATAATTCTAGTCTTAAATGGGATCACTAAGGCAGGCTTGGTTATAGAGTTATGGGGGAATTATTACAACCCAAAAGGATGGAAAAAAGAAGCGAATGGAGTGGTGAGACAGACAGACTCGCTCATGAATAGTGTATAGATAAGATCCAACTAGCCTCTCGTCTGTCAATCACTTGCTCTGTGGCCTGCAATTCTCCGCTTTCTTTTGCTATCCTTTCCAGGCTCTTTCTTCTACACGCATGTACACACACACACACACACACACACACACACACACACCAAGAATAGAATTCTCTCTTCTAGATGGCAAAGCAGAAATAACTTAATTACTGCTCCAAATCAAAAGAGCCTGTCCTCTATGAAATTCTGGCCCCTAGATATGACTCGGCTCGGAAATGTATAGGAATTCTTCCATTTTATCTTATGCTTGGGCCAGTTTCTTAGATATGTGTCTTTCTCCTCAATAAGGTAAAATATTTGAGGTATATCATTCAGTTTTGTAGAGTAACACATCAATAGTTCATTGGGTATCTCAAATAAAAAAAAAGCTTCAGTTACTATAAAGGAGGAAAAAAAGGAACATAGGAACAGCAAACATTTTAATCACAACCGCCATGTATGCACTTGAGCTAAATTTGGTTGTCGCTTTATACTACTAAAAGTAGTGCTTGCTCTGTACAAACACACTTCTACAATTTACAGGATTGACAAACTGCATTCTACAACCAAACTAACTCCTGAAAAATATAGGAATTAACAACAGCATTTATAAATATTTCTCTTCTGTGTGCCCAGTGCAATAAATAATAGGGATGAGGTATGTTTTGCCAGATCTTGCTTGCGGAAAAATAAAAAATAAAAACAGCGAATAAGAACAAGTCTATAATAAACTAAAATCCAAATGCTTTATCTTGGATATAAGCCACAAACCAAAATACCACAACCTGCATCTGCCTGCTTTATTAACTCCATGAACTGGATCACTTTTTAAGCCAAGCCCAAATAAGACATGGCAATGCTTCAAAAGTGAGTTCTGCAAAGCTGCCTTCCTAACAAAAAGCATGATGTCTCTGTTGATTGTTGTTTAGAAAATGCCCAACATAAAAATGCCCAAGGTCTTTGGTTGCAAAAATAGTGGACACCAAATGCCAGAGATTTCAAAACATGTAGAACCATGTTTAGATTAATTTTTTAATGATTTTTGCAGATCCACTCCTGCATTTACATACAATTACTTTTGACGTGTACAATATGTTTCTGGCCAACGTCAGACCCTAATTACCAGCTTTAGGATCTTAAAACAAAGAACAATTGGTCAAGTTGTGACTAAAAATTCATTGCAACAGGAAAATGTGGAATATTGTATTGTGGCAATAACCTTCCCCATGTTCCCTGATTTATAGTTTGGTCACAGGAACTTGCCGTATTGGCCAATAGAAAGTTGCTTGGTTTTGAAAGTTCTGTGTGTGTAATCATAACTAGTTACAGATTATTATTATTATTTTTTTTTTTTTTGCAGTAACTAGTAGTGTAACTAATTACTAACAATAAGATTTCAATAATAATATTACAGATACCATACAAAAACGATGCCTCAACCCCTTATGATTTTAAATCCAACAATCCAATAATTTCTTATATTATTATAAGATATTATTATCTTTTATTATTTATTTTGATCATTTTCACAGCCCCAACATATACATGAGCAGTCACCAGTGGTCTAATTTTTTTAACTCTCCGTAGATTTCATCCTAAAAGTGTGTGTAAAAGATTTCAGATTTATAAAACCCTGTACACGTCAAAACTTGCGCAAAAATTCCAGTCAGGTATATATTGTGCGACTCCACCCCGACTCCTACCAGAAATAACCATATATGGACCTTACAACGCCAAGCTCGAAATAAGTGCTCCATATTACTTACGCTAAACAATATTTTCTCATAAGCCATTCTACAAAAAATGTCTAAATTCATACAGTTTGGTTAAACTTCTGTGTGACTCTATGTAATTTCAGTGTATATCTCCATGAGAGCTGAATATTTCATGTAACGTGGACTGTATATTGACACAAAAACAGAGCTTAAAATTTACTTAATTAACTCATTTCACTCAAGGAAAAAAGTTTGTACACAAGGGTCAGAGTATGCGTGCAGGTGCGCAAAGTTTCCCATTAAGATGGTTTGTATAAATTCAGCCTTTTACGCAGGAAGTGGCGTACGCATCTTTTTAGCCCTGTTTATGCAACGGTTATAAATAAGGCCTAAATAATTTTATGGGAAAGGCACACAACTCCCGTGGGGTGTGAACAAAAAGTAATGTAAGTAATTACTGTTCTCAAGTTCTACATACATTAATACAATTAAAGTTAGATATTTTAATAAATAAATATAATTATATATAAAATATAATTACTTTTATTTAATAGTTTTTTATATTCCGTGAAAGCAGCATTATTAACAATACAGATGGGCATCTTTATCAATTTAAAAGGCACAAAAATGCAGCCATGGTTTGCAGGATGAGTTCTGGAGTGAGAGATTGCATGTGAACACGGTTTCAGGATCAAAAGCCTCAATGGGGCATCATTACTCCTCTACAACTCATCCTCGCTTTTCTCTCCATCTCCTTTATGAAGATCTCACATACTCGATGATGAGAATTACCCTTCTCAAAGATGCATAATTAGCGGACGCTCCCTAATGACGACGGCCATGTGAAATTTAACGAGTTGAAAATGAATGCGAATGCCCACTTTTCATGTGAAAACGCGCGCCGCATTCAAGTGGCTCCTGCTAATCGAGAACTGCGACTAAAGCCCCCTGATTGACTCATTCAAAGGGAGGCAGAAGGAGCGAGAGAGAGAGAAGGAGAGGAAGAAATGTAGACTGAGAGAGATGGGCAGGCTATTTGTTTCAGTTTAGTGTTGTGATTGAAAGCACTTCAGGCACCATTGATGGAGGAAAACTTCATTTGGTCTCACTGAGAACCAACTGCACATCAGTCTGCAGAGAAATGACTCAGTCTGTTCTCCAAGAAAGATCTGAAAACCTGCTCCTCTGCTGCTAGTGGGAAGGGGGAAGGCTCTTTATTATTATGCTTCAAACATCAAGACTTCCAGGCAGGTGCTTTAAACAGAGACATTCATTTGACTGAAGGTACACATTGTTATTAAGAAATTCTGGTTGAGGGTGTTCAGATATGGTGATGATTGAGTGCAGTTCATTAGTTAACTACATTAGTGAACCTGAACTAAGAATGAGCAATACTCCTACAGCATTTTTAAATCGTAGTTGAAGTTCATTTTAGCATTAGTAAAATCACATGTTGTGTTTGTTAAGTAAGGGATAATATACAGCTAGCAAGTTGTTATCACAGAATAAAGCCCGATAGGCTTATCGGCAGCCCGACGCGGAGCGGAATTAACCTGCTAGTTGGACATTATCCTGCTTTTTACATGGATTCTTGCCCCAAAAGTAAATAATAAAATAAATAATATAATACAATAAAAAATATTGTCCCGTACATGTTGAAATTAATGTTGAAGTCCTCCATTTTAACTCGTGGTTAAGCATTTTTAAGCCAAAACTATCAGCGACAACGGAGTAATATAATTACTAACGCTCAAGAAGATGCGTAGTACCCAGATGAGCCTGTGTTATTAGTTTTACCGGTTGTTATCTGAGAATAACAAACCTTGGAATGTGGCCAATCAGAATCGAGTATTCCACGAAGCCGTGTAATAATATTACTTTAATGCACTGTGAATTAACATGAACAAACAACTGTATTTTCATTAACTAACATTAACAAAGATTAATAAATAGTGTAATACACACATTGTTCATTGGTTGTTCATGTTAGGTAATACGTTAACAAATGTTAACAAAAGACACCTTATTGTAAAGTATAACCAAAATTACTTGTACTAAAATTATTAGCGACAAATAATTAAATGATACAACTGCATTATTTACTATACAAAAAATACTTGAATAGCATTTCCCTGACATCTCTCCGATATTGACCTCAATGTAGTTGAGGCCCCCGGGGGTTGCCTCTGTATACTTTCCCCTAAAAAACAAAACAAAAACAAAACACCTAAATATCTCCACAATATTCTGGTGCCTAGACATGCCTGGGGCCCCACACCAGGCCTCTGTTCGCTATCCTAGCCAAAGCATCTACCCCAAATATATCTATCATAGTCCAGTCCCCAGACATAGCTAAGGCCAAAAGGGGCCTCTGGGGCATCGTACGGGCCTTCTGTACACTGCCTCAAGTCAAAAGCGTCCCACCACAATATCTCTACATTCTAGATATGGATAGAATCCTGAGAGCTTTGTAAATAAAGAAATAAAAATAGTAATGCTTGTCTTAAGCCAAAAATACACAACAGTGCTTTAACCTGAATGAGCAAAGTCGCTCCCTCAGCCAATCAGACGATGTCATGTGACTCAACCTGCCCCGCCCTCTACAAAGCTATTTTTCCGTCATGCACTACATGCTGATGACAGCCTTTTCATTATGAGACACTGTCTGTTTGCAATTTTATTTTATTTTTTTCTATATCTGGGAGGTGATGAAATAAAGCCCTGTCAACACCAGACCCCAAATGAGTTCCTTGGACTTGAAAAATGTGCTTTTTTTCTATTACTTGTTAAAAGTTGAAGAAGTTCAGCATAGTCTTTACAAACTTGAGAAAACATGTTTTATCCATCTTACTTGTTAATCCCATCACAGACTCGCATGCACACAAAACAGACAAATTGGTTCCAAAGAGGACAGACAAAAACACTTTGTAAATGAGTGTTAATTGGTGTGAGGACAGTCTGGGTATTTTAGAGCACTTAAACACTGAAACTTCAAGACTACATTGTACGAGTGCAGACAACAAAGGTCCTAGCGAGGATGCACATGTACACAAACGCCTCACGACGCGCTCCAGACAGCTCCCATCTCTGAGAGCGCGTTAACCCCTATACGATCTGCACTAATTGGAGTCTCAGACACAATGGCAGCCATTATATGCAGTCCCTGCCGGAGTATGTGTGTGTGAATGAGTGAGGTGGAAGAGGAGGGGGGTCAGATGGACCCCAATTATGAGCTGAGACTATTAAGAGCAAAGCAGCGTGGGAAACAGAGTGAGAGAGTCTCAAATCTCCATTTGAATATTAAACAGTGCTTACTGCTTACCAATTACCACTTTCTGAAAGGCACGTTTTGAGCGTACCGCTGTACAGAAAATGGCTTTGTGCATGCTAATCGTGAATTCGGTATATATCGGCTGTACGGTGTGTGCGCATGTGACTGGGAGTGCGAGTACACCGCTGTACCCTTCAGTGCAACTCCACTGCCAAGCAAAACAATGCTACTCTCAGCATGTGTAAATTATTCAGATGGTCATAGGTACACAAATAATTCAAACAAAAGCACTGGCACAACTAGCCAACACTTACACAAACAGACACGCTCACAATAAGAGAAAGAGAAACCGCATCAAATATTTACACAGCGGTGGGGAAGGCAATATAGTGAGACTTAGTAAAATACAATACTGTTGTCGGTTCCTAATGAATTGAAAGTGTGAAGTGTGAGGTTATTGCTGTGTCATGTGTGTGTTCTGTGAGTGATAGCTGCCGCATTGGCATCTTCGATGGATTTGACACTTGTCGAAAATGCCAGTGGTTTTGCAAATGAACGTACTCTGGTAGTGGCGGGAAAGTGTTTTTACATGTAATTATGTTTGGCATTTCTAAAGGGAGAACAAGACAATTAGAGAGATAAAACTTAAAAGCCTGTTCCTCTGAACAACAGCAGCAGGGTGATTAGTGCAGAAGAGGGGAAAATTACAGCCTATTTACGGTTTAGGATTTGTATATATGCGCAATTTACATATGTGTGTGCGGAAACGAATATGAACATAAATATTAGGGCTGCACAATTTGGGGAAACGTTTGAATGGTCTTTTTACTAATAAAGTATATGATGCGATAAAACTCCAGATTTGCTGTTCTTGTTCGTGGTTAATTTGAGTTTTTGTAATATCATTAATATCATAGATTATATTATAAATTATATTAATATTTTTGCATTTATTTTTACATTTATATTTCTTATTTAGATTTTTACATGTATTTAAATGTGAGTGAAAAGGTTAGTAATATTGTCTATTTCTTATTCTATAGTTTTTATTATTATTTTTATTAAGTTATTTTTTAATGGGAATTTTTTTTATTTAATTTCATGGTATGTTAATAATGTATTATATTTTAAGAGCTTATTTGCAAAAGCAGATCATTTTTTAATTCTCTAAAATCATGTTTCTTTTTATTTATTTTTTATCGTGATCATGTTTTTATTGTGTAATCAGTATTTCTTGTTTTAATCTAATCAAAATAACCCATCTCCAGTTGATTGAGATTAATTGGAATGCCTAATGAAAATACATGATTTTAGAAAATTATTTAAAACTTTTAATAACAGAGTTTCATCTGTTTTAGCAAATTAACTCTTCATTTCAAGAAATGAAAATGGTTTTAATTTTATAATATAACATCAACATGGCATCTAAAAATCATATCATATATATATATATATATGATATTGATATCATATGATGTCTTGATTATGATTGCAAAATTACATTACTAATATTTAAGGTTTTATTTGGTGAAAATCCATAACAACAACAAAAAGTGATTAAAGCTACTTCTGTTGATAACAGCTGGTCTATAAATGCTTCACATTATAAGTTTGAGAAGATGTTTGCTGCGTGTTGTGTTTCCAAATGCATGTTATACAGTAAGTGTCACAAAGTCAGACCAGATGCAGAGATGAGATGAGTTCATAGTTCATAGAAAGTTCACAATAAAAATAAAATGATCTTTATTTAACCTCATGTTGTTTTAAACCTCCATGGAAGTTTACAACAGCATGAGAGAAACATCTAGTATCTTTCTTGGATTGCACTGTATGGACAAAAAACTCACACCTTCTTGTAATGTAAGACCTATTTCTCTGTTCGTTTCAAATTCTTGTTAAAAGCTGTCAAACGTTTTAAGAAACACGCACACCTATAGATCAGTGAGAAGTCTAATCTTGCTACTATTCCATTACCTCAGCTCTTTACACACACCCACACACACATTTTCTCTTTCCACACTTTTCTCTTCAGCTCCCATTTTTTTGAAAATCCTTTTCTTTTTAGTCACACAAACATAAACTGGGATTACAGATTCATCCTGATATGGTAACAGAAAGAAGGTGTATATATATATATATATATATATTTATATATATATATATGTGTGTGTGTGTGTGTGTGTGTGTGTGTGTTTGTGAAATTGAAAAAAAAAAAAATGTTGAGGGTCATGCATCGATTCAAACTTTATCTTTATTTCACATTTATTTCAGTGTATTTCTTCCAATTTTGCTGTAAATTTACTTGCAATTTTTTCAAAAGGTGTTGTTGGGCTTATTTAATCCATGGCAATATAATTAAATTACATTATCATATTATCATATTACATATCGTTATATAATTTAAATTAATATACTTTTGAATAAATTATTTGTCATAATTAGAAATGATACTTCCTAATTTAATGTAAAATCCCAATCAATATGCATTGAATTATTTTCCCAACACCTCTCAGCAACCTATCAACTTCCTATCAGCAACTCTACATAACTTTCAGGACCAAAACACCCACACAGACACAAATGCCCTCTCTCTCAGGGTAATTAATTTGCACGGTGGGTCTCCCTCGCAGATGGCTGCAGGTAAAATGTCTCTCAGGAGGGTCACAAACGGGTAACGGTGCCAGTACTGTCCCCAGATTGTAGATCACTGACCTTATTCATTGTCCCCGTGAAAGCACACACAGACATACACATTCCATTACACACAAACGCACACACACACACACACACACACACACAGATTCATGTCTGCTGTGATCTCCCTATCAATAACACACTAAATGTGGACACACATGGTGGGGTGGCTGAAACATATAAAGAGGCAATAATGCATGGGGAGAGAACAGACAGATGGAGGCCCTGTTTCCCATATGTTAATATCCTCTGGAGCTAAAAGTTCCCTCTGGAAGAGTCAGGGAGAAAAAGAGAGAGCGATGAGGGTGAATATCAATATCCTTTCTCCTTCCATCTCTGTCACTTGCTGCAACGTTCTGAACTCAATTAATAGATAAACTATGGCAGGAAAGGAGGAGGGTAAACAAAAATATAGTGTCCATTTACATTCAGCACACGCCGGGGTCAGTGAAAAGTATTTCTAGAGTGTGATTATTCATATCTGTCAAATGCTGTTTTAAATGAGAACTGTGTGCACTGTCCCACAATGCACCGTGACTGACTGACATGCCTGGAAGACCGGAGAGTAGGTGAGTGGAGCGGAGAGAGAGCAATTTTCCTCATTTCTCAATCAGAGGTGAAATAAAATCCAAATGAAAATTTCATGTTCCCAACACTCTGAATCTTTTGAAATTGCACAATACTTTTTGTAGGTTCCCACGTTTGCATTTCTCATTTATAACAGCTTTATGCATTAAGCAGGTTGCATTCATTGGACATACTGTGTACTTACAGTACGTAATAACTACTGTAGGTACTAACCCTGTACCTACCCTCTAAACCTACCCCTACCCCATGTACTTAATTTATATTGCCAGTTCTTTCTTGGGTAAGCACACTGTACAGTAAGTACATCGTGTGTACATGCAAATACAAGGGCAACCTTTATTTGTTAACAGTAATCATGTGAAAATACAATTCAAATGAATTGTTTTAAAATTTAATATGTATAGGTTTTTTGTTCGTTCTGTTTGTTTGGGGAACCAACCTAAGACCTTTGTTTCTGAGCTACTGTTTGAGCTACTATTTGCATTTTTCAATGTCATTCTGACAATTTTCCACAAATGTTCCAAATTTCTATCATTCTTACTGCTAATGGTCTATTAACAGTGTTTAACAGCTGTTGAATTCTTTCATTATGATGGAGTGGTATCAGAGTGATGACAGAGTGCAAAAAAAAAAAAAAAATGAAGCTATAAAAAAAAAAAAAAACATCTGCTAAATCTTGCAACTTCAATCACTGCTACCCTTGAGGAGTAAATGGAGTTAAAAAAAAGAAATGAGTGTAGTCTTTTTGGCCTTTTGTGTAAATAAGCTAAACAGTTCTAAATAAAAGGTATTCCAGAGGATTATCTGGATCAGGATGGGGTGATCGTCGGGAATTACAGTTGCTTAAAAATAGAGAGAGATAGGACAAGAGAGAGAGAGAGAGAGAGAGAGAGAGAGAGAGAGAGAGAGAGAGAGAAGCATGCAATCAAGTAAGAGAGACAGAGAGAGAAAGAGAGAGAAGGCATTAAGTTGATCTCTGTGGTTAAGTCGTTTGGCCGGGTTGTCCATCCCAGAGTAATGACAACGTGTTGCCATGGAAACACATGTTTGATTGCTTGGCTTAATCTTCTTTAATGTAGCTTAATGCTGTTTATGTCCCGCAGACTAAGAGCACACTGTGCAGTGGTTCTCATTAAGGCTGTCCTCTGAACACACACTCACGTCAATAATGTCACTGTTTACAGCCCTGCTGCTAACACGAGACAACTTTAAGTTCATCCATTCTTTCTTTTCATTTTGTGCAGTAACCTGCTGAGTAAGCAGGTACAACTCCAAATAAGATGTTTGAACTGGGAGGGCGCTATGTGCAAATGAGAAAGCGGCAATGTTTTCTGCCTTCACTGCCCAGTCACCACAGGATGACATGCTTCATCTACAGGCTGATTAATACTGTGCATAGCAGCTAACAGCAGGGACATGTTGAGAGAGATGGTGTAATAGCAGTGTAGAAGGGAAGGGAAGGGAAGGGAAGGGATGGGAAGGGGAAGGGGAAGGGGAAGGGGAAGGGGAAGGGGAAGGGGAAGGGGAAGGGGAAGGGAAGTCACCTGTCTAAAAGGGAAGAAAATATGCAAAGTCTAGGTTAGAAAGTCATCCACACAACGGAACAGAACAGAATGGAAAGAAAAGGGAGGGAAAGGAAATATTTTTTTTATTTAGCAATTTGCATAAAAAGAAAGGAAAATGAAAAGAAAGAAGGTAAATCATAAGAATTATTCTGACTTTCTTCAAAAAGAAAGAAAGAAATAACCTTATGATTCTTATGAAGAAAAAAAAGAACAAAATATTTAGATATATTAAGATATAACATGGCATGCATTATACAATAAGTGTGTGTGTGTGTGTGTGTGTGTATGTATGTTTGTCTGTGAAAGCAAGCCTGTGTTCTACTGCACACAATTCATCACTCTGACAGAAAAAAACATGTAAATTGAATTGTTCAATTGAATTGTGCCACTGCAGCCCCCATGGATCGTAAGTCTCCGTCCCACAGCTCAAACCAGCAGGTCAGATCAGAAAACTCACAGAGACAAACAAACCTATGGGAGAAAAATGACCTGATAGAGCGAGAGAGACAGTTCAGCCATCACAACAACTACACGGGATACTTACAGCCTCTATTAATAGCTCTGAGTTGACTAACATTTAGTACTTTAACAGAAAACAACCCCACACTTGAAACACTGAAGATGCCTATTACCGCTGAAAAAAGAATGGGGAGCGAGAGAGGGAGGGAGGGAGGGAGAGAGAGAGAGTGGAGAGAAGGAGAAGAAATGAGAGGAAGCGTAGAGCACCACCGGAAAAAAAAAAGAAGAAAAAAAAAAGAGATGAGGACAAGAAAGCAAGTGTAAGGAAGGGAACCAGGTACAGAGAGGAAGAGCTACAGGGTAGTGAACGGGTTGAATGTAGGGATAGAAAGAAAATGCTTTAGAAAGAGAGGAAGAGAGAGAGAGAGAAGGGACATAATTAAAGCTGTGGATAGCTTTCACCCCTGGTGCGGCTGGAAGAGAAAGAGAGTGCATGTGTGTGTATGTCTGGTGCAAGCAGTAATAGCAGGGGATTTGGATCTGGTCCCTGTGGCCCCTTAACTCTTCCACTCTAAGAAGATTATTTCCCAAACTCAACTGCTCAAATAAACAAATAAATCAATACATAATGCCAGAGAATAGTAAAGCACTGCACTTATATAACTGGATACCTGTTTAGCGCACAGACTGCCAGGAAGAAGTACTTTCGATAAATAAATCAGGTTGTAATAATAGTGCTTTGTGTATTTTTAAATATTTATCTGTCTCAGAGTTGCCTTTTTCCCCCCTCGTCTTTTGCATGCATTTTTATATATACAGAAGACCAGGGCTGGCTGCCACACACAAAAGGTGTTACAAGTTTTTAGTTTTAAACTTAATATTTCATTGCTTTATTTATTTTAGATGAGTAAAACTAAGCTTGCTCTCTCTCTCTTTCTCTCTCTCTCTCTCTCTTTGTAAAATCAAATTAAATAAATGTATTTAAAATAATAATAATGGTAATAATAATAATAATAAAGTCTTATTTATTTATTTAATCATTTATTCAAGCGTAGTAGTAGTATCATTAAAAATGAGCTGTGGTATCCCCTACTTTCTAAATGAACACAGCATCTCTTTATCAATGTGTCCCTCCTTTTTGCTGCTGTGTGTAAAAAAAATAATAATAAAAAAATAATATAGAATAAAATAAAATATAAAGTAGTATTTAGTCAACATTTGAATGTATTTCATTATTCACTGTGCATTTTAGTGGTTGTTCTTTTCAAAAGGTGTCAGCATTTTGGGCAGGGGACGTGTATCATCCACTTTTGAACTGGAGCACATACATACACAAAATAAACTTTTTTTGTTGAAAGAATAATGAAAGAAATAAGCAGGATTTTAAAGAAATGTAATTGCATTTTGGCTTAAGAAATTCTTTTGTGTAAAGTCTGCTAACAGCTGATTAACATAATGCCAGTCGCGGTGCAGGAATTCAGGTGGAAGGGCTAAACATTTTGACCTCATTTTGTTTATAATCAATCTGGAAACATTAGGGTAAATAAAATTCTCTAATCCTTCACACGTCTGTGAAAGCATGACTACTGATGCGTAAAAAGAGGCTTAGTGCTCGTCAATAGATTTAACAGCACTAAACATATTGAATTAAATGATAAAGAGTCTGAAAGTCAAGGGTAACGTGTTCTCTTTTATGTATTAAGAATTGTGTGAAGTGTTCCTCGGTGCAACGCTCTCAAAAGACGACTGCACTTTGTGGACAAGCTCTCGTCGAGCAGACACTGCAACGCCTACAGTTTGCCAAAAGAACAAGCGAGTGTGCACTTCTGACAACTCTGACGCTACATGCTAAGCCTTTTTTCCTTGTTAGCAGGCCACGGTTATTGTAGTCTGTGGGCGTTATCATTGGTAGTCCACCGGCATTCGCGAGGGATGCAGATTCTGAGGCTAGGGCTCTTTTTTAGCCCTTTGAAAAGACAGAATGTTCAGATCAAAGCTGATTGGCTCAGGACGCACTGCGAACAGATGCTAATGTAACACACTTGAAAGAGAATTAGCATTACACAGGCTACCGGCAGCGAGAGAGGTCAGCCGGCAAAAACACCAGGCCCTTCTGGATGATCCCGTCTTAGATTCCTCCCTGTAGCTCGGGCTCTTGTTACCACAGACGTCCACTGTGCATTCAGAGCCAGGAAACAGCCTCAATCGTGAAATGTAATGTTAAAAAAAGAAAGACTCATTAGGCGAATGCGCAAACTTAAAGTCAGCGGTGTGCTGTCGCACGGCAGCCAGGCCTTTGTTTGCTTGGAGAAAGTGTCGTGCGACGGGCTAATAAAAAAAAAAAACAGCATGAGTTGTATATTTTACTGTTAGCGTATTTAGCTTCAATCAAGAAAATACAAACTGCTATTGAAATAGGAGCATACCACTGTAATAGCTGGTAAGGAAAAAAAAAAAAAAATTAGTAAGTGATGTATAACTACAGTACTTTGGCACAATGACAATGTACCCTAAGAGCACACATGCATCTTGGAGACGTCTATTTTTATATCTGCAAGACGTGGAAGAAGGTGTTTGCACATCTGGAATACGTCTATAGGACGTATCCCTTTAGATGTCAAATAGACGTCAATTAGATGTCTTTAAGATGTTTATGATTTAAAATGTATGTAAAACTGACATCTGAGATACATCTGCCAGACGTTTTTAGACAGCAGATGCTTTCCACCTCAAGAGATCTTTAACAGACATCTTGCAGACGTACGTGGGCTATCTGGGCAAAATTCTGGCGGCAATGTTTTAAGCTGT
>JAUCMU010000001.1:7374359-7388070 GCA_032275025.1 Enteromius treurensis
TTATTTGTTTATTTATGTTTTAAATGTATTTTTTAATACCCCAACAAGAAATTTTGTCTCAGTTGCTACATATGTGAACACACTTTGGACATAAGTAGAAAAGGTTAAAAAGTAAAATAATTTTTTTTTGTTAATGATCAAAATTGACAGCCATAAGAAATGAATGGAAAATACCAATACTTCACTTATTTTATACACACTTATTTGTATTTGTCTATTAAATGAGGAAAATGTAAATTGTATATGAATGTAAAATTTTTATGGACTGCAAAGATAGTATAGTCTATAAATGATACAGTATAGTCATTTCATAAAACAACAACTTAGGATTGTGTCGACAGCTTTTTCACATGCCCTGTTGTTTGTAAACTGTGCAAATCCAGTTTGTCGTCAAAGCAGTGATTGCTGGTAACTTTGGAAACATTAAAACACATGAGCCGATCAACATTCTGCTCACGCTTCATCACACCAACGTTGCCTCTTTAAATAAGGTCAGGAGTGAACTGGTTGATTAGTAGACTTTGACATATTAACCTTCTGAATGGCCGACTGATTAGAGCACATATGAGCCGGGGTCAAAGGTCAACAAAAGTTTCGCTAATTACCCGTCCCTGCAAATGTAATCATCGATGCCATCTTGCATCATCTTTCTGGGTCTAACAGACATTAATAAACGATCTTTAAGCAGGCAATAAACTAATAGGAGAGAAGAGTCTATTAAAATGCCTGACTGACCTCTGACTCATTTGGTGAGACAGTGATTGAATAAGTGGGTGGGTGAGTTATGAATAATTAAAGAATAGCAGCATTAATCAGCTGTCCATCACAGCCAATGAGTGATGCATTTAAAGAGGACAGTTGTGTCGCTAAATATAGAAAGATAAGTCACCATACGGCAAATGCTGTACTTATTTTAATAAGATCCCTACTGACAGACTAACTCTCAAAATGACGTCCAGAGACTAAAGGCTCAAGTACTCGGGGTCAGAAGACGGTCCATGAAAAATATTTTAGAATGTGTTTTTAGGGCATGTGGACTTAAAGTGTCAGATAAAAATATAAAGTGCAATTTTGAACATTACTGAAGGTCAAACGGATGGATAAATTATCTGTAAAACTGTTTTTAAAAATAGGCATTCATTATTTATGTGCTATGAAAATATCTTTCATAGTTTAGCAGAAACAAAGGCATATTTCATAAATGACAAAGCACTGCAAAGCTATTACAACATTTCCAAGAAAAAGAAGAAGAATTAAAAAAATTAAAACATTGGCCTATTTCACGACTTTCAAGACTTCATAAGATGACACACTCTCAGCAATTATGGCTACTACATGAACAAAGACTAAAAATAAAGCATAAAACGATATAAATAAAGTGATAACAAAGGATATTTGAGTGATCTTGTGTGCCAAAATGAGGTTTGTTCTTTATTATCCTCCTCCTCCTCCTCATCCACTTCTTTCTAGCCTGGCAACTACAAAACAGCTCTGCTTGTCTAGTCTCTAGCACAACACTCACATATTGCACTCTGTTGCGAGTGCAGAGATAAACAGGTCATAAAGGATGTGGTAGTTCATGACAGTGCTGATCTAAGTAGTTTTAATCTCATGGGCATCTATTTGCTTCCAATCAAAAAAGCACAACAAGAATTTTTAGAATTTATATCCTTTGGGATTGACAGTTCCTGTAATGATGCACTGAAGTTGTACTCCGTAACAAATTATCAGCATTGTTAAACAATCATGATTTTAAGACTGCAATTTGCAATGTTTATGTGAAATCAAGCCCTATTCAATGTATGTTTTCAGCTATACATTTTGAAAGGGTCACCAAAATGCTGGATGATTGGATGTGACACGGGCGGATGTGATTTAGAAAGTATACAAATCTTTTCATTCTCAGAGGTTTATAAGACACGTATGTACAAATATAATGCTGAAAACGGAATAAGATCCTTTAATGCTCTCTTCTCTGCAACTATTAGAAAAATATGAATAAAACAGTACCATTTTCTTTACTCACTTTTTTTTTTTTTTCTTCCAAACAGGACTTCTTAAATGCTGATTAAGCTATTTAGCGGCATATGCCTAAAGTATTGTTTTATTTGTCTGCCATTATTGCTTCTGGGCCTCGTCCTGCCTTTGAAGAGTGTTTATGTAAGAGGAAAAAAGAAAGAATGAAAGAAAATGAAAATGTGCAGAGAAAAATATGCCTGTTTCTTCCTTTGAGGGTATAAATAAGCTTTGATTCACATAAAGGCTTTATCACATTTTCTTCCATTTACCAGAGCTTTGAAAACATAAATTACATCAAACTGTTGCATGCTAACAAGTTCTACGCTTCCATCCATACAAAAAACAGAATGTGTCTGAATAAACGTTCTTTTTTTTATGCGGTTTACTATTGACATAAAAGCACTTTTTTTGCCATTCTTTTTACGTCTCTAACGTAACATTAAATAAATAAAACTTAAATGAAGAACATAAAATGTGACAACTAGATTTACTTCTTTTTTTGTATTTCTCTTTGAATTGCTTCAATATTTAAGGACTGACAGTAATTTCAAGTTTGAATTTAAAGATAGCAGGCGTAATATTGCAAAGTCAAAAGCTCAGAAGAATCTGATGCATAAAAACTTCACCATCAATGGCGAACATCAAGCAGCTTGGTAAATAAGACTCAATAAAACACGATGGATGATGGATTGACTCATGCATTAAGTTAAGTAACTCTCTCAGCACAACTCCGCTGTTATATTCAACGTTCAAACCATGGTAGCAATGATGCAAACACATCACAATATTAAACTGTCTAAATCAGCTCTTTCTAGAATAATAATATCTATGATAGTTCGGAGGGGTATTTTTATATTTCTGTATTTTTGGCAAGTCTTATCTAAACACCTGCTACACAGCAAGACCATGCCCTTCGGGCGGAAGCATTGCAAGGTCTTGCATCACATGTGAAATCTGGGTGGCTTTGATGTTGGGGGTGCCACTCCTTTCCTCGCCCAGCCTGAGCTCCTCGAAGAATCCAGGCTGAAAGCGGTCAGATACCATTAAAAAAAAGGCCTCTTTAAGTAGAACATCTGAGAGCTCTTGTAAAAAGAGGTTTTGAGATGTAGTAGCTTCTTAAAACGTTTCTGAAGCGATTTGTAAGGCCTTATGGCATGGAGAAAGGCATTATGCTATGCTTGTAAGCCTTTCATGAAATATCAAGCTGTTTTTTTTGGCACAAATTTGCTCAAAAGGAGGCTAAAGCATAGCTCACGCAAAAAATTAAAAGACATTTATTCATCTCAAACCTGTTTTTCTTCTTTCCTGGAACGCAAAAGAAGTTTAAAAGAATGTTGATGCTGGCAAGGTGTGCAGCTGGAGCAAGCATTTGCCTTATTTTTTTCACTTGAGATGCACCAGCGTAATGTCACGTGAAGTAAGTAAATATTGTTGTGTTTTTATTACGTTGTGATGCTAACGATCAAAAGCATCAGTAATATTAATACAACTGCATATTAATAATTAAAAGTCTTAACATGATATTCTTCAAGTAATTGTGTGAAAATGAAGCTTTATTAACCAAAACACTGCAAATTTGTGTAAAAATAAATAAAAAAATGTGCTGAGCTTTCCTGCCTTTAGTATTGATTTATTTTGGAAACTGTAGTGATATGTACTTATTGGTACATGTTTCGTGTCTCGCAAAAAAAATGCACCCAGGTATGTTTATGCCATGAGACCAGGTAGAATATTTTTGGAGCCTGACAGCCCCTGGTCACTTTTTAGTTTCATTGTATTTAAAAGAGCACTGTGAACATTCTTCTATACATCCACTTTTCTGGTCTGTCCAAAAAACAACAGTATTTGTAGTTTTGTGTGGACTATCCCTTTAAAACCTCCAACTGACAGCTTTACATCTGCCTACTTCGGGGAAACTTTTCTCATTGTCGCCATCCCCTTCTCTTTTTCTCTCTCGGTCTGTTTCTGGGCTTGTGCACTTGCTTTTGGCAGGGCACGTTATCATGTGCAAATTCTGTCAGTCTCTGAAGAAGCGTGCTAATGCCTAGAGTTGGCACACAGGCATGCAGAACAGAGACTCATGCCCTTTCTCTCCCTCCATTTCTTTTCCATCTTTCCCTCTTCCATCCCTCACTAGCTCCATTAATCCAATCTTTCCCTACGCTCTTTAGCATTAACATTTTTCTCTTCCATGTTTTTCAAGCCGTGCTGTTTAAACAATTCACTCCTCTGACATTTGGATTAACTCAAACAAGAATTTATCGCCTCGCTCTCCCTGGAACAGAATCAGATGCACACTCTCTCTGCTAAATACAGACCATAAACACACTCACACACAGACACACAATGCAGGTCGAGTCAGTCAGCGTGCATGTATAACTCATCAGCTCACAGATACGCACAACTCTAGTTCCTGACTGAAACGCACACACTGGCTCACACAAATGCAGTGACAGGCTCTCTGATGGAGATCCGGTTGTGTTGTCCTTGAGGCCGCTCTCTGGGTGAGTTAAACTGAAATGGGTCTTTAAAAGTAGCTGAGTAAGCAGAACACAGCCACACACAAAGAAAGAGAAAGAGAGAGAGCAATGCATAGCCAGTCAATATACTGTATAAAGTACTGTATATATATATCAGTGCAATAAACCAGATAAAAAATAAAAAAAAGTCTACCTGCCCAAAACAAGGCCTCATCAGAATATCACACATTCTTCAATTTATTCCACATCTACAGCATACTTTAGGTCTATTTAAACTCCTGAGACTCAAATGCCATTTCTGTTTCAATTATTGACTTGTATAAAATATCCTTCAAAAGTTTTGGGTCAGTAAGATTTTTAAAATGTTTTTGGAAGGTTTTTTAAACTTACAGAGGCTGCATTTATTTGAACATAAACACAGTGTTTTAAAATTATATTCATGTTTCGCAGTATTACTGTAATAATTACTGTTTTCTATTTAAAATGTAATTAAGCAGATTTTTCAGCACTCATTACTTTAGTCTTCAGTGTCACATTATCCTTCAGAAATGATTCAAATATGAACCAAATATTGTAATATAACATATTCGGTGCTCAAGAAACACTTGTGAACCTGGACAACAAAATCAGTCTTAAAAAAAAAATTATAATTCTGAATGAATTTCCATTATTTAAAAATCTAAAATCTGAGGGTGCAAAAATATTGAAATACTGAGAAAATAATCTTTAAAGCTGAAGTTCTTAACAAAACATATTCATGGAACATGATCTTTACTTAATATTCTAATGATTTTTGTCATGAAAGAAATTTTTTTAATTTCCCCCTATACAACGTATTGTTGAGCCTATTGCTACAAATACATGCTACTTAAGACTTTTTTTCTTCTTTTTTTTTTGTTCCAGGGTCTCATTTAATTTATATTTTTCAATATTTTTGATTTTGAAAGAACAACAACAACAAAAACAATTATTTAAAGATTTGAAACATACAGAATGTAGTGATCCTTTCAATGCATTCCTGCTAAATAAAAGTAAAATAAATGAACGAATGAAATGAACGACCCAGTACTGATATTATAGAGTAATATTCATATTACACATGGCACTCAACAATTAAAAAAGGGTACAAAAGAGGACCTAGAACCCTTGTGCTACTTCCAAATTAAACATTAAGTAAGAATGCATTTTATATAGCCATAATAACTATAATAAATAGGGGTGGAATGGATTACAAGGGTACAAGTAACAAGGTTGGAAATTTAGCCTAACATAAGCAATCACTCAGTATAGACTAGTTAGTTTGGAAAAGTAAAAACCTATATTTATGTACAAACCACCCAAACTGTGTATTTAAGAGGGGAAAAAGCATATACTTTTGCAAAACTAAGTATTAAGCAACTAAGTATAAACCTCATAATTTGTCCAATGCTGTTTGTTTATGAAAAATGTATAAATATATAGAATCCAATAGAATTACATTGAAGGAGAGATCCTAATAATATGGGGGAAAAAATGTAGGTAAAACTGCTTTGACTTATAAGCAATCACCAAACTACATAGAACACTCCATCAGTTACAGTACAGCTTTTGGTTCACTATACAGATTTACCAAAATGTTAAAAAACTCCCAAATAAGATCACCATTTACTGACAGAAGGTCTATTACTGTAGACATCTTGTTCGTATCACACATTCTTTAACTGGCTGCAACAGTGAGCTCCATTTCTGCAGAAACAGTGGCATCTGCTAAGATCCAAATGTGATTGGACGAGAGGAGAAGCTGTCAGTGAACTGTCACAGGCACACATGAAGTCACTTATCTGCTGCATTTGTGTGGGGTTGAGTTTTTTTTGTAACCATCTAAAAGAAAGTAAGGGAGTGAGAGCTCGGATTTGTTTTAAATAGTGCAGAAATTGCACTTAGTCTGAAGTTAGCATTAGATAGGCAAGGTTCTAATGAATGTACATACTTAGCTGTCAATCATTTGCCTTTTGATTGACAGGTGAAGAGTTCTTACAGCGATGTCAATACACCACAGAGGAACACTGTCAGATTGACACAGTGGAGTGTGAGACGTGGGTCACTATTCTTACAGTGTGTCAGGGCACGAGTTCTGGTCTTGGAACTGTTTTTATAACTGACATATATCTAGACTGGGGAAAATCTGATTCTAGATCATAACTCCTACTCACATGACAGTTGTCATGCATAAAACAATACTGATGAAGAATACAAATCAGAATTTTAGTTGAATCATACTCATTCAATGCATCCACACAGCTAAAACAGTACTATGGCCAAAGGCAGAAATATCATGCAAGAAAGCACTGTGCTGGTTTTAATTAATACTTCATTAGCAGAACGTTAATGAGTTTACATGCACCATCACATTAACAACTTTAATGTGAAGTCAATTAACCTGAATTATCAACAGCTAAAAGATCCAGAATGTAATGTTTTATTTGTATTTTTATGAAGCAATGTAGGAAATACAATAACAATTTAAAAAATATAAGGAGCATTATTCATTAGTAACACTATTAAATAAACAAAAAATATCATTAGCGTTAACAAGAAGCTGTATTTGTACAACTATATTAAAAATATAATATAGTATATAATATAAAAGATTAGATAAAATGCAAGCAAGAATTAAAAAGTTTAAACTTTATTAACGATATTACAGGATTAATGTAAATTAAATTACTAAAAATAAATAATATAATAGGACATGGAATTTCTATAACTGCATTAAGATATTAAAATTGTAATATAATTAATGTAATACAATTCATTTGCTACCTTTTAGATGATGGAAATGTGCCATATAGATATCATTGTCTCTATCAGCATTTCTGTTATCTGAAGCATTCATCAAAACTACATAAATGAGGGAAAAGCATTATGATTCAGCCATGCTAAATAAGAGTGTGTGTGTATTTGGGGGGGCATAGTTTTGTTTGTGTCAATGAGGACTTAGAGTTGATAGCAGTACCATGGGATCTGCCAAATCCATCTGTTCCTCTCATTTCAAAGAGGAAGCACTTAAAACATTACTGCACATAAACACACTCGCATGCAGAGTATGGATAGCAGACGTAGCACTCTCTGCTTGGAAAGGCACCAGAATGTGCGGAATTATTTCAGTTTGTTTGTTGAATCACATGTGGGAGCCTCTGCTGGGTTATGCATGATCCATAATGAGGTGCAAAAAATGTACAATGTAAATTAGATAAAGTACATCATATCCAGCAACAGTTTAATCAACTATGTTAGTTCAGTTTACACAGAGAAATAGTCTAAAACCTTTTTACGAGGGTAACCACCAAGTGCCGCCACCAAGAACTTGCTCATAAACCGTAATTCCAAAGCTGACACAAATATCTACAACCATTGTCATTTTTGAATAACTATTGTGAATGTATAACTACACTATCGTGAACATAGTTTTTGACCATGGTGATAAACTCATAATGCCAAAATGTTGGCAAATTAATTAGCCTGCAACAGCAACAACAATCATAATAATACAAATAAAAAAATATGAATAATATTAACTAAAATTAATTAAAATGTATAATGCACAATATCAACTTGACTATTAATTGAATAAAGGGGTTTAGCTTTTATATTTACATATTTAAATATTTTAATTTCACCCTAACAACATACTGTACATCACAGTATAGAGAAAAAAAACCTCAAGCTCACTGAAGACTAGTAAACAGTCAGCAATTAAATAGGAATAAGAAACTAATAACAAGTAAAAGAGGAAAAAAAAAAAAAAAAATCCAGAACAACTAATAGACAAGTCTACATACACTGTGTAAATTATGTAAATAAATGATGAATAAAATGGATAAAACCACTACATATTCTTTACTGAGTAATTCAATTTCAATTAAAGATATATTTCTTCTTATTAAAGTTGCAAAAGTGATTTAGCAGCGAGAGATTTTCTTTTGTTTGTTGTTTGAATGAACGGCCGACTGCTGTCACTTTAAGAGCTGCTTGGATTCAATAAACTGTTACATACAGTATGTGTTTTCATTTCGTTTTCATTGTTTGCTTTCATTAAAAACCTACTATGTTTATGAGGATAACTGCAAAGACGGGCATTTTGACACATACTGTACACGTGTGTGTATTTAACAGTTCAAGGTCCATAAAGTAGCAAAAATAAGTCAATCCTCCCGCGCTCTCTGACAGTGCTCAGACAGCTCATGCATACAGCGAAATGTGTTCTCTTTCACTGCTGATTGCATTTCATTGCTTAAAATCAATTAAAAACATGCAAACATACGTTTTTTACAGCAAAGTTACGTGAGTATGTCACGATAGGTACGATAGTCCAAAATCTCTATCAGTAAATCATCTCTAGAGGTACAGTATATCACCCAACTCTAGGTCATATCATCCCATTATCACTCATGCCTTGTGCATCTCCTAGAAATGGAAGCTCTTCTCAAAGTGGCATCCCAGTGTTAGCATAAACATAAACAGAGTGATTTGCATGGGTGTTGTATTATGCATGAGGGCAAACATGCATGAAATGTGTCATAAATGTGCAAAATACATGTGCAACCAGTTCTCATGCAAAATGCACAGAAAATAGCTTGAACTTCTTGTAGCAGGCAGTTCTATGCAATTATATGAGGAACTTGTATGTGTGTGTGTGTGTGTGTGTGTGTATGTGCGAGTGTGTGTGCGCTGTCTGCAGGGAGCAGGTTTGATAGACTCATAATTAAGACTGTATCCGAGCGTATGAGAAGTGTGTTTAAAGAGTGTCTTGCCTTTGTGTGTATAATGACACCCATGGGAAGCATTAGGAAACTTCACATCAGGGAGTTTAAACACACGTCTTTCTCTCCCACACACACTTTTTTTTTTCTCTACGTTTCTAACCTTGACACTTCTCCAATGGCACAAGGACATGGACAGTGTCCTTCAGTAAATGGACGCTCACCCCAGTCTGATACAGCACACACACACACACACACACACACACACACACAGACTACAACAGCATGCTACAGTCAACTACTCACATTTTGACAAACAGAATGTTGCTATGGTTACACAGCAGGATATATTTTTTCATTCGATTTGCACTTTTTATTTTTTATTGCATTTTCTATTAGATCTAACTTAAGATGTCCCTCTCCTATTCGCTTTCTTTCTGGGTGCTTTTCAAACGCAATAGTCCCATTACTAGCTCATTTTAGAAGCCCGACGTGATTCTTCTGATGTCCATATTCAGTTTTCCAGAAGAAAATCATAGGGTACTGAATCATTCTGACAGAGACAAAATCTTTGATTCCCGCTGTGCGAGGGGTCTCCAGTGATGAATGGCTTAAGATCAGAGCTAATTAATCCACATCTAAAAACACACTTTGAGTATTCTCCATTTCTGTTTGAATTAGCTTTATAAATATTGCTATAATCTTAATTTCCATCATTTTCTTCCTTTTAAGCCTGGTGTAAACTTAATCTTACGATCTACGATCTTAATCAATGCGTGACATGATGCATTAGTATTTAATTGAAAATATTTATATAGCTGACAGATGCTTAAAGGGTATATTTTCATCCTCTTTTTTTAATAGTACAAGATTTCAGAACACAAACTGACCAATGTTTAAATTAACATCTAAACAAATTTGTTATAAAAGTACAGGCAGATAATGCAACTAACAAATTCTAAATAAGAGATATGCAGTTTCTTATAATGCAGAATAAAAAACATTGCTTTGAAAAGCAGACAAATTGGATTTCACTGAGATTCTATAATAATAATAAAAGCCAAATTCTCTAGGCAAAAGATCTATAGTTATGGTGCCGGATTAGTCTTTTGCTCCTTTTATATGCTTGAGAACATCAGAAAGTTGAAATGCAAGAACATGTGAAGTATTTTCAGCTTTTTAAGCTCAAACAGCAGACCTTAATAAACCAACAGAAAATTCAGATATCACAGACTGACCTCTCAGCTCATTGCACAAAATGCAAATATCAAAGCTGCATGTTTCTGAAATTAATTAATAATTGTTATTGATGTTTTCTTTTTTTTGTTTGTTTGTTTTATCAACTGCATAACATAATATCCTCTTGGACATATTCCAAAAAATAAATAAATAAATAAAAATTGCACTCTGAAGGACAGCTGTGAAAATAAAGACTAAAGCATACCAGAGAATTTAGAGGTACTGTAAACCAAAACAATGAATACAAGGGTAAAACAAAAAACAAATGACTAAGTCTTTGAATGTCCCAGTGGGAGTCCTCCAGACAGTGCTTATAAAGGTTGCCCCTCAAAAAACTCCCTATGCGAGGAAGGAGACTTGTGCATGAAGTCACCGCAAGACCGACCAATTCTAGAGGCTGTAGAATTCAGTAGCTGAGAAGAGTAAAAGTGCAGCAATCAGCCATGGTGTTTACGGCTGGATGACACAAAAGAAGCAATTACTCAAAAAGAACTGTGTGAAAGTCTGTATATCAGAGGTTGGCTGGATTTTTGACATGAAATGTTATTTCTGTATATATATATATTTTTTTTTTAAACAAAAAGGGTGCACATACCTCAAAAATTGTTGTGGTTCCATTATGCTTTCATCAGCAGTGACTGTGAATCTCGTAAAAACAGTAGAAAGATGGCACAAAAATATAGCTTGTCAGTAGGTTATTGGAGTTGCATAAAAATAAAAAGTAGAAAGTCTTATAACACACTGACAGACGCCTTATGGCTGTCCGCCATATTCGAATAGTCAAACCTGGTCTGTAAGGGCAAGATGACTTTCTGCAACTGTACAGTAGTTTTATGCATGTATGAATATATGCATTTACGATAGCCTTCAACAGATAAATTTGCTAACAAACAAAAAAAAAAAAATTTGAAATTTGTCTGATCTCTAAATCTCTTTTACTGCAATTGATGATATGTTCTAAGAATGTGGACACATCAACACTTCTACAAATACACATCTACGCATTAACCCAACTAGATCCATGATTTCAATCCCAATGGGAATCTGTGGCACTGTTTGAAAGTTGCAGAGTACCTTCCAAAAGTGTCATCCGAACAGCCTTGGGCCAAAAAGCTGATAGCCCACCTGAACAGTCTGCAAAGTGCCCCCAAAGACTTCACAGTTCACAGACTTCACAGTTCACCTAAAAATGAAAATTCTGTCATCATCGACCCTCATGTTGAGTAAAACCAGTACGATTTTTTACATTCCTGTGGAAAAAGAAATCTTCACACTGCTATTTTCCATTCAGTCAAATCAACAAACGTGACCGGAGGCGGTCAAGCTCTAAAAAGGAGGAAAAAGCACCATAAATGTATTATCAAGAAGTCCGTATGAAGCCATATGATAGTTTGACAGGCTGAAATGTAATTTCAGAGAAACGAAGGCGGAAATTATTTCCATATTTCCATAAAAAAGAGATCAAAGAAACTGTGTTTGATATAAAGGGGAGAATTTGATTAACTACACTAAAACCCATTGTATTTAAAGACAAAAGCAAACTATGGGAGATTCCCGAGTTTATTCACACCTGCAGTCAAAGCACAGAATAACTTCAGAATAATATATTTGTTAATTAGCACAAAAATCACCTCACAGTATGAAGTATGTAGAATAAAATATTGGCACCACAAAAGATACTCCCTGCCTCCACAACATAATCTGAACACACTGGATTTGCTTATTCACGAGCGTGAACCGTGATAATGGTTTGTCACTACAGGAGCCTGCCTTTTCACGGTTAGTTTTTAGCTACTGATTGATCACCTGCTGCGAAAGCTCCTCTTTTCTGACCTTGTTGTAAAATCCATGTTGTCTTAGGGTTGTTTTGGCAATTTTTTGTTGAACAAGGCGCCAAAAACCCAGTAGCCCATTCTCTGGCATGGCTTAGCCTCCGCAGAGAGGGAAAACATGTTATTTTATTCACCTAAATGCGATACGAAGCTAATTTCACCAAGCCAGCCAAGCCATCAATTCAAATTAGCGCTGGGCTCTTGAGAAAGTGTGTATAACTGTGGAAGGAGAACGAGGGAAGCGTGTGTGTCATGGGAAATCCAAAAGAACCTCTACTGAAAGATTAACTAATCTATTGTCTTATTTGAATTGATTAGCCTTTGTGGAGGATGATACCTTTGCGTACAAGAGTTCTCCCGAACGTGTAAGGGCACCAGGATGTGGTTGCTAAGGTGTTCTGGGTGATTTCTAAGGCTGGTAACTGGTACCGGATGCATTTTCTTTTCACAAAGTAACAATGAAGTTAAATTAAGGATTAACAATAAGGAAATAGAAAGAGTGTATGAAAACAAAATTCTTGGTGAAACCACATATTATTTAATAACAAAAATATATATATAAATCTATTGCAATGTTGAATAGAATCAAAAATATTTTGAATTATATATATATATATATATATATATATATATATAGTATTGCGTGTATATATTGTGTAATTTACTTAATTTTATTCAGAGGTGGTTGAAAAAAAGATCATTTCAGGATGGTGTAAAAGGCATTCATTTATTAAAAAAACATATAAATATAAGGTGATAAATTAAATGACTTAGTATTAATAAACTGTGAATGTATCATTTAAAATATTTAGTTAATAGTATGTTTGGAATTAAGTTTGTATATTTTGGAACAGGTTTTTTTTGTAACTTGTTTATGTTGTATTATCTAATTTAGTGAAAATAGTTCATGTGACATCAGTGGTTAAACTTTAATTTTATGAAGCAATGAGAATACTTTTTGTGTGCAAAGAAAAATAAAAAGGTCTTAAGGGTTTGGAATGGCATTAGGGTGAATAACTAATGACAGAATTTTACTTTAATATCTCTAAGAAAGTAAATAAAATTTAATTTAATTTGATAGTTTAACTATCCCTTAACAAACTTCCCTTAACTGGTCATCCAGTGCCACATGTACTTTTACAAGCTGTTTGAACTGAAATCTGTGTTGGGAGTGTGTGTACACAACCACCCTACAATGAAAAAAGATCCACCAGTAGTGTTCTTTTGATTTAATAAAAATAAGTTGCCCCTTGTGAAATCAAGCCATTCTTAAATGCGTCACACTGACACAGGCCACTCCCACAATAGTTGATTGACAGCGCCGTGTCACACAGACTGAACTGGTGTCTTACCTCAGACCCGCCCTGAGTGAGCCGTCATCAGACCGAGATGCAGAGAC
>JAUCMU010000001.1:7447337-7466177 GCA_032275025.1 Enteromius treurensis
GCGTTTGAGTACAGTACAGTGTTATTAGAAATATGAAACTTCCTTCTATATGTTCTATATGTTTCCTAAAATAAAATATACTGTATTCAGTTGGGAAAAAAGAGTTGTTTTTTTTACCCAGACATTTAAATATAACATTGTAGAGCAGTACTTACAATACCGTGATACTGTGATATTTTTATCCAAGGTTATCATACCGTCAGAATCTCATACCGGCCCATGCCTAAGTACAGCAGTATACTTGTAATAGATATAAATAAACTGTGTAAATATATCTCATAACATCTGAATGAATATATATCCTAGTGAATGTAAACAGTGAGTACAGCTAATATGCAAATATATGTTCAAAGTGTAAATATACAGTACCTCCAAGTGCGTGTAAACATATAGTAGTTTTGTGTATTTAAAAAATCGTCCATTTTCCTCAACCATTCTTCTCTCCTGAGTTGTCTTATTTTGCCTTTTTAGAAAGTACCACAATCGATACATACACTTTCCCAATAAGTATAAATAATGCTTATTACGTTCATGCGCACACTTCCACCCAACACCCAAACACCATGGCAATTGGCCAGTGGTTTTTGCATGCCAAGCCACTCCCCTGTACATATATATGTACATATAAGAATGGCGGCGTGCGAACCACTATTAGGTTTCTGCTAAGAAGCATCATGGTAGGCCGCAATGGCAGCAACATAGACTTTCAAAGTGGAAGGTGACAACCTCCGTTCCAACTTTTCCTGAAGGAAGGAAAGCACCACACCAATCGAACATTTCTGAAGGTTCTCTTTTGGCGAGAGGAACACCAGTCAGCAAACAGACCCCACTCCAGGGTGTAGGTCTGCCTCATAGCAGAGGGGTGGCCTCGCTCAGGGAAAAAAAAAAACAACTGGCAGAGGGGGGATTCCTAAGGAAAGCTGGCACCGCAGAGGCACGGATGACTGAAACATGGATTTAATGGAGCGGTGCAAAGGGAAATATGTGTTGCAAAGTCAATGCTACTGAAGTTTTATTTTGCTAAACTAAACTCTCAGGGCTTAACTTTTCTTTTGCAATTATTGCAATTATTTTGCAAAAAAGCAATTTTTTTCTCAATACTGTATTTTTATTTGCAAAACATATTTATTGTTTTCAAAACATTGTTTTATTTTGCAGATATATTTGGCCCTATTTTGATTACATATCAGGGCACCCTTTAAAAGGGCACCTTGGTAAAGACGTGGTGAGACAGGGCCAGTCCAAAGAGGAGGACCTTGTACTGATATGCCCGACCCTCGAAAGCAATCCGAAGGAATTGTCTGTGGCAAAATCGAGAAGTGGAAGTACACGTGTCCTTCAGGTCAATGGCTGCAAACCAACCCTGGGGTCGAACGCAGGATGGAATGCATGTCGGTGTTGACATTCTGAAAAATAGCCGGTGAAGGGACCGTTTCAGAACACGCAGATCCAGGATTGGCCGTAACCCACCATTCTTCTTGGGTACGATAAAATAGGGGCTGTAGAACCCTAAATTCATCTCAGCTGGAGGGAACGGCTCGATCATGTCCTTCACCAGCAGGACAGCGATCTCCGCACCCAGGACAGAGGCATCCACTTCTGAATGAATGGAGGTGAAAGGGCCACCTTTGAGCCTGGGTGGGCGCCTGGTGAACTGAATCGCATACAGTAAACGAGTCGGATCGTCCTGATCAACCAGCAAGTTGGACTGGTAAACGCTAACCAGGCCCCGAGTCTGCAAACAAGTGAGATCAACGGAGCGGTAACTGACGCACCCACGGAGGGCAGCAAGGAGGAGACAGGCTGTTGAGAACAGCACACAGCAGCTCTCCCCCTTCCTGCGGTGGCAAATTGACACCATGAACCTGAATGTGAAGAAGCTGAAAACCTGGGAACCTTCAGGACCTGGGAACATTTCAGTTGTGTTGCTGTCTATGGAGGGTCAGATAGCTCTCAGATTTAAAATAAATATATCTTCTATTAGTGTTTCGAAGATAAACAACGGTCTAACGGGTTTGGAACGACATGAGCGTGAGTAATAAATGACATTTTGGGATGAACTAACCTTTAAAGACAAGCACTCCACAACACTGAAAAAAAATACTTTTGCAACACCAACATGCATCTAGTCAAATCCAGACACTCATACACTGACTAAATACAATATTTATTTATTTATTTATTTAATATTTACAATATTTCAGGATAATGTCACCATTTCATGCTCTTTCTTTTTTTCTTTTTAGTACAGCCAATATGAAATACTAAAAAGAAGACACAAAATACAGTTACTAAAAGTACACTTATTAATTTCACAGTATCAGAAGTTGCTGACAGAGAAAAACCTTCTTGATGGCTACTGTAATATGTCAAATTCAGACGAGGCATTTAAATAAAGTAATGTGGAGTCTTTGTAAGGTGGAATCTAATCACTGAAGCTCAGGTGTGAATTCACCTACAGTACGAGAAAACCGTCATCCTCACAAGCATTAATGAGAGGACCACATAACCACTGCATTTCACTGCTCTCAGAAATTGTCACAGCTCCTATTAGCTTGTTTTCTTTTCATCTGTGAATGAATGTTCTAAAAAAAACTGTGCTAATTAATTGAAGATACTGCTCAAGCGTACAAAAAAAAAAAAGGTTTGAGAAAATATATAATATATTATAATATAATTGCAAACGAATCACATGAATAAATTTAAATATAAAAGGTCAGAAATTTATACAATTGTAAAATGTTTGGAATTTTACATTAAATGTATACAGCAAAAAACTAAATAGATAAATAAATAAATATAATAAATTTATTAATTAATTGGTTTACTGTAAATAACCATAAATTACCTGAAATTCTAAAATGTAAATGGCCTAACATCACAAGCAATACTGCTGTAAATGCTGTCATATTTACGTTTTTGTTTTGTTTTGCGTTTGAAAAATTAATTATTTCATTTATGGTAAGAAATTAAAAAAAAGGTACACATTAAAAAGGACACTGTTTTTTTGTTTTGTTTTGTTTCTTTTGATTTTTGTTATCAGTAATTAACATTAGGGGGGTGTTGTGTTACATTTTTTAATATTTATAATATTTTACAAAGCTGGCGAGTTAAACAGTAAATTTAACTTTTTTTTAGGTTGGTAGACATAAGCATTCACCCACTAACATATATAGAAAGTGGAGATACGAATACACTGAAATATTCAGCAAAACAAATAAGAATTACAACACTAATTTACTTAACATTTTAAGCCCTTATCCCTGCTTTCAGATAAACAAGTACAGAGTAAATCTTCTGAAGTAAAAGCAGGGAAGTGTTCTTCAAGCCTTAAATGATTATTAAAATGGACAGACTCCATTGAAATGGATTTTCTCTTTTGCTATTATAAAAATCCAACAAATAATCTTACATCATATTCATCTCATATTACTCCCCAATAATTCTTTCTGCTCTACATCCAGAGTAAACTATTTTTGTTTTTCCTCATAGCAGACTGCTCAACACTTTGCCCGAGTTATATAATTTTACAGCCAGAGTTATTAATAAAACAATACACTAATACAGCCCCACTTTATTACCAGCAAGCATTGTTATGGTGCTGCAGTGACCTCAATTAAATTTAAAGGCCATTTTACTGGCTTAGGTTTTCTCCAGAGGTTTAATCTCACAAGACTGGAATAACCCAAAGGCAGCGTGACTTTTAAGCTCGCTGTCTCTCACAAAATGAAATAATTCATTTCATGAAATAATTCATTTTAGTAATATGTATATTATTCAATTTTATATTTATGCAGTGGATTTAGTATAAAATAATCTGTTTAGTGAGGCATTTAAGAACTGTTGTAATAGCTGTCACTGCCCTGGTTTGTTATTGTTCCACAGCATTACAAAGATATATTTAAAAAAAAAAAAAAACACAAACCCTTTTTCTTCATACAGCACTCAAATTAGAGGTCCTGTTTCAGAGAATTATTGTCTAAGCCAAAATTATCATCAAAAATAGGATTACGGTTGAAATCAGGCTTTAAAACAAGAAAGCACTGAGCTTACAACAACAGATCATCAAAAAGAAAAAGATTAGAAAAAATGATTTTCAAGAGCTCAACCAACCAGAGACAGCAACATTAATGACATCACAATGGAATCATTCTAATACTCTTCCTCAGATGCTTAACACAGGTTATAATGACTTCAGCGATAATCAACATGAACATCTGTCCATATTAGTACACTGAACAATGAAATCTACATCAAATAAAGCAGTATGCACAAACAACAGGGTATTAAACTGATTAAAGCAACGTGATAGCACCACGGACTGAGTTTCATCGGATCACTAAAACTATTCACTCGGTGGCATATACTGTAGGAATGTAATAAGCACTCAAATTAAAACCAGCATATCATCCAAACAATAACTTTAGTGGAAATTAATAATATAAAAAAGATCAGATGCTGGGCTTTTTTCCAGGATAAAGCGATTTACCCTTCTGTAAGAAAATAAAACTTAATAAATATAAATAATATAATAATAATAATAAATGTGTGTGTATATATATATATATATATATATATATATATATATATATTCACTATTTATTGTTTTTATTTTTTAAGGAAATGATTAGTTGCTTTATCCTGAACAAAACATCTGTTTTGTTATATACACACACACACACACACACACACAAAGTATATATACACATATATTTATTTATTTAATTTCTGACGTAAATATGTTAATACTGTATGTACCTAAAAATCCTATAATGAGCAAATTCAGCTCTACTTCCTGTCACTACGTCTCTGGCTATGGTAGCACTGTACATAAACTGCCCATTACAAACATGACGCAACAGTCTTGGTTTAAGAGTCTAACTAGTTCTGAAAACATCTTAATATCCAAAGTAATGATGCTCCTGAAGGTTTGTTACTTAAATATAACAATTGACATTAACAATTTTTTTGACAGATTGGAACATAAAGTGGTTGGAATAGCTCAGCAACGTGACACACATGAACGAGGTGCTTGCCAGCTGAATGAGAGTTGCATTAAGTGTTTCCAGTTTAGGTAGCTTCGTTGCACAAAACTACAACACATTATTATCAATCTTTCCTTGTGTCTAGCTTTGAGTTGTTTTTTTAAACGCTTCATCCGGACATGTTTCTGTTCCAACCGTTTACCCCAGAGTTCATGTGAACAATCTTCACACTCATTTATTAGAATTACATGATTAATTTGATCATTTAAGTTGGCCATATTTATCTTGTCTATTTTAAATGGGCCTGCAGAGCTTCAAGTACAGCAGTGGAGAGCTGTCAACAATTACAGCGGTATATCGCAGCTTCAAAAATAAGCGATGCATAAGCTGTCAATCAGAGCCCCCCGTGTCATCATTTTAAGACCATCATTCTAATGAAAAGGGTTTGTGAATTTCCTCTGTGGTTGACTAATGTTGACATACAGGAAGACATTAAGTTTGAAAAGCAATCAAATGGTGGCCTAAAAAAAGCACTATTTCCATTGAGCACATAGCCTTTTCCAATTATCCATCTCCTGTGCGTGTTCCGCTCGGTTCTGTCAAAGCATCCGAGATGCTCGCTCACTACCCCCCACCTCACGTCCCAGAGGGTCATGGCGTATTTACCCAGGGACTGATTGAGCTAATATTGAAATGTAATTTAGCGGGAGCCAAGACCTGCGAGAGCGTCTATCACGAGGCCCATTTAAACTAATGAAAGAGGAGGAAGGTTCCCTGCAGGAGGGGGACATGATTCAAGGCGACACTGCTGACAGTCAGCAAACAGACAATAGGGGTGATGATGATTAATCTTCACAAATTAAAGTTGATCTGAAATAAATAAAAAGTGTCAGAGGGTGAGAAGAGAGATGAGATAATGAGGGAGGGGTGGAGAGATTGACAGTAGGGAGAAAAAGGCCCATCCGCACTCCAAAAAACAAAAAAGAGATAAGCAGCACTTTACCGGAGCAAAGTGAACTACAATACCGTAACACATAGACTGAAGTGTCAGAATATCTATTTCAGAATTAAAGGGGCAGTTCATCCAAAAATCTAAATATCTCCCAAGATAGGCCAATTAGATGATCGTATATCTCTTCACACAGATGACATTATTCTATATTTACTTGGCCCTTAAAGGTGCTCTATGCGATGTTGCAGGATTTTAGCTTGATTTCATTTTAATCTCAGACCGTATGCATCACCCCTTGATCGTCTTGCTGTCTGCCCTCTGAACACATTGGGAAAAAACCCGGTCTCGAAAGACAACACAGAGGCTGCAATACCAAAACAAACACTAGGGGCACAGGATGTGCACCACAACCAATGGGCAAGAAGAGGTGGGGTTTAATAGACAGTTGATTGTACAGCGTGAATTAGAGTTGGGAAGTTCGGATCATTTAACCGACTCAGACCTTTGAGTCTCATTCAGCAAAATGAACAAATCTTTTTTCAAGTCATCTCGTGCATTTTTTTTTCCTTTTAGCAATATATAATGTAAATGTTACCTGTTTCCTCTCTAACACATCTTACACAAACGTTGATGACACTGCAAACAAGACCAAATTATAATGCTATAAGAAACATAAAAGACTAATTCATTGTTTACCTGGGACTTTAATCTATGATCCGCTCACTTCGCCTCTTATCTGACAAGTTTCTGGTTTCCCGAGTTGTTCGTTCATTACATGTCAGCCTCGTAATGTTAACCTATGCAGCCGGCTCAGCCCCCGAAACGGGTGAATCAATAATTCCAAAAAACTATAGGATGTTGCGCTGATGCGCGTGCGTGACTGAACAAATCACTCCCACAAGACGACTCGATCTTCCCGAATCACATTAGATCGTTCAAGAATGACCCATTACTAGCGTCGACGTCAAACAGCATCTCATAGAGCACCTTTAATCATTTACTCTACATTGTACAGATAACTTCAGGTGAAAATGAATACAAATCATAAGCTCATGTTAGCACATGACTAGTTAATGAGTTAAAGGCTGGATTTCTGGAAGCCAATGTTGATTTTTGAGATCACCAAACAAACACCCCTACCCCAAACGTGCCCCGGATAGCTCCGCCCCACACAAACGTAGCCTACACATCCCAGTCCCTGAGTTCTGCGAAACAAAGCAGTACCGATGCTACACAAACTACTACAGAAGTCATTATAATCAGTGATGCTAACTCACACGGGACGCGAGCGGGGAGACTGCCACGTTCTGTTTATGACTCCTTACATGAGTATCAAATGATTTTCAGCGGTCGCCTTATCATGTCCAGAGTAACTCACCAATCAAGAAGAACCAAGACAACCTGGGCGTCTGATCACAGGCCTTCAGTCCTTCAGTTCTCTCCAGCGCTGGAAAGCTGAGACCATACTCACACGGGTCATAATTCTTGTCTTATCGTTACGCAGACAATTTACTCTTTACGCTTTTTATCTTTCTGTCGCTCCGCTTGGATGTTCACTGAACACTGTCTCCTCCACGGCACAAATAGACACCCCCCTTACTTCTGATTGGATTGGTTGAGTGTGTTTTGCGAAACGGACCCAATTTTTTTCTAAGGCAAAATCCCATACCCTGAGGTTACAATAAAGAGTTGTTCCCCAGAAACTAGAGTGAAGAACCTCATTAAGTCTAGTACAAGAACCGAAGATGAGGTAAAAAATATAACAGAAGTAATATCAGCTATCATAAAAGCACTGCAGTTATTGAATAAAATAACAACAAATAAGCAGGGGTGGCTGGAGACCCTGGACTCTGTTGCTGGAGATCAACCGTACTGACAGGTGTGTTTGGGTCAAGGTTGGAGCTGAAGGGACTTAGATCTCCAGGAACAGGGTTGAGCACATATTCTGATGCCAGCACAGGTCACATAAATAAATTCAGCTGAACACCAAAATGCATTATTTACAGTTATCATTGTCAAGCTGTAAGGTTGAATTCTGTCTTGTATAAAAGTAACTTGACTTTACTTGAGCGTGTCACAGCCGCTCCATCTCTGCTGCTAACCACAGCACTAAACTGACCTATTGTTTATGATGGAAATTGCTTTCGTCAAGCACAACAAATTTTTGTTGACTTCCCATCTGCTGCAGACGTCTTCTGTACTCGCGTTGGTACAGATCTTCTTTAGGACCGTAGCCATTCTGGAGAGAGTTCTAAAACGATCAGCAATCCCGTCCAGCCTCATGTCAGTTTGTCTTAGGGGCAGTCCTTGTGTAATGCAGGGTGGTTACAGATACATTTAATGAAAGATCAACAATTGACAGTAAAATATCAAACCATTACAGCAAGAAATATGATGATATGAAAAATGAGCAATTGGTATGCACAGTATTGATCCATTATGACATTGGCACAGTGTTAAGAGGTGCTTGTGCTATCAGCAATGAATGCAAAAACCACAAGTTCTCTTGCAGGAGTGTTACTCTATAGGCGTCCTGTTGTCTCGGGAGACAATGGAGCATTGTTGATTGCCAACAAATGCAAAGCATGATGGCAAGCTTGTTTTTGTTTTGAGACTGTTCTTTCATGTTTATGTTCTTTTAACGTTACAATGATTTTTAGCTTTGCACAGCCTGTGATCCCAGTCAGATAGTCAACCCATTTCCCTCATATTTTGGACATCCGGTCACTAATTTTTAACTAGTGGTCAAAATTGAACATAGCAACAATAGTTATGTTTTGTTCACATGATTTGGTAAAACATTGAATGTTTAGTTATGTTGGTTACACTCTTATTGTTCCTGCTCGGTTTCATACTTCGGCAGCATCTTGAACAAAGTACTCTGATTGTGAGTAATTCTTTTGTAGCCATTTTATTACTTTAAATTTTCTCTCTTTTTTGAGGACTTCTGAACAACCATTAACAATAATTTAGCTATTATTCCCACCGTAGTGATAGTGATGGGTCATTCTTTTGCGAATGGATCTGTAATGTGACTCGGGAAGAACGAAACGTCTCGGGGGGGTTGTGATTGATTCAGTCACGCAAGCGCAACATCCTATCGGTTCTGTACTGGCATGTAATCGCCCGTTTTGAGTCTTGGTCGTGGGAGGCCAGTAAAGAGGAAGAAAACACAGAGGGTAAGTATTTATACGCTTCTATAAATATGAGATTGTTAGTTGATGCTGATGAGTAAGCCTGTCAAGGACTTGTAACCACGGTGATCTGAGCATTGAATTTAGGGTGACCATATGTGCCGTTTTTCCCGGACCCATCTTGGAAAGGATTTCTATATTGCCTAATATATCTCGGCTTTGCTCTGTTTGCGTATGCAGACCGATCGGTGTACGACATCAGTTCCTTATAGTTTTCAAAATTCTCTCGATGAAATACTTTGAATCAAAGCGTCCCGGGAAAATGGCACGTATGGTCACCCTAGATCAGACTCATTTGTAAATGAAGTCCTACTATTTTTATTACTTGGATCAACTTATAGGTTTAAAACTCTAGACACGAGTATAGCTGTTTCTCTTTTAGAAAGCTCTTGAATGTGTAAAACTGGATGCAAAGATCTTCCTCGAAAAATGCCACTTAGAAATGATCTTTACACCATATGCCTTCTTGTGGCTTCAAATGGAAACCTAATGAATATCAATGAATGATTGAATGATCCGATCTTTTTCGTGTACCATTTAACTAGTTAAGTGCCGATTTGTGACTTTAATGTGAGCCTATGAGTGTTGTTTGATACAAATACTTACCTATCCATATTAAAATGTTAACATGTGAACTCACCAGCCTTTTCCTTTACCCTTACAGTCCGTGTGCCTGCAGTTCAAGGAAATGCAGTATCAGGTATGTACAAAGCTAAGCAAGTTTGTAAGCCCAGTAGGTTACAGCGATCAGTGCTTAAACACTGTATGTTTTAAAAATCTTCCAAAGCTATAATAACTTTATCCACCTTATTTTGCAACGCGGAAGTGAATACGATGACGTACTTCCTTTATAATGTGTTAAACTACAGTTTACTCACCAGTAGTGGAAGCACACACAGAACGCTATTAAACACTGTGATAGTAAATATTTGCCGCACCTCCGGTGTATAACACAGTGTGGGAGAATAAAACTGAAACCTGAGGACAGTTTTAAATATTTACTTTTGTTGTTAGGAGTTTGATGCAGAATTCTAAAAGCACTGAGCGTATCGGTAACCTTCACAGCGGGAAAGCCAGTCCATAGTCCAGAATGTGAACTAACGTCAGTGTTTTTAAAAGCCGAGGTGAATCCCAGTACTGTTACGTGATTGCACTGAGGATTTAGGTCAGATTTACTGAATGTCTCCATTTCTCTTTCATCTGTGAAAGCACTTGTTGACAGTTTTAAAGAATGAAATCTATATATTCTTTGTAAGCTGATTGCTATACTGTGCAGAATTAGGGCTTATCAATTGCCTTCTAAATAAAAGTTAAACAACTACAATATATGCACTTTTTACATTCATATTTAATTGATAAAACTCTTTATGTTGGATGCAATAAATTGTTTGACTCCCGTATTCAGAATGTTTTCCATTTGTGCCATCAAAATCATTTGGGATTATTTACCTAGAAATGCTACCTAGAAACTGTATCATTTTCAGTGGGGAAAAAAATCTAAATAAACTGCATCTTTACATTTTAATTGTGTGTCTGTGTGTACGTATATAAGGAGAAAGAAGATCTTGAACGGGAAAAACAGTATATTTAATGGTCACACTGCATAATTCCAAACAATGTATCTAAATTTCATACAAATGTAATGGACTCTCAATGTGCTCCTCCAGCAGATAATTTAGCTTAATAAACTCTGGGACACTAAGCATTCAGTAAGATCTCTGTGAAGTAAATTTAACTTGATTAACCTTTTTTTTAATTGAAAGTAAACTGCTGGAGATATTTAACATGTTCTTTAAAGTCACTAAGGGTGAAGTCAGTGTACAATAAAGAGCTAGTGTCATTCTTGAGGATGTCAAGAGCTGCGGGATCTTCACTGGGGAACTGTGTTGACTTGTGAAGCATTATTTTATTTCCTGTGGCGAAGGTCTCATGGTCACCTTGCTCGTCACCTGCAAAACAACACTGCAGTCGGTCAGATGCTCAGGAGAAACTGATTAAGGAAACAGCACATTTTATAAAAAGCTATTTTTTGTACAAAAGTATTTTGTACTGTGGTATTTTCATTCAATACAATCGCAGTACCTGGCTTTAAGAGGTAAATGAAAATTTTTATCATTTACTTAACCTCTAGTTGTTTTAAGCCTGTACACATTTCTTTCTTTATTATTACTAGTAGTAGTAGTAGTAGTAGTATTATAAAGGACATTTGGAATAATGTTAATATACAAACGTTTCTTGGGTCCCATTTACTTCCATGGTATTATTTCTATAGTATTACTTGCTTGTTTCTATTGTCTATTAACTTATTAACTTAAAAATATTATTCATGCACAATAGGAGTGTCATCCATAAAGAAATAGTTTAAACTTTTATTAGAGCACGTAACTTAAAAAGGAGCTGTAAACATACCTGTTTGTGGGTATAGGAGGTGTCACCTTGGATTATGGTCAAAACAAATGTTTGCGGGTAGTTTTTACACTTGAAACAAGCCATTATGACACCCACTAACTGCACAAACTATGCCAGTCTGTCTGTGGTCCATATTAAAAGCAATCTAGTCTGTAAAATCTACACAGTGAAGGCAAAGCTACGGAATCACAATACAACTTCTGTTACATTTGTTCCTTCCCCAGGGGTTGGGAGGAAGTAACAAACATAAAAAATACATTTAGCCAAAGAAATTGCCCTTCTCCTTTCCCAACTTTACCCCAGCGGCACTATTTAGATTAACACCACTAAAACACGGTTTAGATTCAAAAGGAAGTGTTTTTTTTTTATTCGTCAGCTCAGTTAAGCTAATTAAATAATATATACCATGATCCTTAAACAGAAAAACAATAACTCTAAATCGTCAGGAGAGGGAAAAAGACAAAACAATAAACAAAACCAGATCTTCCTAAAGGGTTTAAACAATATAATGACACTATAAAAACCTACCCAAAGAAAAGCAAATAAAAGACAATTCTTTTACCTCTCTCCATGACTGACTAAATAACAGGAGAAAAACAGAAAGGGGGTAAAACCCAAATAAAAAGTCTGTTTGTGTAAAATTATCCGTTCCATGCTCTCCCATGCTCTACGCTCCTGCTAATTAGGCTCTGCTGCACCGCAGTAAAGATAGTTTGCGGTTTGATATTCGGCTTTCTTTTGGCTATAAATACACAACGCGCTGTCATAAACATGCAAATAATCCCGAGTGTCATTCTCCATGATTTGTGAATTCTGGTGATGCTGTGCCTTTTGGCCATTATCTGTTTTTTCGTTGCAACAATACATTTTTTAATGCTTATAGCTCCGACAGTTGGAAACGTAGCAGACTGAAACCAGTATCATCTTAACCAGCTTGATCTGTGAATGTTTTCACAGCAAAGCTCTTGTCCATAACCCCCTTGGTAAATCCGCTATAGTAAGGAATGTGAAAAATAGGCGCTCTTCGTGTTTAACGTGTTTTACCATAAAACATGCAGACTGCTAGAATACAAAAACATTGTTTTTAAGTCAAACTCGATTTGTGAAAACTTTCACAATCGCTGTTTATTGCGTATCAGTGTTTCTTCTCTCTTTTTCTTCTATCACAATGTCACACGGTGCTGTTTCAGTGAATAACGGTTTTCCAAGCCCTTAGATAAATCATATATGTCTCTAATGAACGTTTCACATAGGAGGAGATGTTTCGCAATGTATTTTTTGTCAGTTCATCCTTCCTGAGCCCTTATGTACTATTCTGATTTGTGACAAATTTCACAATAGTGATGTACGTGACTCAGGGAAGCGTTAGCTGACCAGTACTGACTAGTGAAAGTTTTCAAAAATCTAAATTGTGATGTAATTGAATCAGTGAAGGATTAACTGTCCAAAATTGCTCTATGAAATTTGTCACAAATCAGAATAGTACATAGGGGCTCAGGCTCGGGCTCATTAGAGACATATATGATTTATCTAAGGGCTTGGAAAACCGTTATTCACTGGAACAGCACCGTGTGACATTGTGATAGAAGAAAAAGAGAGAAGAAACACCGATACGCAATAAATGGCGACTGTGAAAGTTTTCACAAATCGAGTTTGACTTGAAAACAATGTTTCTGTATTCGAGCAGTCTGCGTGTTTAATGGTAAAACACGTTAAACACGAAGAGCGCCTTTTTCACATTGCTTACTATAGCGGACTTACCGAGGGGGTTATGGACAAGAGCTTTGCTGTGGAAAAAAATCACAGATCAAGCTGGTTAAGATGATTCTGGTTTCAGTCTGCTCCGTTTCCAACTTTCTGCGCTATAAGCACTATACAATTAAGAGTTGCATCGAAAAACCCCCAAAACAAAACAGATTATGACCAAAAGGCAGAGCATCACCAAAATTCACAAATCACGGAGAACGACATTCGGGATTATTTGCATGTTTATGACAGCGCGTTGTGTATTTATAACCAAAAGAAATCCGAATATCAAACCGCAAACTATCTTTACTGCATTTAGATGACTGCAGCAAAAATACAGTCAGATTTTTTTAACCTTGTTTGTTGCGTCAGGCAGTTTAATAGTATTCCATATAGACTAGCACTATCTTGTCCGGGAATGTTTTAGTAGCAGCTTATACTTGGTAACTCTACCCGCTTTACAATGTGTAGCCTAATGCTAATGTTCGGTTAGGACTTGTGCCAGTTTGAGGCTAGCAGTTTGTTGAGGTCTGAACAGTAGCGAGCCGCTGGTCTTGGCTTTTTCGCGAATGCAACCAGAAGTGCCAAGTGACGAACTGAGTTATTTTCAATAACACCTACCACCATAACGGCGAAGAACTGTGGGCTTTTCTTAACAAACGTATAGGTTACTTTCGTAACCCAGGTTCCCTGAGATACGGGAACGAGTACTGCGTCTGCTATGACGCTTATGGGAAATCTCCTATTTTCCTTCTAACTGAAGCCTATTCAATCAAGCAGTGAAAACTGCAACGGCCATTGGTCGCTTACAGTGGTTTAGATTAAACCAATCGGCAAGGCGTCGTGTTAGAGCAACCAATGGGACGTCACTCCAGCCGAAGGCGCCAGAATGGGCGGGGCCAGCGTGTATATAAGCTGGCGCCCTCATCGGCAAAGTTAGGTACTTCGACTGAAGCGACGAACACTTACAGGGCGGCAAGGGATGCAGTACTCTTTCCCGTATTGCAGGGAACCTGGGTTACGAAAGTAACCTATACGTTCCCTGTCGATACTTCACTCTTACTGCGTCTGCTAAGACGCTTATGGGAACACAGTCTAATCCCGCTGCGCTGTGAGTGCAGAACGTTAGAGCCTGACAGTGGACCTAGGGAAAACCAGGGTCCCTCAGTCACAAGCATACACGTCCTTTACACTTACAGAGTGATAACCTGTGCTTGCGGTAGGGCATGTTTGGCCAACGCTGCGAGACAGGTGAAGAAAGTACTTGCTGTTTGGGCGGAATGGCCAAAGTGACAAAAGCACTATGCGTAGCCAACTGAGGCTGACCGCTCAATGTAGATTTTTAACGCTCTGATGGGGCAGAGGGGGTTAAAGTCCTGGCCTTCACTAGGGGGTAAAGTGGAGAGGGATACCACCTGTGCTCTGAATGGTGTGGAGAGTACCTTCGGTAGGTAACCTAACCTAAGTTTCAGAATGACTTTAGAGTAATTTGGCCGAACTCTAGGCAGGCAACGTTCACAGACAGTGCTTGCAAGTCGCCTATTCGCTGAACAGACGCCAGTGCTAAGAGCAGTGCAGTCTTAAGCGTCCTTACTGTAGTCGAGAGCAGAGGCTCAAAGGATGGTCCCTTTAGGGCATTTAGTACCGTGGACAGGTCCCAGGTAGGGACAGTGCGAGAGCGAAAGGGCTTCAGCCGTCTAGCGCCTCTTAAAAAAAAAAAGGAAAATTAGGATATCCTTGCCCACTGACTGACCTGCTATAGGGCCGTGGTGGGCTGAAATGGCCGCCACGTAAGCCTTAATTGTGGATGGGGACCGGCCCACATCCAGCAGGTGTTGTAAAAAGAACAATATGACTGTGATGTCACATAACGAGGGATTTTGATCGCGCTCCGCGCACCATCTCGTAAAGAGAGCCCATTTCAAAGCGTAAGCTTGTCTCGTAGAGGGGGCTCGGGCCTGTGAAATGGTACTTCTTAAACGCTCTGGGAGGCATACAGGCTCCCGTTGAGCGGCCATACATGTAGAGCCCATAGTTCGGGCTGTGGGTGCCACAGCGAGCCCTGTGCCTGAGAAAGGAGGTCCCGTCTAAGGGAGATGGGCCATGGGGCTGCCGTCAGCATCATGTGTAGATCCGCTATCCACGGCTGATTCCTCCAGATTCCTATGAGGAGGAGTTTGTGACCCCCTTCTCTGACATGGCTGATGACCTGTGGTATCAGGGCCATAGGAGGAAACGCATAGAGCAGGAGGCTGGGTCAGAACGGAGCCAGCGCGTTCATCTCTTTCGTGAAATAAGCCGGGCAGTGTGTATTGCTGTCTGATGCAAAAAGGTCTATCTGCCAAACGTTTGCCAGATCAGCTGGGTCGTTTGGGAGTGAAGTGTCCATTCGTGTGGGTGCACATTCCCTCTCAACAGCATGTCTGCGCCCTGGTTCAGAATGCCCGGTATATGAGTCACTCTCAAATTGTGCAGGGCCTATCTCAGGAGGCGCGCTGCTAACTCATGCAGGCGTCTTGATCTTAGACCGCCCTGGTGGTTTATGAATGCCACCACTGTCAATACTGTCCGACGAACCAGAACGTGACTGTCCCTCAATTGTGGTAGAAAAACGTGATAAGCATGCCATACTGCCAACATTTCCAGGCAGTTGATGTGCAAACTGCTGTGCTTTGCTGGCCGGAGGCTGGAGAGCCCTCATGAACCGCGCTCCAACCTGTCATGGAGGCGTCGGTTACAATCACCCTCCTCCTGGCAACCATGCCGAGGGGAATCCCTTCTCGCAGCCAACGAGCATTTCTCCATGGGCGGAGCGCTGTGACACAGGCTCCGTTTACATGGAGTGTGAGGCGCCCGTGACGCCACGCTCGCGGCAGCACCCGTGCTTTCAAGTATTGCAGAGGCCTTATATTCAAGAGGCCGAGCTGCATCACCGTTGAGGCTGCTGACATTAGACCTAGCATTTTCTGGAATGCTCTTAGTGGGCGAGTGGTGGCAGCTTTGAAAGAAGTTGCGCATTTCATAACGCTATCATTCCCTTAGAGTCTATGACTGTGCCCAGGAACTCTATCTGTTGGCTGGGCGACAGCCTGCTCTTTTCGAAATTCACTCTGAGCCCAAGCTGGTCTAAATGAGAGAGAATAATGTCCCTGTGTGTCTCCGCCTCTGCTCGCGATTTTGCCATGATTAGCCAAACGTGAAGATAATTCAGGATGCATATTCCCATCTGCCTCAGAGAGGACAACGCCGCATCCATGCACTTCGTAAAAGTACGAGGGGCTAGGGAGAGATCGAAGGGAAGGGCCGTGTATTGATATGCAATCCCCTCGAAGGCGAATCTTAAAAATGGTCTGTGATGGGGGGCTATCTGTATGTGAAAGTACGCGTCTTTCAGGTCCAGTGAGAACAGCCAGTCTCCCGGCTGTATCTGCGAGAGGATAGTTTTCAGGGTTATCATTCTGAAGCGCCGTATTTTTAGAGCGCGATTCAGACGCCTTAGGTCGAGTATAGGTCTCAAACCGCCGTCTCGCTTGGGGACTAGGAAATACCGGCTGTAAAGCCCTTTTTCTCTTTCTAGAGGGGGGAACTGTCTGAATTGCCCCTTTCGAGAGAAGCGTTTGCACTTCTGTGCGCAGCACGTGAGCTGTACGGCTCGCAACCAGAGTGTGGACAACGCCGGTGAAGGGCGGGGGCCAACATGCAAACTGAAGGGTAAGCAAACAGCATTTACAATGTGAGTTACGCCCGGAGCTCGGCGGGGCGGGGAACTTCGGAGACGGAGCAGCTTGCGGGGCGGTCCGGCTTCTGCAAGAACGTTGCCCGCTCTTTTTTTCTGACTAGGAAGACGCCGGAGGCTTGGGATCCAGCACAACCTTGGGCGGGGGTCCCTGCCGTCGCAGGAAAGGGAAGCGTCTAGAGGCAGACCTGGAACAGCTTCTGTGCGGCTCCTGTCTCGTCTGTTGCAGTGGAGGTTCTGGTGTCTGCTTGGGCTGCTGAGGCGGCTGACTGTAGCAGAGGGAGCAACTCTCTTTGGCAGGAAATGGCGCATAGCCTGCGACGATTCTGTGCCTCCGTAAACCTCTCAGCGAAGCCCTCCACCGAAGGGCCGAACAGCCCGCTGGGCGTGATCGGCGCGTCCAGGAAGGGGATCTTGTCTGCCTCCTTGATTTGAGTAAAGTTGAGCCATAAGTGCGACCGATTGCCTGAGCTGTGACTTTGGTGGCACGGAGCGCCAGGTCCGTCGCACTCCTCAGCTCGCGAACACCATCCACGTCAGGCGGGCCCTCGGATGCGGCGAGCAGCTTGGCCTGGAAGACCTGCAATACGGCCATGGAATGCAGGGCTGAAGCCGCCTGTCCAGCGGAGGCGAATGCTCGGCCGGCAGGGCTTGGAAGGATGGGCTGGTTTGGCTCTCCAGTCGATCGCGGTAGGAGGGCACAGGTGAACAGCCACGGACTCATCCAATGGCGGCAGCTTCTCATACCCTTTCTCGTCGGCTCCGTCGAGCGACGCGAAGGCGTTAGGGGCGGGGTTCTTGAGCCGCGCTGAGTAGGGCACCTTCCATGATTTAGCAAGCTCTTCATGGACTTCTGGGATGTAGGGTGTGGATCTCTGTCGAGGGGCCTGGGGGCGCCCCGGCAGGTACCACTCGTCCAGGCAGCTCCGCGAGGGTTCTTGAGGCGGAGCCCAGTCCAGTCCGAGTTTGTCGACAGCTTTGGTGAGGACGCGGAACAACTCTGCGTCCATTCCCGCTTTTACTGAGTGAGACTAAGACGGAGCATAGGGGGCGAGATCAACAGAGCCCGACAGCTCCTCAGCATCTGAGGCTGCAAGGGAAACGTCTTCTTGCAGGTTGTCGTCGCTGACGCCGAACGTGACCAGGTCACTCGCCGAAGCCGAGGGACGAAGATCGTTGTAGGCGTAGTGGACAAGTGAGGACCCTACCGGGGGAGGAGGCAAGACGCGGGGGCTGAGCCGGCGTGATTTTGCTCTCCTCGCGGCGCCGCCCTCTGCCCCGCTGTCTCTTGCGAGACGGGAGGGCGCGAGGGCTGGGGTCGCGTCCTGAAAAGGACGCTATCCTGGCGCGTAGAGTAGCCATGGTGAGGAGCTTGCAGAACGAGCACTCCGATCCGGAGAGCGCTGCCTCAGCATGAGGAAGTCCCAGGCAGGCGACGCACTCCTCATGCTTATCCGCGGCGTGCAGGGCAGCTCCGCAGATGGTGCAGCGACCGGGCATCCTCAAAATGTGCTCTTTTAGATGCTTAACCAGACGGCTAGGCAGGGGAAGTCTTCCAGCTGCAGGCGATCTGAGACGCAGAGTGGCTTCTAGTCAGGACCAGCAAAGGCTTTGTCGCTGAAGGAGAAGAATCTAACTTTGCAGATGAGGGCGCCAGCTTATATACACGCTGGCCCCTCCTATTCTGGTGCCCATTGGTCGCTCTAACACGGCGCCTTGCCGATTGGTTTAATCTAAACCACTGCAAGCGACCAATGGCCGTTGCAGTTTTCACTGCGTGATTGAATAGGCTTCAGTTAGGAGGAAAATAGGAGATTT
>JAUCMU010000001.1:7466277-7480475 GCA_032275025.1 Enteromius treurensis
AACTGTTTTCACTGATGTATTTAATGGTTTCTGTTGTCAGAAAAACGGAATGAATATGAAATAGTGACTGAAATGCATTTCAATGCAATATGAAATAATAATGCATTTAACCTAAAAATGCATTATTAGGTTAAACTAGCTCTACCTTACAAGATGTTAATTTGGATTAATATCCTGATTTATAATCAAGCCGTTTTCTGATTAAATCAAATACAAATAAGATGTAGACAATGGCTATGCTGTGATTTGGGCTATATTTACTAGAGTTAGCAGCAACATAATATCTATTTTCACTGAAAGCTCTGCTCCTCACAGCCGCGAGCTGAACAGAACAGACGCAGAGAGGCGGGTTTGTAGAATAAGTTGACATACTTGACTGATAGTCAGTGTGTTGTGGACCCATCAATATAAAGTGAGTGAAGATATTAAGCAGACAGTCTACTAATACTCTAATAACTACTAGTTGGCAGGTAGTTAAACTGTTAGTAGAATGTCTAAAGTGAACTATTCAAATAAATTGTTACCATCTATTTAAATAAAGTGACCTTGTCCTTCGGGAGTGGAATCAACTTTAAGTCTGTTGTATTGAAATTTAAGACCAAAGACTTTTTTTTTGTGCCTTTATTTCGTTTCCAGAGGTTTATATCTAAAATTGATTTACAATTATTTTTTTCTGTTAAAAGAAATACACAAATGAAGAAGAAATCCAAAATATATTAAATGTCACTGATGAATATTTACTAAGTAGTTCACTATTTTGTGGAGGGGGATCACCTGAGCCAAATTACAGGACAGAGAAAATATTAAATATATATATAAAATATAGATACAAATAGAATTAAATTGACTTGACCTTCAAGGCACAAGGCACTCCCTAATATAATTGTAGAGGAACCTGGGTCAAAGACGAAAAAGGTTTTTAAATAATTAGCATACAGTACATTCCCTGATTTACTAAATGTCATTTAGTTTAACAATCGCACCTCCAGGCAACTCGCAGGAGTGGCCTCTGGCCGAGGGAGTCACCCCTTCATGGGCATTCATCTGTTCATCTGAGCCCATGGAGCTATTTTTCAAGCGCCCAAAACCTAAGTCCGAACCTCCAGGCGCCTCGCAGCGGTGGCCTCTGGCCGAGGGAGTCACCCCTTCGCGTTAAGCATACTGTATTTACAACAAAAAGCTATTTATGACACATTAAAAGATGAATTAATTTCACCCCAAGTTGTAATTTTACTACTATTTTTTTATTTGCCACTATTCTAGGTTTTTCCCATTAATTCTAAATCTTGAGAACAATGATTATAAAATTCACTCATTCCGCACAAGTCAACTTCATTCATTTCAGTTTTCGATTCCTTTTACCCTGCAACATCTCAATTCTTCTCTCTCTTCCCATTAAATATGAAATAGACGCGTCTTTTCTTCGGCAAGCGTTTCTGTGGCCCATATTCTGCCTCATAACCTCATTCTGACTGTGACAGATTCAGAACATAAAAGACTTTTATGACGAAGTCAGAAGTGGGTAAATGATTGAAGCAGAACCCCAGAGAGCAGCTCAAGAGGACGAGGTCATCAGACATCAGCGGGAAACACAATCATAAGTGACAGATCCATGATGAGAAAATTAACAGTAACACCTCAGGCCATGTACGACACCCCTCACACGCTTAACTCAACCCCATCGACCCACACGAACCAACCGTGTTTATGTTATTGGATATGCTAGAGCAACAAACCGCGCAGATTCCCTCGAGACTGCCGATAGAGACCTGAAGGGCAGAGCGGCCGCTCATTTATCACTTTTGGCAGCTCTGAGGTTTGTGGGCTTGGGCTGAACACAATGACACGCGGGAGCGAGCGGCTCGTTCGGTGCAGCGTTTAGCAGCAGTTGCAATCAACACTTTAATTGCAATCAAAACTCAAAGTCAATAATCACTTCAGTTGCTCTGTGCAGGTGTGACGCCGCCGGGGAAGCTGCTAGAGTTTTTACTACGGCCATGCAGGCTAGCAGATCGAAATATGATTTTATGGTGGAAAGAGCGTGAGTTTATTTGAAAAAGAATGCGAAACTATCAAAATGTGAGAGTCTTTATAAGAGATACAGCATTTGTATACGTTCTGAACTGGCTACAACACACAGGAAGTTCAATCCAAACGACCGGAAAAGTAAGTAATCGAACTCAACATAGGTGATGCATTTCATGAAATGAATCTAACTAAGAGGCTATTCACACAGAGCACATCTTTGCATCTAAAAATGTGAGAAACAGTGCTCAGGAATGTAGGAGTATAGGGCCGGGTTGCACCGGCCGTTCTTAAGTTCTTACTTAAATTAGAATGTTAAGTCCTCACTAGAGGCTTGGTAACTACTAGCAAGTTTGTAACTTAATATATGCACAATTTAGCGAGTAGTAAGTAATTCGTGAGCTCTCCATAAAGTAATGCGTAGTCGTTTACCCTAACTCGTCCAATAGAAACCTTCAAATACACGAGCAGAACTTGTTTAAATGCTATGAATTTTAGGTAATCCTTTATTCTAACGTCTTTAGCCTCACATTTACTAACTGTAAGCTTCCATTTTAAAAAACGATATACAGTATAAATAACATTAGTGTATTTGAAAGCTATTTTTTATATGTAATATAACATTTATAAACTGAAATAAATAAGGATCAATATAAATGAAAACAAAACAAAACATAAGCAATACCATTTGTTTATTAGACAAACTAAAAAAAGAAGCACAGTATGTTTACTCACGTATTGCTCTCTCTCTCTCTCCAGTGTAAATGTCAGCAGCATCAAATATGGCTAAAGAATCGAAGGTTTCTGGGTAAAATAAGACCATATATATTATTCTCCTATACTTTATTCAAACCATTATTCCTGACCAGACGCTTTCGTGAATATTTAACTTATGTATAGCTACACTTCAACTAAATGTATTGGTGCAATGGAAAAATATTTCGTAGTGCGTAAGTTAGTGCCCATTTACGTCAAAACTAGGCTAAATTGTAACTTATGTAGAGTCAGTGCAACCGGCCCTAGAAGTACAGGAGAGCATAAGTCTAAGTGGACCTCCATGACATGAGGAGTCCCACAAGGCTCAATTCTTGCACCGCTTCTGTTTAGCCTGTATAACTGACGTCATTGCATTTGGAAACGAAGATGAAGTTCTCGAGGCGAATGCATACCTTGACTCTAGACAACAACAACTAAAAATCAAGTCAAGAATCTTGGTGTGATTCTGGAGACAAAGCAGTAACTAAATCAGCACACCAGAACGCTGCTGCCACGACTCTTTTAGGACATCACACCAGTGCTCAGGTCCCTACACTGGTTACATTTAAGATTGATTTAAAGTATTTTTACTTGTTTATATTTGTATTTTTTTTACTTGTTTAGATTATATTTTTTGTATAATGATTTTCTACTCTTAACTTTCTTAAATCTTTTTTATTAAGGTTTGCACTCATGGAAATTACTAAAGTAGTCAGATCTGTTCATCAGAAGGGGGTGACCCCAACACTTTTTCTTGACAATCTATGACAAACATCTTCAAAAATCCATAACAAGAACACTTTAATAGCCCAAAACACACTCACCTCTAAATCTAATTAAGGTTTAATTTTAAATCTATAGATTTATTTAAATATTTCAAGCATCCTAACTTGAGTTTACAGAAGTACATTTGAGCCGTTGTGATCTGTGATCTGTGAGACATCTATGCTGCACGCTACTTTCATCTGCAAAACTTATTTCCTGATTAATGCACAAAAAAAGTGGAAAATTAAAGAAATTCTCAGGAAGCACTCTACAGAGGTTTGGATCTCTGAAGTGGGTGAACTGTTGTCACAGAGGGTCATGTGGGTCAGATTTTCCACTGTGACTGTGGGGATGAAGACATGTGACCTGCTCCATCAAGAAGCCCAATTATTATTCAGGGAACAGTGAGAGGAAACACACTAATGAGTGCAGGAGCCACAGACTGTACATGGAGTTTGATCCCACAGACAGCAGACGGACCCGCACACACACAAAACAGCACATTAATCATTCAGCAGCCATCAGGAAACATGTCAAATACATAAACACACACACACACACACACACACCTTAATCAGATCTATAGTTTTACATATTGTCAAATCAGTTGTGCATTTAAGACACGGATAAAGAATAAATTTTACTTTTAAATTGGACTCATTATTTCTAGACTTATATGCTAAGGCGGCAAATGAATCTGACAATAACCACCTATTTGACATTATCAACATCACCTGATAACTAATTAACACAATTTACTCATGGCCTTGTCATTTCTTATTTTTAATTACTTCTTAAATACATTTTCTCTGAACAAATATATAAAACATACAGTACATATACATCCATCCAGGGTTGTCAGTCAACACATAAAATAACTAACCAGACAAATATATATATATATATATATATATTTTCAGAATCATGACATGACCTGATTTTTTTTATTTTCATCATAAAAAAAAACTAAACTTTATTTGTACACATACGGCACACCCAGTAAAGCAATATATTCTATAGACCAAATCTTAACTAGCTACTTGATTATTTATATCGGAGCAAAATATAAATATATCTCTCAGTTCTAATCTGCAAAATGAGACTATAAGGTATAAATATATAGACATTGATGTTAGTCGACTGAATAAACGTGAACTATCCACTAAGCACTTTTGATTATGTTTATGAAATCATGCGTGTTTTAATACACATTTTTGCATGTAGACTGCATTAAATGAATAAAAGTGAAAGTAAAGACATTTATAATGTTACAGAATATCTCAATTTCTAATTAATACTTTGTAGGCTTTCTAAAAACTCATATAATATATATAAACAGAAAAAATCGATTTTATATCATAGGAATAAATTCCATTTTAACATATATTCACATAAAAAACAGTTAAATATGACTTTAAATATGAATGACATTTTCATAGTTTTACAGTATTTACTGTATTTTTGGTCAAATAAGTATAGCCTTGATGACAAAAAAAAAAAAAACCCTACAGACTTCGAAGTTTAAAATAGCAAGGCCTGCCCTCATATCGTCCTGCTATAGCGCAGTAATGACCTCAGCAGAGACGTGCTGCTTAATATGAGATAATGAGCCCCGCTGAGACGAACGCTGCACTTAATTACACGTGTTGACTGTACGTGATTGATTTCTCCCTCGTTAAAAGCCGAAAAATCTCTGCGTTTCTGCTGTCGAACAGCTTTGTAGCCGCAATTTAGTGCTGAAACCTGAATCACTGAGATGGGAAATGACCTAAAAACTTCAAACCATTACTGAGCAAATCTTTCCTAAACACAGGACTGACGCAGAAACCAAACAAACGGCTGTAAGTACGGTACATGCTGGTCAAAGAACTTGCTGGAGAGAGAGAAGGGGTTGCAATATCGGTCATTCATTATTTAAAGAGATCAATTATACATGAAAGTCTAAAAGAGCAACTACAACCGCTCAACCTCTGTCCACTGCAACACTTTCAAGGGTTTCTCATGTGTCCCATTCAGCTGTTTCTCAATAAATGCAGCCAAGAGCAAATCATTTCTAGCTTTTCCAAAATAACTTGTCACTTGAAATACAAGATACAATCAGCATCTCTCTGAGAATGATAAGCATTTCATGCCAGTCTTTGTTAAATTTCTACATAAACATACTTCATTCTGTTTATTAAAGGTACTTATTTGGTGATCACCTGAATCCAATTGCACTTAATGGGAAATGTGTAAAAAGCACTGCTGTAATCAACACTATCCTCTTGCAGTGTGACCAGTTGGATGGAAATAAATGCTAGAAGTCTTTCAAAAGTAATTAAAAAACGTAAAAATAAACACTAAACATGGCAAAAACAGTGAAAAGAAAGGTTTTGAGTCAAGAAAAAAAGGCCTCAATCCTAGCTTTACTGGCACAAGGATTCAGTGAGCGTCAAGTTGCTTATATCCTTTAAAGGTGCTCTATGCGATGTTGCAGGATTTTAGCTCGATTTCATTTATATCTCAAACCGTATGCATCACCCCTTGATCGTCTTTCTGTCTGCCCTCTGAATACATTGGGGGAAAAACGGTCTCGAAAGACAACACAGAGGCTGCAATACCAAAACAAACACTAGGGGCACAGGATGTGCACCACAACAAAAACAAACTTTGGCCAACCAATCGGCAAGAAGAGGTGGGGTATAATGCGTGTCAATTAGATTTGTTTAAAATGAACGAATCGTTCAAGAACGACCCATCACTAGCTTGAATCTGAGAGTGGGTTAGCATCATATTTTGTATTGTTTTTGGAAAATGGCTGAGATACGACCGAAGAAAAGATGCTTGGAGGAATATAAGGCGGGAAGAAGAGAAATCGAGAAGAAACTAAACAAGACACGGATTTACATTGGGGATTCGTTTGAACGGTGGAGAGAACTCAAAGGTCAAAAGGACTTACAAACCGATGCACAGGTGGCAAGTTTTTTATTTTTATTTAAACTTTTCAATAACAATATTTAAAAAAAAAAGAGAAAAAAAAGAAAGTTGTACAGGTTTGGAACAGCTTGAGAGTCAGTAGATAATGGCCAACTGTTTATTTCACAGGATTATCACAGGAAAATGTACATCAACCATAAGGTCTTTTAAGAAATGTTTTGGGTTCCATAAATGTGTTTTTTAAAATCCTTGTGGGCAACACTTTACCATATCATGCAAAAACTATTTTCGAGTGACCAGAGTCTCACCTCAAGGTTTTTTTTCCTCTCTTGTTTGTTTGTTTGTTAAAATACTTAAAATACTAAATTAGATCATTAAACTAATTATTAAGCAAATTCTTAATATTGTCAAATTCTTTTAATAACTGATGGATTTTTTAACACTGGCACTGTTATCTGAATGATTTTCACATTAAACTGATCTGAATATTAGCTAAATTGTTTTATTATTGACTTTATTTACACAGTTATTGCGTAAAGTTATTGCATAAACTGAATCAGCACAGATCCAGCTTGACTGGAATGACAAAATTGTTTTTGTAATGGTAGAATCTGAATTTATATTATATAGGAAGGAAGTCTGCTTCATGTAATTTATTATTGTGAAGCTGCTTTGATACAGTACTGTAAATGCACTAAATAAAAATGACTTAACATTTCTTGTAAACAAAGTAAACTTTTGTTCCTGCTAGCATGTTTATGATAGAAATAGTAAAGGCCGATTCATAGACGAAACAATTGGAAGCTTCTCAATCAATCATTTGATGCAATTCACAACAACAGTCCAGAAGATCCCATTACAAATTGGGCGGATTCGCTTCAAATCTCAACTCTCTAACTTAAACCGGTTGCAAATTTAACAGCTCAGAGCAGATGATTTCCTCACACCAAGTTCATTCCGCTTTCAATGTGCGTTTCATGCAAAATATTTTATAGGTTTTACCTAACCCTAACTTTAAAAGCTTGAAAGACTGCCTACAACTTTGCACAGACGAGATGAGTAATTGAATCCTTCGCACGGATGTCACACCGATACTTCAAAAGTTTTGCGGCTACACCTTTGAAACAGTGTAGATTTTAATGTTATTTTGCCACAAATGCTGCCAACAGAGCTTATATCGTATTGAACCCAGAACCTTCCTTAAAGTCTGTCATAGCATCCAGCACTAACTCCGCTGAACTCCGTAAAGCCGTCTCAGAAATGAATCCCGTGCATTTGCCGATTACATCTCCAGCAGCTAGCGGCATTGTAAGAATATTATATCTGTGCGGTGGGTTTACTCGAATCGAATGAAATGAAAAGGAAAGCTCTCATATTAAAGCCAAGATGTGGCTTCTGCTGTTGAGAGGGATCGTTTTCGGCATCTCTCATCCGGATGTTTGGCTTATTTTTTGACCTTGCAAAGACCTTGCAGCGTCTCCTGTGTTTACAGAGAAAGAGGGAAAGTAATAGAGCGAAAAAGAGAGGCGGAAGAGCTAGTTTATTCTTGTCTGCATGGAGGTTTATAGAGTGTCACGCAGCCAGTGTGTGACAGGAAATGCTAGGAGTCATGGCAGGCTTTTGGCGGTGATTGGGGCAGCTATTGAAGGCGCTGGAACAGACAGAAATTATTGCTTATGATAGACTGATGTTTCTGTCTGCACTCCATCATTGGCACGCTTCTCTCGCTCCATCCACTTCTTTTCCTGTTATACACCGAGGCCCACAGGAGCCATATATTACGGTGGGCTTAAAAGCAGTCCACTCTCTCTCAACATTCTGCTTAAAAGACCGACAGCAATTAGCGATTCAGCACCCTGCATTTTGCAATGAAACGATTCGATTCCGCCTTGTTTCCTGTGCTCACTTACACTCTCTAGCTTGAAGGACAAAGCGGACGAGAACGGGGCTCCTCATTAGAGCAATATGTGTGACACCTTTTACAGTTGTCAATTCTGAGAGGAGGGAGCCGGTTTCTGATTGGCCCCCGGCGGTTGACATGTCACATCAATGAAAAACAGCACTCTGATTGGTCCCAGCCTGCGGAGAGAGACGCTCACAGATCTGCATCAACTTTCTCCCTGAAAGACAAGTTAGACAAATAAATAAAAAATGAGAACCAGTCAGAAGAGAAGAATTTCATAAACCTCACAGATTGAGATGAGGGGATATGAAACGTATGAATTCGTTATTGGCTGTGAAAGCTATAGCAGCTGTATTGACATTTCCAATTCTTTTTGTTTTGTGCATCTGAACCGAACGCCGTTTAGCTGTTATTTCAGAAATTGGCTCCGGTTATGGCATGCCTATGCAAAAATAAAGCAGACAAACAAAGGAGACAGAGACAAAGAGAGTGAGACAATGAGAGAGCGGCTGTTTAAAGTCTGAGCAGCGAAGGTGTGGTGAAGGTCGAAGTAATTTCAAAGAGGTTTTGATGTCTATGCACAGCGTAGCAAAAGAAAGCAAAACATTTATGGAGATTGGTTAACCAAATATTTGTTTAATTCTGTCAATTTTAGTCACCTTTGTGTTATGACATACCTCTTTCTTTCTTTCGTGAACACAAATGATGAATTTAAGATTATCCTTTAGCTTTCGTCTTTTGACATTAGTGATGTCTGATTCATGACCGGATCTTTCCTTGAAGAGCTGAATCTTTTTTATTGATCCAGTTCTCAGAAACCGTCTCAATGGTTCTTGGAACTGATCTCTTACATGATCTACTGCAATGTATTCTGGCTCAATTTTAGTCTAAACTTTGTATTTGGAATATAGCACACTTTTAAAAGTGCTTTCATGGTTTTTGAAGATAGATACCTTCTTCCCTAATCACATGAATGGCCAGTACGTTCCTGAAAAATAGTTTTTTTTTTTTTTTTTTTTTTTTTTTTTTTGCAGGAACAAAAGTAGACCCAAAATGTACAGACTGTGACATCAAATACCTCCCTTTTTGTCTTAAAAAAATCCAAAATCCCTCTTGCATGCTACATTTAGTTCAGACCACTCCACCCAAAATCCAAGAAATTGTGAAAATGCTCTCTTCCTCCTAAAAGCACACATCATTCACAACAGGATACCTCCAAACACAAAGCGTGTAATGATTATTTCTGTTCAAAACTATATGATACTGAAAAGCGGTTGTTTTTTTGACACATGCATCAAGGTCTTTTCAGAGCTGAGACCGAGCCAAGTCGAGAGGTGCGTGTCGGTGGGCTGCCGCATCAAAAGCATTTTCAACATTTTTCAAATAAGAAAATTGTTCTTGCCTCGGAAGATTTTTTTCTGAAGTTGAGAGGGATGGGGAAGAGTATATGAACTCAAGGTGAGAGACTAGAGGAGAATTGTCATGGGAGCGCAAGATTATCAGAAGGGTGAGGGAGAAGAGCAGGCATTTTAAAGCAGATATTTGTTCGGGGGGGACCACAGATAGAAAAACAGTGCCCTTGAGAGAAAGAAAGCAAGAGAGAGGAGGAGAAAAGGAAGGGGGAGAGAGGGAGAAATGAGAGAAGCATGGGTCATGAAGGATCAGGGTAAATTGGAGGGGTTGGAGAAACAAGTGTCACAGGTTCAAAACCCTCAGCACTTAAGAGAGACAACCAACAAACAATGCTAGTGAGCGGAGTGACAAACACAACTCTCACCGCTATAAAAATACAATTTTAGTATTTAAAAAAAAATAAAAGCTACTTGAGACGTGTCCAGGATCTCCGATTGGATGTATTTAAATGTAGTAGACTAAATGAACAAAAACGAACAAGATACAAGCAACAAAAATAAGTTCAATTGAAAATAAAAACTACATTTTAATTTACAGCATGAGCTATTGTTGAGCATGTTGTTTTTTTAACTAAAATTGTCACAATGCATTATTGGATTGTCTCGATACTCAATAGATTAATTTAACAGGCAGTATTATTATGCTACTACCTTTTGATGCCTTAAAATGTTGTTTATTGACAGACACAAAAATGGAACATTTAAATTGAGTTCAAAGAAACTTTAAAGTAGAACGCAAAAAGCAAGAAGAGTGCTCATTCATTGATGCTCCTCACAGTCCTTCAACCAGCTCTCTTACAAACCTTTTTACCCGCTATACCTTTTTCTCTCCCTCAATCTTGATTTTTCAACATCTCAACCACTCTTACCCTCCCACTGACTCTCTATAGACTTGCATTTCACCTCCTATGGCAGAGTAATCAGAGGGACGTTCTATTAAGAGGCAATCTTGTCAAGCAGGTGCCAAAAGGTCAACCTGACGAAATAGAAGGGTGGATTGCTCTATCACACACACACTCTGGGGTCTGTTGTAATCTCTATCATCTGCCGCAGAATTAGAGGACAGTGTATAAAAATCATATTCTGATTGGACGCACTGCATAGTGATCCAAATCACCATAACTCACACTTAAAAAAATAAAATAAAATCAGGAAGAATACAAATAAATGGATATGGATTAATATTAGTTTTATATGATCCATTAAACATAAATCTGGCAACACTAAAGCAAATAACACAAAAATGGTGCTGTGTAATAAAAACAGAAACTAGACAAAGCTTAAGGTCACACTTTACAATAGGGAACACTTATTCATTATTAACTACGACTTTCCCCTCAATAAATTTCCAATTTGCTGATTATTAATAAGGTAGTTGTTTAGGTATAGGGTAGGATTGGAGATGTAGAATAAGGCATTAATATGTGCTTAATTAGTATATAATTAATATTCTACTAATATGCATACTAATAAGCAACTAGTTAAGAGAACCTAAAATAAAGTGTCATTAAGCTTAAAATAAAAAGACAGACCTCTAATAATCCTAGAGCCAACAACTTTGTTTATTAATTTATAAACATGAACTATAATTGTTACATACATGTAAACTTTTGGTATTCATAATGCATTAAATGTTCATTTAAAAAAATGAAAATGATCAAAATTAATGTCGAAATTAACATTAACAAAGAGTAATAAATGGTATTATCCATTGTCCCATTTCAAAATCAAATTCCACTGAAAAACAAATGCACATTCTTGAGAAGATAAACAGGGCCACTAGTTAAACTGTAAGGCAGGACTTTAAACACCGTGTTTTACCAATGTCAAATCTAAGAAGAGTCAAGTGCAGTCTACACAGATATCGTCAGTATAATGGACATGTGCTGTTGAAAAGAGGTTTGTATTCTTTCTTGCGGCATGTTGTTGATACTGTGTGTGGGATGAAAAAGGAATGAGATAAATTCCTTTATTCTTACTCCACACACAAACAGTGCAAACGCCCTCCAGTGCAAGGTTTGAATAGCAGCGTTCTAAATCAAACTAGAAATTGTAGTCTCTGTGGTCCACGCTCCAACGCTTTCACAGAGACCCATAGATTATATGCTATTGGCATGAATGCTGGTGCCAAAACCACTCCATTGGCATAATCAAGCAATACTATAGCCTAAATCTTCAAGGGCCTTGAGCCCAGTGGATTGATCTACTTCAAACTGGCAGCAAACAGACTGACATCAATATAAAACCACTATGAATGACCTGCTGATTCCATCTGATTCCAACGTCTGCTGTCTCATTGCAGAGCTGCTCTCATTAATTCATACTCAATACAGCTGTGTCAAGTTTACTGACATTAAACTCCCGTTAAATAGCTGATAAATGTCAGCATTGCAAAACCAAAAAATAGTTCTGATTGGAAAATCAATCAAAGATCCATAAGGTTATAGTGGGATACTGGTTAACACAAGGCCGGTTCTGAGTGATAGAAGCCTTGCATTGTGGGACAATATCTGGCCGTGATGCTTATAAAAGAGCTGTCAAACGTAGGTCAAACAGTTTAACATTACAATAGCATTAGAGTTGTCTGTACAATCCATGAATTATTGAAAGCTGTGAAAAATGCAAGGTCGTGTAGATTACCAACTGATTGCGTCAGCAAAAGTAATCTTCTGGAAGAAAATCGAATTGTGTTGTCTAACGATAAATTGTGGACATAAAGACAAAAGCATCCCCAAACTGCCTATTGTAAGGATTAGTCATCTTTTCATTGGTTCTCAAGCATCTTTTAAAGTAATTGCAAGACTGTTCCAAGCAAAATTGTAAAAACCAAGCAAGACCTCCAGTGAAGTGTGTTCCTTAGGACCTTGCTACATTGAGGACAGGTGGAAACGGGCAGACAAAAGCATCCTCTGTCCTTCAGGGACATGAGGGATTAGCACTATAGGCCTCTGTCTAAAGGGGAGGAATTTTCGGGTGAAAGACTATGTTAATGTGAGAGGTTAAATGCGCAGATGATGACAGGAAGCACTTGACTTCTGAACCCACAATCGGTCGGCCCTCAAGCAGCACCAAAATTCACTATTCATTGGCCGAAGAACTTTTGTCTGTCAAAAGTTCTGCTCTGTGAGATTGGGCGGATTAAGCGTATGCTGATTAGTCTTAATTAACATTTAAATGCTTGTAAGAATGTCCTGTTTTAGACAAGATTTGAGAGGCCTGGTTTATGCTAATTCGCTGTGTGGAGAAAGTCTATGGGACTTTGGCTTTGAGAAAGGGATTAACGGACACCTGATTATGACCAATGAAAGGTCAAGTGGAGCTCTGATGAATGCCAGGCACTGGTATGCATTTATATTCCTTACCCTAGTTTGAAACTTTCCACTCAGAACTAGGAAGTATGCAACGCCTTTACCTGGATTTCAACATAACTTAACCATTAAATCTGACAGAAACAGATATTCAGGCTTCTTATATAAAAAAGCACAAACACACACAGGATAGGTTTTCATGTCTTAATCAAAGAAAAGTATGTGAACTCACGGATGTAATAACTGATTGACCCCTCGTTTCTCAGTAATAACCTCCACCAAACATTTTCTGTAATCGCGAATCAGACAACGGTCATAGAAAAGTTTTCACCGTTCCTCTACACAATACATACAGTTCAGCAGTATTAGTGGAATTTGGTGTGAATTATTATTTTATTTTTTTCAGGTCATGTCAAAGTACCTCAATCGAGCTGAGGTCAGGATTCTGATTGGGCCACTCAGGAAGGCACATTTTTTTCTGTTGCTGATTTACTCCCATGCTTTGAGGTTTAACGGAAGAGTAAATAAAATTGAGCTTCATCTGGCAGACATACGACCTTCCATTTCCCTGAAAAATTTCATGATAAACATGGCGATTCATTCAAGCTTCCCAGACCCTAAAGTAACAAAGAAGCCACACACATCGATGGCCTCTAAACCACACTTTACAATTTAGGATAAAAAGCATGTTTTTCCAAAAATCTTAACTTTGCTTTCATCTATTCAGTAAACAACACATGTTGCCAAAATATCTGTGTAACTTATACTTCATTCATAAGATATTTTAGTAAACATACTTTCATATCCGTAGCTAAGCTTGGGCATACGTATTGTAAGTGGCTATATAGGTTGAACCAAAACCTTGTTTCTTTGATTGGACTCAAGCTTTGACAAAGTTTCTGGAAAAGTCTACGGCAGTAATTTTCATCCTGGAGGAGCACTTCTAAAGGGGTGTAACGATTCATGTATCGTGTCTCATATGATTCATGGTCATCTTTCGGATGAGACGTTAAACCGAGGTCCTGACTCTCTGTGTTCATTAAAAATCCCATGACACTCATCGTAAAGAGTAGGGGTGTAACCCCGGTGTCCTGGCCAAATTCCCACTGGCCC
>JAUCMU010000001.1:7488078-7502747 GCA_032275025.1 Enteromius treurensis
CAGGTATGAGGCATTATGGGAATTAGAGTCCGAATAGTGAGTCAGTACTCAGGTGATGGCTCCCTCTGGTGAACCGGTGGACGTGATGGAGAAGCCATAGGTTCAACACATTTATTCATTCATTCATTCATTCATTTATTTTCTTGCTTGCAAGCACCAATCTCACATATTGCTTCTATGACATGATGCAACATTTTGGGGGTCTATCTACTTATCTTAAAATACCTGAAACGTAATAAAATTTAGTGTAATTTAAATAATAAATACAATACAACTCTTCTATGATGTGCATATTTTCACATACTTAATTGAAATTCATTCTGATATTTTTGGGGACATAACTTCAGGAACTTCTTTTTAAAGGGGTCATCTGGTGCTACACGCACTTTTACAAGCTGTTTGGACTAAAGTGTGTGTTGGGAGTGTGTGTACACAACCACCTTACAATGATAAAGATCCATCAGTAGTTTTCTTTTAATTTAATTAAAATAAGTTGTCCCTTCTGAAATCAAGCCATTCTCAAATTCATGTCAGTGTGATGTCAGCAGTGTGTCACACAGACTGAACTGGTGTCTTTACCTCAGACCCGCCCTGAGTGAGCCGTCATCAGACCAAAATGCAGAGACAAACAAGACTCCTAAGCGATTGAGGTGTTTTGTTGTTGAATGTAATAATGAACATAGCAGTATACCCCCGACATCTGAGTGACTGAAGACATTAAGAGGATTAATGTTACGTTTGGTTCTGAAGGGAAATGCGCCCTTGATCAACCGAAATGCGTTTATGTTCGTGCAAATCATTCATGATTTTTGACATCTTTGAGAAATTTTAAAACAAACGATATTACAAACTGACTTTGACAAATTGACTTTGTATGACTCCTTTAAGAATTTATTTTGTTTCTTTTTTTATTTTAACAGTCTATTACAATTAGATGTATGTGACATACTGAAGAATTATCTGCTGTAACGTGAAGATAAGACACTAACATGTATGGAAGGCACAGCGTAAAATAATAATTTTATTTAAATTCAAACTTTTTTCCCTCTCAAAATTCTGAGTTCAGAATAAACCAACTTTTTTCTCTTGATATTTTACCTTTTTTTTCTTATAATATTTTGATTTTATTCTTGAAATAGTATAAATTTAATATAGCAATCTTAGTATTTTTTGTTGTTCTTGGTTGAACAAAAACATAACTTACACCACATGACATGTTTAAGTCAATATCTTGAATATATTCAATATATTGAAACGTGAAAACAAAGAACGTTCCACACATTTTTCAAACTGTTCCCTTTTCTTTAATGTCAGCGACCCGTCTGCTCTCATGACTAGTGCTGTTTTGTCTGGTTGCTGTCTATGTAGGCAGCTTGCTAGGCTTTGGAACGCAGCTCTTGTTCCCCTCTTGTGGTTTTGGTCAATGCAGTGGAAAGCAGCAGGGAGTTACTTGGCCGTAAAGATGAGGTTTAGAGGTGAAGAGTCCACGTCAGAGGTTTGTTGCTCCTGTATAGACGTTAAGCAGTATGGCTCTTTTCATGGTCTTCAGCAGCTAAAGTAAATATCCCTCAATTCTCCTTTTTCACACACATGGTAAGGATTTTAGACCATCAAAACAAACCCTGTTAAGTACTGTGGTCCTCTGAAATATTAGAAGGATTCTGGTGCGGTGTGCGGAGATGTGTAAGCAGGCGTAAGTTTGTGTGTTTTTTTAGGCAGAACAGGTTTGCATTAGACGCTAATGACAGTAATCACATGGGTTTACCGTGCGTGGCACTGCTGTCTGCCTCCCGTGTTTTTGCCAGCCCTTAATCAAGCGACCTGTCTCTAAACTAGCGTCTCATGCCCTGTGTCCTCTCTAGTTATATAGCGCTCACAGCAGGCAGCGGGTAGGCATGGCTTCACACAGCTCTTCTCATCCTCTGCCCAGAGAAAGACACGGATGCCAAATGGGGTTATTCATTTTCTGGCCTGATGTCATTCTTAAATGGCCTATAATCATCAGTTTCCTGTGAAATGATTGGAGGAGACAGAGCAGGCTGGCAGCAGCATACAGTTAGGTTTTGGACGCCCTTACATCCTCGTTTATGCCAGCTAGAAAATTATGATTAGAAAATGGCATGAGAGGGCAAGAAACTTTAGCTTCTCCCCGTGAATGTCATTCAAAGGTGACTAAATGCCTAAACGAGAACATGACAAATGACAAAATGGGTCAACTCTAGCAAGCTAACTGAGATTGCCACGTTTTCTAAAGGAAATCTGAGTGGTTTGCTGCCAAAATCAGGTTGATTTGGGCGATAGCCACAGCTGGGAGGATTACTTACAAATTGTAGACTGTTATGGATTACACATGAAAACGGTAGGTTACTAATTTTAGGTAATGCAGCCTATTCTGACTACTTTATAGGTTACTTTTAAATTCCTTTTTGATTCAAATGTAACATATTGATATATTAAAAAAAAAAAAAAAAACAGAGAACAAAAACATATTCCATTGTTTTATACCAACATCACAAAAAGCATTAAACAATGCATTACACCAGGGTTTCCAAAAAAAAAGTGATAGCACAATTTTTTTTGTTTTGTTTTTACAGTAACACCTATTAGTTACTTATTAGCATGCAGGCCTACTAGAATATTAGCCACTTATTGCTAACTAAGCACATATTAATGTCTTATTCTAGATCATTCACTAGTCCTCTCCAATACCTAAACTTAACAACTACCTTAGTAACTATTAATAAGCAGAGCACTAAGAATTAATTGAGGGAAAAGGCATAGTTAATAGATAACTAGTGTTACGTATCCTAAAGTGTTACCTTTTATTTGTTTACCTGCGTGTCAGTGTCACCATTAACCAACATAAGATAACTGCAAACACATGAATGTGTTGTTTAATTATTTGAAATATCATTTTAAGTCTCTTAACTAGTTGCTTATTAACATGTATATTAGTAGAATATTAGGTGTTATTAGTAGTAAGAACACTTTAATGCCTTATTCAACAACCCTAATCCTGCCCAATACCCAAACTTAGCAACTTAGCATCTTAATAACTACTAATTAGCAGAAAATTAAGAATCTATTGAGGCACATTTTATAGTTAATAGTGCATAAGTGTTCACTATTCTAAAGTGTTACCAAAATATTAACTTCCTTAGAGATTTCAATTACATATTTCAATACGTCAAACAGTCTTCCAGGGTTGACATATTTTTGTCCAGACTTCCAGATTTAATTATTTGACATTTGTTAATAGTCCAAATTAAATAGTTTGACACACAGTGGGATTTAGGAAGAAAATAAAATTACGAATAAGTTTACTACTACTGTATACTACTGGACAAATTTACAACCAATCAGACCACTCAGCCGGCTGTTGTGACATTATGTAGTTGCTAAGATGTTCTTAAGGGATGTTGGCATGTTGCTATGAGTGTTCTGGATGCTTTCTAGGCCAAGTGTAAAGACTCCACCCCCAATCCTGTGCCTAGATATGGCACCTTTTCAGTGTAAAAGCAGAGTTATATTAATTAAATTAATGTAATGATTTTACCAGCAAAAAGGTACCCTGTCCACTCACAGTTTCAGACTTTCAAACCAAGATAATTTGAATGAAAATTTGATCAGATACTAAATCTGCATAATTTTTTTGGTTACACTTTATTTTGATTGCCCACTTTAGACACTCAACCAGTGGTGGACAAAGTACACAAACCAAGTACTTGAGTAAAAGTAGAGATACACTAGGTAAAATGTTACTCCAGTAAAAGTAAAAGTGCTCCCTTCACAATTTCACTTGAGTAAAAGTACAAAAGTATTTGCCTTAAAATGTACTTAAGTATCCAAAGTACTAAGATTTATTATGGCCATAATCACGGGCGTAGCATCAAATTTTGGGCCCTATGCCCGTAAGCTAAAGGTTAACTACCTACAACTCCATTTAATACATCAATCAACTGATGCATTTACCCAAAATATTGTAACAGATGCGGACACTCCAAGAGGTAAAGTTAATATATGTGTTTATTAAACAGGATGTGAAATAAAACAAAGGTAAGCAAACGAAGGTTCTTCCAAAACTGGGAATAGAAACTATAACTGAAATAGTCCTCTGTCTCTGTTGCAGGTGAGGATGTCCACAGCCACACACCACTTGGCCTTAATGAAGGAGTAGGAGATCACCGCAGAGCCTGGAGAACACACAGGATAAAGGAGCCTCCTGTATAAGAACAGGTAAATAACAGGTAAGTGCAATAGCAAAGTGAAGAGCTAGTGTTCACTCTCGATGTACGAGCTTCGACCAAGACTGATTGTAGAGTGAGGTTATATGAGGTGCTTGATTGGGCTGGTGATTGTGATCAGGTGAGGAATCCAGGTGATGATGATGACTGAGCACGTGAATAACTGGAAAGGTGGAGTTTAGTGTAGAGTCTTTGAGTCAGTGAGGGTGGAGTCTGGAGTGGATGTGACAGTAATTGGCCAGCTATCCAGTGCACTGTAATTAGCCAAATGCACACTACAAACAAGGCATTTGTTGCATCCAGTGGGGACATAATTACTGATTATCATAACTCAGTACTGTCTTTTTACGCATCACATTGCATCGTGTCCATAAACATACTGTAACACCATGCCTGCGTGAACAAGTCAACTTTTTAGAATATCTCTTTCATTTTGAAACTTCGGGGACCTAATCAATGCACTAACCCATTGTAACACCACATAGAGAAAATAAAATTGGAAATTGAATCATATGACCCCTTAAAAGGAATGCGTTTGCTAATAACAAAATACTTTATAGAGAGAGAGAGAGAGAGGCATGCAAATTCAGTGCTGTCTTTTTTGCATTTCTTTTATTTGACCTCTTCTGAATCCAGATGATATCAGATGCTATGTGAGTAATGTAAATCTGAATAAAAGTCACATTACCACTTTATTGGTTTTGTTTCAGTTTTGAAAACTACTTTTCTGAACACTAAATATTAAAATCAGATGAAGTGACATAATCTGGCATTCCCAGAGAGTTTGAAAAGTAGATAATCTCAGACGGCGTACTTCATGTATGAAATCATTAGAGCATGAACGCAAAATGAAAGAGTGCTCTTAATACACACAAACACATAGGCCCTACATGCACACACAAACATTCAGGAAAGAGGTTATTGATGACACAGTCTGCGAGAGATAAGCATCATTACCCCAGTGCAAAGGAGAGGATGAGAGAGAGAGAGAGAGAGAGAGAGAAGGCTTACTCCGTTTTGAGGTTGAGTTTTGATGTCATGATGTGTAACATGCACCTTAATTAAATTAAGAGTATCATTGCCATGAAACAAACACTTGTACACAAACTAGATTTTATATTCTTTGAAGGAAATCAGATTACTATTTGTGTCTGTACAGTATGAGACAAGTTATAGGTCCAAGTTTTATACTTCGGGTTAGGTAGTTTGACGACAGTAAGAGCAATAGTAATATTGATGTTTTCTTTGGCAAGAACCACTAATGATCTATCATACTCCAACACACACACAAGACTACTCCCATCCACACCTACCAGCTTCCCTCAGGGGAGGAACTAACAATGGGAGTCAATACTGTATTTTGACATCTTAGACTTAAAAAAGAGACCTGATAGGTGAGTGTGTCCACAGGAAAAAAAAACTGAGGATCCTGTGTGTTGCTCTTTTCTGAGATTAAATGCTGAGCATGCAGAGATCATAAGATGTGAATTGTGCAGCATAAAACAGGGAGAGAGAAAAAAATAATGACTGAATAGAATAAACCAGGAAAGAAACAAGTCACCAAAAGGAAGTGCTGGAGCGGCAAAAAGGCGAATCGGCATAAAGCCCTCTCAGATCTTTATGTATCCATGTGAAAAATAGACTAGCAAAAGAAATGACAAAAGGAGAAGGAAGATGTGCTTAAAGCTCCTCCTCTTGAGGAGTAAAAACCAGGGGACGATGATTCCCTGTAAAACAGGAAGTTGACGACTGTCTGACATGTCCATCCAGCAGCAGCTATGAGAGTCGTAGATCACTCATCAAGCCGAGTGCTGCGTGACACCAACTGAAATATGAAGAGCCGTTTCTTTTGACATCTGGAGTAAATCTGTGGCTCAGCGTTCAATTCTGGCTCACTAAAGCCACAGTGCCATTTTATGATGACAACTGAATATTACATTTATATCTCCCACCCTCCCCTTCCTCCCATCTTCACTGAGTGTGTTCCTCCACCTCCTTCTCTCCCCTTGGCCTCCCACATTTGCTTGTGCGGCGGAGGTTTAATACACTGCAGCTTTGCGGTTGTCCTGAGGTTAAATTGATATTAGAAAATGAGAACAATGTTTAAATGGTTCCTAGCAAAACAGTGAGTTTGAGTTAAAAAAAAATCATCTATTGGATTTAAACAGATTATATGATTCATACATATAGGATTTTTTAGCATACCTTACATCATGACTGGTTCACCAAAGATTCACGCATAATGTGGCATAAAAACTGGGAAAGTTAAACGGAAATGTTCACTTTTACTGAAGAACTACATACAGTAGAAATAGTACTTAAAATCTATATGGCACTTTTTGCAAAATCGATCATTCTAAATGTTTCTGATATTTATAAATATAAGATGTTCTTCACTGCAAGTTTCAGAAGTCAAAACTAATTCCACTCATTATTTTTTTGGTGGAAGTTCAAGCAAGCTAAATCTGCACAGGTTTTAGAGCAAAAACTCATGACATTATTGAATATATTGCAAAAACAACAACAACATCAAAAAAAAAAGCACATCTACAGAGTGCATGCTATGTGATGAAGTCTGGTTGACCAAAGTGTGTGTGCTTATTTAGAGTATGTTATTCCAGTACATGATCCAGTCTATTAACTCTTTCCACGCCATTGACAAGATATCTCATCAATTGAATTACAATGCTTTCCCGCCAAAGACTAGTTTTAATAGCAATCCCTTTTCTAGGTGTATTACAGTAAGGAAAGCCCTAGTGCATGTCCTGAATGAGTTACGGGACTTCCCAGGTCTACCGGGCTAGAAAAAATGATGAGCATCATAAATGAAAGGATCAGAGACAGATCATAATGTAGATCATGCATGTAGATTGTGCTTTGGCCTTTTTGAATCTGATTGTGACAAACTAGGCTAGTCAGTGACAGTGATGCCTTTACAAACACAGAAACATCTCTAGTTATGTCGTGGATAGATCTATAACCTGGTGATATGAATATGAATATATGTGTTTCTGTGTGTGATCTAAATGTAAATATGTGTATGTGTGTATATAGCCTAAATGTGTGAGGGTAAACATACGTATACATTTGTGTGTGTGTGTGCATGTTCTTTTTACTAAATGCAATTTAATTTACTCATATAATTATTTACAGTTGAAATAATTTCAGATCTGAATGTAATTTGCTTGAAAATGCAGTACTTTTATAAAAAGCCCTACTTTGGTAAAATGCATTTTTTTATCTCAGTTTTTTTTTTTTTTTTTTTTGTCCAAAATGCTGCATTTCTGATTAAACCTATCTGCATTCAAGTGATGATAAAACATGAACATATAAAGATAGAGTAAAATAGATTTAGTTTTGTTTGAAAGTTTAGGCTTGGTTCTTTATTTTAGTATACAATATGTTCATATATGCATAGTAGAAAATATTCTGAAGGCCCTCACATCTAGGTGAAAATCATCAAAAAACTGGCAGTGGCTGCCAACTTCACTTTTTTGAAAAAAAATGCTGGTGGGAAAAGAGTTAATATGCATTAAAAATTATCACATAATTCAAGATAAAGGGGCAGAAAATGTATATGTTTTTGTCCATTTATATACTTAATCAGTATCACATGAAGAGCACCATTAATAAATTAGCATGGTTACAACTGTGATATTGATTTTATACAATAAGCAATAAGTTCAAGAGACTTTTAAGACATTTTAGACATCACATTGGCCGTTTTTGCTCTGTTTTGCCAAAAAAAAAAAAAAACCAAAAAAAAACAACACTACTGTTTTGCCTTTGAGCAGCATAACTGTGTTTGGTTCCTGAATGAATCGAATGTTTAAATTATTCAGTTCATTGACTGATTTATTAACAGTGATTTTCTGCCATCTATTGGTGGTTTTAATTTTACATTTAAAGTGTCTTTTCATTTTTTAAATAATGTCATTATTCATCATATCATTATTCAACATTTTGTGTTGAAACACTTTAATTCATGCATTTACAATGGCAGGTTACAGGCAGCATTCCATGTCCTTCTGTTACAGATACACCTGAACCCACGCCAGGCTCCACCCTCACTCCCTCACTCAGAACCCAATCACCCGAATACTGATCAGTGATCACCAGCACCTTTTTCACCTCCCATCAGCAATCAACCACACCACATAAATGCACACTCACCCAGTCACTCTTTGTCCAAGCTCGTATTTACTAGAAGTGGACTTACCTTGCTCTGTGATACTTACCTGTTGACTCACCTGCTCTTCCCATAGAGTGTTCCTTGTTCCCAGGGTTCCTGATGTGGTGTGGTTGTCATCGTCTCGTCTCCCTCGTCTGATCACCTGCACTACAAGAGACTGCATTAAGTTTGTTTATTTATCCTGAAAATCTACGTTTGAGTTACTCACTTATCTGTGCTTTAGCTCTTGAATCACTGTTAATAAACACTGTAAATACTTAACACTACTCCAGTTGTCTATCCACTTCGTTATACCTTCTCAGCTGCATTATCATTTAAAATACATCTAAATTCCATAAACTTCTGCTAAGATTAATTGTCTTGATACTGATTACAATTGTTTAGTAACAGCTTTAAACTGTTGGTTTATTCACGCTAGTAGTTATGAACAGTGTTGGGGGTAGCGTATTACATTAACGTGAGTCACGTACTGTAATAATATTACTTTTTCCAAGTAACTAGTAAAGTGACGCATTACTTTTTAAATTTAGAGTAATTTTAGACTCTTTTCAAAAAAGTAATATCAGTTACTTTGTTTTCTTATTTATTACTGACAAGTTTCCTGACTCATAAATACAAAGGTATTGTGCGCAGTGTGTGAATACATTGTAGTTCTAGACTAAATGTGAACGTGAATTAGTGTGCATCTCATGCTCAAAAAAACAATTTAGTATTCATAAAACTAAATTAAAATAAACTTAGAATCTGCCACAAACCTGCAATAATTATATTACACAAATCTATCTAATCTCATTTTATTAACAAATGTCTCTGCTGCTGACCTTTGATGATCCAGTTCAACCAAAATAAATCTTATGTTTATACAACAACCACAAGACCAATACACTGTAAGACTTTTTTGGTGCAAAATGTATTTTTTTACAGATTTGATAAAATAACCTTGATAAAAAACATTTTAAAAAAATGCATTTGATGAATATCATGATTTTTTATTTATTGATAAATTTATTAAAAGTTTTTAAATGATGGATGACTGAAGATGAGTTTTCTTGCAGAACTGAACCTTAATACCTTTTGAACTTGTTAATCTGTCAAAAAAAGCGTCATGACATGACCCCAGTCAATACACACAATGAAAAAACTCACGACAAACTTACGTCAAACAAATGAGTGACATGAAGTGTGTGCTGACAGTACCATTATAGACCACAGCTCATACTGCTTTTTCTTCTTGGATCTCCTCTTTAAGACCCTATTACATTACCTTCACGTAATCTCTATTATTAATATAATAGTGCCTTCATACAATTATGATTATATTGTATTTGATAGAATATAAGCAGGGGTAAAATTGTAGATTTAGGCTGGATTATATCAATCACCTACCCTTTAACAATAAGGATAAATGGCATTAATGCAGAAAGCTAGTAGTATTTAATTGAAATTTAATTGATTTATCAAGCTCATAATCTCATTAAATGCCACTAAATCTCAGTTTATTAACAGCAGAGGCATTCCATGTCTCTCACGTGTGCAGAATTAGGCGGAGTGAATTATGAGGTGGTTAAATACAGGCTAGCTGAGTCAGGGTAGCTGTAATAGATGAGGCCTCTCAGCGGTATCTACAGCTACAGGAGAGCATCAAGATATAAAACATTATGAATAGAAAAGATGAGAAAAAGAAACACCTCTAGTTGCAAAAGAAGAGCGAGGGGGAGAGTGAAAGGCAACTATTATTTACTGTGAAAAGTTTTCTTCAACCCGTATTGATTGGTTTCAGGATCACCCGTTAAGCTGATAATAATTGAAAAAAGCTTGTGGTGCTCTGTTGGGATGTTGGAGGGAAGAGAAAGAGAGTTTTTGATCAGAGGCTGTGCACCAGACAGAAGAAATGGGCCCTTGGAGTCCACAGAACCAACAGGAGCACACACACACACACCAGACAGACAGAGCGTCACACTTCACACATGCTTTAACACACTCTTTCTGTCTACTGAAACATAGCTGCTTCTTTCCTTAATGTAATACTTCTCCCAAAAATAAAAACCCCTTCACTTCAGAAGACTCGGATTATAGTGCATGAGTCGTATGGACTTCTTTCCTGATACTTCTAATACTTTGAGCTTGACAGGCCTGGTGCCATTTTGCTTTTACTTTTACATTCCCAACATTGTGCTCTATAAAGCGACTTACAAATGAGAAATACAAAAGAAGTGCTGAAATACAGATTGTTCAAAGAGGTACAGATGGCAAAAAAGTGCATTAAATAGAGTGCATTATCCAGCCGGTTCAAGAGCTCATGGAACGGATATGTCTACAGACATAGTCAGTAAAAAATAAATAAATAAATAAATACAATACAATTAATTGATTTTAATTGTACTAAATAATACATGTTTTATTTCTTTTCAGAAATGCAGTATTGTGCATTTTTCAAGACAAATTATTGCAATTAATTGTATGGTAAATATTATATAATAAATAAGGCTTTAATGATAACTTTATTAGTAGTGGTAGTACTATCATTACATTAAGTAATATATTTCTTTCAGTTTCCTCAAGTCTTATTTTGATGGGTTGTTGTGGAGACCCATTAGGTTTCTGTTCGAGAAGACTGTTCTCAAATAAAATGGTAAGATGCTCATGGAATAACTCTCAGTGCAGTTAATGTGTTCATGTACTCATATGGAATAGCTAAATTTAAGATGTTTTGTTAGTTTTTTTAGCTGCATATGTATATAAATTGCTATGAAATCAAAAATAAATAAATTATGTGATAAACTAATGATAGATCAAGTGGCTAAATCCAGCCCATTTATAACAAGAGACTAGAAAACTTTACAGTCTGCTTTCATGTCCAATATCACACAGTTTTCTTCCACGAAGGAGATTGTCTGTCCTCTGGTGAGATGGTGCTAATCCAGTTCAGAGTTCTGAGAAAGAGCATGACTCTTCCATATTCAAGGAAGAGAGGATTTGATTTGCATCACTTCATTTTCATATCCTCTCTTTCCCCAAGCACACGTGCATAAGTGCACGTGCATGCACCGTAAAATCGTCACATGTGAGCAGTAAACTGACAGCTCAGAGCCGGATTGAGGATCGATGAGGCTATGTTCCATTTACGTCTCTATGCTTCAACACCCTCCTTATATTTCTTCCCCTCTATCTCACTGATTCACTGAGGTCACTGATTGCTGTTAATCTAATCTGGCCTGATTTAAATGGATAAAATCTGCCACCACACGAAGGGATAAAAAAAAAAAACAGATGAGAAAGAGATGATCGTTTATAAATAATGCCTGTTCACAGAGCCACAATCACAAATGTAATCAACGAATAAAAATAAATAGCATACAACTATAATATTTAATTGTGTACATTACTTCAGAGACAGTTTTACTATCAAACCCTCATATAAACTACTGTCAGTATTTACTACAGACACACAGTGGGAAATTTTACCTTGAATATGTCCTTGAAGAGGTTTTCCATTCGATTGGTACATTTCTAAGAGGAGAGCATCTAAATGAATGATTTACTAAGATTTGCACTTGTATATTTGCTGCATTATTTAACGCCCAAAAAGGCATGTCTTAAAATAGGTGGTTATTTGCAATGCTATTGGTAGATGATCATTATGGAAATGAAATGTTGCATCTTTGTTTTTTAATGTGAACCTTTATGGAATTGCGCTAATTTTCCCTGTGGTATATCTTGTTCTAAGTATTTAGTTTCTTATGCTGACCATATATATATATATATATATATATATATGGTCAGCATAAGATGTCAGGTTGTTGAAATATACTTGTGATGTTAAAGATTTATATATATATATATATATATATATATATATATATATATATATAAACATATTTAGAAGGCTATTTTCTTTCCCGTTTTGATCCCCCTCACCAGAACAATCTGTTTGAAAAGGCACGGCATTTATAGACACTGATATGATTGGCTAACGGCGTACGGTATGTTTGACAGACTACTACTATACTCCTTCAAAGATTGGCGCTGATGTGATTTAGGTTAAAAATGCAAAAATACTGACTATATAATCAAACAATTCATAATAACAGACAAAGCAGTAGTGATACAATTTAGTCAGCACATCATCGTCTTTCAACTTCAATCTTTTTGAAAATCCTGTGCCCAATTGTGGCACGTTTGCAAACAAATCCTTGGTAAAACTGAAGTGAACAAAGAACCAAGTTCAAAGGACCAGTGTGTCTGGCACTTAATGGAAAAAAAAAGTTAATCAAACTTTGTCGTTTGGTTTCTGTGTAGACCTGTGTTTTCAACTGATTTAATTGAAATTATTTTAAATAGGTGGGCGTGGCTAGACAGCCAGTGCTGCAGGAGCAGACATTAATCTGGGGAGGCGGTTTTTAGCCACACTTTTATGTCATAAAGTGATCATAGATGATCTGTGATATGTACGAACCAGTCCCTATGGTTCGGCACACATGTGATTCACGGACTAATTGTTAAATTAAACCACCATAGAGTTAAAACTACCATTTGCATGTGTTTTGCCGTGACAATTTACACATTCAAGCAATTTCAGACCACTCAGATAAATTTGTCATCAAAATTAGACATTCGCACTGTTTTCTGCGCTCAGTCGCTGGGCACAGAGGGAGAGAGGGAAGGAAAGAGAGAGAGAGAGAATGGAGAGAATCAGACACAACGTTTAACGCATACATACATACAAACAAAATTATGTAAAAACACGTTTTGGCAAGTATTCTGGTAACCACAGTAGGTTGTGTCCATGTCTTGTCTTAAGTTAACGTACATAGCTGATTAAGAAAGAAACCGAATGCATGTCAGTATTAGGTCCATGCATTTAGTCTTAAAGAGACAGCAGTGTAGAAATACCTACTTCTAATCAAACAACGTCACAGCTTTAACAAAGTTTCTTCTGAGGTATAAAAAAAATCCTTTAAAATATTTTTTTTTTTAGCCTGGTGATGCTTGTTTCTCATCGGATTCCAGTTTTTTGGGAAAGGAAATGCTCTAAAACAGCAGCTTTGACACTACATTTTATTTCGCGAGCAAAGTTAATCTGTCACAGGAAGTCACAGGCTAGTTTTTTTTTTTTTTTTTTTTTTATAAATGACAAGCTTACTTTTTTCTTTTTTTTTTTTTTTGATAATCCAGAAAATTATCTGATATGTGACTCAAAATCGGTAGGGTGATCCGAACTGTGAGTTTTGTGATCTGTTGCACCACTAAAAGTGAACCTCAGGTTCATTCCAAAACCTTGTCTTTTTGGCAGATTGGATGTTTTTAGAGAAATGAGAAAGTTTGTGTGTTTTTTTTATAGCACAACTCTTATACATCAAAAGATCTACAGAACATTAGTACATCAAATTTTGATTACTCAATTCATCACCCCCTTTATTGTTTTTACAGTATTGAACACAGCCACACCATTTAAAACAAGCTCAAGTCACTGGTTGGATGTAATGCTGCTACATTGGTGTGCTCACCGCTCACAAAAAACAAATCTTCAAAACAAAATAAAAATAAAAATCCTATCAGATTTCAACCATATTGTTATTCACTGCAGGTCTTCTTATATTGGAGAAAGTCAACAAAAGCATGCATTGCATTGTCTGTGTGTTTTGTGTAAGGTTCACTATAAAATGCTTTAGGGCTTTGACAGACAGAGAATTTGCCCTGCTCTCCGAGCCTGACTTGTGGTCATCACTCTTGTGGACTAAGGCTTATACGGACACAGAGGGAGAGAGAGGGAGCAAAAGAGAGGGAGTGTGACCTTGATGACAGCAGTAAATTTGGACAGGAATGTCAACAGCCACAAGACATATTAGTGTCACGCCAGTGTGCCCATAAGTTTACCTCTGCCAATTACACAGCGGCCATAAGATCACAGGAGCCAATCAGAGAGCCTGACCCTTGCCTAAATCATGACTGCCAAAACGTTTGTATTCATCCAATGCCTGAAGAATTCTATACTGGACAAGTATGGGTCCCAATGCCCAATCTGGATCTATTCTTTGTGTTTCTACCGAAGAAGCAAAAATAAACCTGCCATAAACCTGCTGTCCAGATGATCACACAACTCTAGAAGTGATGTGATATTTAGTTGACATACATTCTATTTTTGTTGCATTGCAAAGTTCCCTTTCAGTCGGTCACTCCGAGTCACGTCGGTGACCGACGAATAGGAATCTTGCTTCGAGATGGCAAATCTA
>JAUCMU010000001.1:7513306-7545985 GCA_032275025.1 Enteromius treurensis
GGCTCGCCCCCCGGACAGTACGCCACATATGCTAAACTTTATCCTTCTTGATTATGAGGAAGCGCGAACTCTTGAAATCACTTATATTTAACCAGGGAGGACTCACTGAGATCGAAATCTTCTTTCTAGAAATGTCCTGGCCAAATATTAAGGAATAGCCCAGAAGTATAGGAATAGGGTCCACAACACAGCTATAACAATAAAGGTGCAGAGAAACAACATAAACAACACAAACATTGACAGCCAATCATTGTGCTATAAGAAGTTTGAGAATTTAACGAGTGTGCACTTAGAAAACAGACAATATTGTCTGCTGGTGTGGACGCTAATATATTATCTTTATAGTTATAATTCTTTTGAATGGGGCTTTAACTTTCCACAATACAATAACAACAGAATATTTCACCTTACATACATAAAAACCCTCTTATTTTATTTCTTTTTTTAAATTTCTTAACCTTATTTTTATTATTTACCGAAAACTTTTTCACCAATTACTTTCTATATATTTAGCTTCTTTTATGTTCTTTGTTCTACATTCTTTTCTTTTTAAACTGATACGCTATGCTTTGCCTGTTTAAGTGCACTTTTATTTCACTTACTAACTATTATTAAACCAAAACAGGAAGTTGCATTTGTGTGCTCTTTCACCATATTTTTCCTTAAGCTGTGTGGTAGAACCCTTCTCCCTCTTTCTGCTTATAGTATCTTTAGAAGACATATTGCTGAGTGTGAACGGCAGAGAGAGGACTGTTATTAAGACCTGTCTGCTTTTATTACAGTGGCTCAGGAGGCACACGTGGGACAGGTTATAGCCAACCTGAATGGCTGTGATAAATTCAGGCCTGAGCACAGGAGACAGATTAAATTCAGTCAGGGCCCAGTCGATGGCTCTGTATTAAACGACAACGGAAGAGAAGGATAAAACAGAATGTCACCAATATGGTTATTAACTGGAATCAGTCTCTGTGAACGACTCAGACAGTTAGCATATACTGATAATGGGACATAGGAGAGAGAGCTGATGGGAGAAAGTGGAAAAGAGAGAAATGAATATGGAAGAGAAACAGAAGAGAAAGGAAAGAGGGGATGGATTAGATGGTAATAACAATGTCGGAGCCATGACGCAGTAGTCTGATCCACAATTTGTTTCGATCCCACTTTCCCTCTGTCATAGTGTCTCATTCCCATACCGATTTCCTGTCCACTCTTATATGCTGGTCTTGTTGTGAAGAATTCATATTTGCATGTTATTTCAAAGGGATAAAGGGATGTTTTGAGAATAGCATGCACCGTATTTAACACCCTTTTACGTTAAGAATTTTTTTGTGTGTGTGTATCTGTGTGTGTTTTCTTTTGAACACACAGTCCATCAGTATGTTGCAAGGGACTGTTTAGTTAAATAATTGAATAACTCAATAAATAGATTTAAAAAATCTATTTTTGTGGTAGAAAAAAGAAAGAAGGGTAAATGGCATTAGAACAATATTAGGGTGAGTAAAGAAAGAATATATTTAAGGATTAACTAACCTTTTCATTGTGTCTAAATAATAACAGAACTGGGACAGAGGAAGAAGAAGAAGAAGAATTAGAAAAAACGCACATACAAGAACAAGGTATTACTATACAAAATAAAAATATATAATTTTATTTTAAATATTATATTATATTATGTTATATTATATATAATTTGTTACTCCTTCCATTATAGCACTGTCAAATGATTGATTGTGATTACTCGCATCCAAAAATAAAGTTTTTGTTAATTTATTCTGGACTTTAAATATTGCAAATATTTTATATATATTATATATAACAATAATAAAGTGGAGTATGTTATTATCATAATTATGGTGCTGATTGTTTTGTTAAATAATAAACATTGCATTTCTCTTTACTGTAAGATCTTGTAGTTAAAACATTTTAGCATTTCGGTGATTCATTATTTAGACTCTTCTAAACATAATTATTGTTTTGTGGGATTGGCAACAATGTCACTTGAGTATTCATGCCAGTAAACCATTAATATAATAATAGCTGAATGCGGAATCTTCACTGCGAGGAGAGCTGCAGGCGGAGAGAGAGAGAGAAAGAGATTGAAAAATGGAGACAGAATGATGGAGATTGATGAAGTGAGTCCAAATGATTGCCAGTTGTCACCTAGACACAGACGCTGATGGACTAATCATACAGCCCATGACAGTGGCATGAACACACACCCACTCACCCACACACATTTCAGTTCTGCTATGTTGTCTATGATAAGTACATTCACAGACGTCAAAAAGATGGTTATTATCTGTCTCTCTCACAGTCTACTGTCATTCCTTGTGTATACCTGGACAATAATCTCCAGGATCCAACTAATGACCACAACTCATGGAGGAAGAAGAATACAACAGCTCAACATGACATGTCTGATCATCTCTAAATTCGTACTTGACCTTGTGTTTTAAACTAACAGATCAACTCAAAACTTTTCTCTCACATTCTACTAACAGCCCATAGAACTTTGTGTGTGTTTGTCTATACAATTAGCATACTAACTGGTTTTATATACACTGCTCAAAAAAATAATTGCTCAAATGCTCCTGATGAGGTGGCGGATGATCTCCTGAGGGATTTCCTCCCAGACTTGGACTAAAGCATCTGCCAACTCCTGCACAGTCTGTGGTTCAACGTGGCGTTGGTGGATGGAGCGAGACATGATGTGGCCCTCCAAAGAAATGCCACCCCACACCATTACTGGCCCATTGTCAAACCGGTCATGCTGGAGGATGTTGCAAGCAGCAGAACGTTCTCCACGGCGCTTCCAGACTCTGTCACGTCTATCACATGTGCTCAGTGTGAACCTGCTTTCATCTGTGAAGAGCACAGGGCCAGTGGCTAATTTGCCAATCTTGGTGTTCTCTGGCAAATGGCAAACGTCCTGCACAGTTTTGGGCTGCGAGCACAACCCCCCACTTGTGGGCGTCGGGCCCTCATACCACCCTCATGGAGTCTGTTTCTGACTGTTTGAGCAGACACATGCACATTTGTGGCCTGCTGGAGGTCATCAAACAAAATGTTTACTTTTAAGGTTTTTAAAAAAAAAAAAGAATTTAAAGACCAAAACGCCAAATTAAGTTGAAATAATGTTATTGTCATTCAGTATAACACAATATTTAGGTAAAAATTCAAACAACATGCTTATTCTTACTTGTGCAAATTAAAAATATATAAAAGATTTTATTGTGTTTTAAATGAGTAAAAATTAGAATTAGAACTAATTAGAATTTGGGGTGAAAGTAATTCATCTTTTAATGTGTCATAAATTGCTTCTTTTTTTCAAGATTGTTACACTGAATAACTGAATTTTATAATTTAGTATTTTTATTTATTTATTTTTTTTAAATTGCAGTAATTTAAATTTTTGTTTCGTTCTTTGGAAAAACCACAATTTAAAGCAGTTATAAACTAGTTTTGGATAAACGCTTTTTCGTATTTGACCTATATGCACACACACACACACACACACACACATATGTATATGTATATATAAAAATTAAAATTAATTAATTTAGATTGGAGTAAATAGCAGTCGTTACTGTTGACTATCATTTGGGATAATAAGACAAATACATTCATTTCAGGGTGGACTCTCTCTTTCTCAATTGATTTATTTATTTTATTTATTTACATACATGTATTTACAGTAATTTAAACATGTGATTAGCATGTTAAACCATCTGGAGAATGGCAATAGCTAATAAGGTAACCTTGATTTTAAGTTAAGGCATGCTTAGTGAATGAAAGTCAAAGTACTGAAACTAGTACTGTATAATTTCTTCTGAATTGCAAGGTAAATCCAAGCGTAATGGATTATTAGAAAATAAATAAGAGCAGTTACTTTTTTGAATCTGAATTTGAGATTGTGAAAAAGGGGACTGGTTTTAGTAAAAACAAAACGACTGGAGATGTCTGGAACACTTTAACAGAAGAAGTCTGTCATTTCACTGAAAGATTAAGCTCTGACATTTTAATTAAAACTTACAAGGTCAAAAATATATTTTTGAAGATGAAACAAACGCAGGGATAAAACGCTCACAATATTATTAATCAAATGCATTAAACAAAAAGTGAAGTTTAATTTAATCCTAGACAAACTACCTTCTTTTATTAAAAAACTAAGCAATACAATTTGAAATATGCCAACTCCCTCACACTGCCTGAATATTTATTGAACTATTTCTGAGGCAATTAGTTAATAACATTGTATCCTAATTAGCTATTTTAATGTATATTTGCTGACCATGGTGTCCTCATCATACTGCATTTGTGCTACAAAATATACAGCAGCAGGTTATCAGTGGGATTGGGCCAGCTCTCCTCATTTATGAAATTGCTATATTTTCCAGCTTGTGCACAGGGTTGCACTTGTTATAGCTTGTGGTGGCAATTATAACTTCCTGTTCTGATGCTATAAACAGCATGTACCCCTAAACAGACTTAAAATCACCATCTAGAGAAAAATAAATCTAGTATATTATAGGCAGTAGAGTGTATAAAATGTCAGCAATGTTAATGGGATAAGAACATAAAAAGCCATGGCATAAACCTGTTAAGCAATATATAGTCAGTAAATTGACCTGTAAAGCCACATAATGGCTGAAACTATCACTGTATTTTTATGGTAAAGTTCTGTAACCACAGCTACCAAGTACAAGAAGGAAAAAAAAAAAAACATTTAAAAACAAATTTCACAGTTGCTTCCCTAATCCCTTTCTCATCCTTTCTTTCTTTCTGTGTCTTTCACTCTCTCTCTCTCTCTCTCTGTTGGTATCAGGTCCACAAGGTGATGATCTGTTTCCAGCTCTTGCCAGACAGGAGTCTCCAAGAGGATATCCCTCTCATCACACACACACACACACACACTGCAGATGCAGACACACAACACTCAACATCACTAGAACTCTCCCCAGGAGAACCTGATGAAAAAGGAGAGAACATAACTGCTACACTGAGGCAGGGATATCAAGGACAACAGAAAGGGTGAGTGAACAAAAAGATAACAAGAAAAACACAAAGTTTAAAGTATTCGATTTTTGTAGAAGCAATCAAAATTAGTTGTTGCTTTTATATTCTTACAATGAATGGTGAGCTGAGCATTCAGAAGGTCAGAAGTATTCTAAAGGTTAGGGAAAAAAAGATTAATTTCTTAAAAGTGGCCCAACTGTTGAGCTATATTCCAAGTGATCTGAAGCCATTTAAAGGCTTTGTGGGAGTAATATTTCTAATGCATAATCTTTCACTCCAGTACACTTAATCGCTACAACCGGATGATTAAGTCATTAAGCAGACAATCTGATTGGTCTGATTCATAAACAAATCATTCAGACTGGTTTAGTGAACCAGATCCGCTGATTGACTGAAAATATCCAGCATAAATGAACTGTTTCTGTATCTCCAGTTCTCTCATCAAAACCAATGCTAGTGTTTAAATACTAGTGTTTCAATCTTTTTTAAGGGCTGGCTATTGTATAAGAACTACTTTCATTATTTGAATGTGCTTTTGCATCTGTTTTTAAAGGGTTAGATCACCCCAAAAATAGATTTCTGTCATTAATTAGTCTTCGTTCAAATTCAAAACACAAATTAAGATATTTTTGATGAAGTTGGAGAGCTACTGTATCTGATCCTCCATAGACAGCAACACAACTGAAATGATCTTTTTTTCCCCAAGTTATGATTTGCTGATGTATTTACTGCATTTTTGGACCTGGGAACATTAAAGTTGTGTTGCTGTCTACGGAGGGTCACATAGCTCTCTGATTTGTGTTCCTTGAAAGTGCTCTTTTGTAATTGCATGATAAAATCAATGCATTAAAATAATAATAATAATAATGATAATAATAATAATAATAATAATAATAAATAAATAAAACTTTCTTTTGAGTTGCACAGACGTCTTCATACAGGTTTGGAAAGGCATGATGGTGAACTAAATATTAAGAAAGAATACCCACTTTTGGGACAACTATTCATTCTGAAAGGACAGAATAATCATACACTGTGCTGAGTGTGTACTGAAAAGACTATGAAATGAATGGAGAGGATGAAAAAGACCTGATAGAGAGGAAGAAAGAGGCAGAGAAAGAGAGTGCAAACAGAATTGTCCTCATCGTTCAGTTCTTGGCAGTATCCCCTCAGGTTACGAGAAAGCTAGAGAAGAGAGGAAAACAAAGACTCACAGACACTGAAGCTAATATAATGTTTTGCTTTCTTTTGTTTTTATTGTCTGACATTTTTTTTCCTTCCCCTTGGTTTTTTTCTACTCTGAACAGGAGCTGCACCTTTGACAGACATTGATTTTTGGAAGAACAGACAGATGAGACCCACTGTAGGAATGCAGCCAGGAAAGCAAGAGAGGAAAAGGATATGGGAGACAAGAGGGAGTGAGACAGATTTCGTTTGGTGAAAGCAAGACAAATCATCCAGAATGGAGGATCGTCAATGCTACGCACCGGCGTATAAACACAAGGAGAAGGGATAGGTCAAAACTGAGGTGAAAGGTCAAACAGGGTCACCTCTGTTTTTTTCTTAAATGACTATAAAGGGCATCTTGCTTCAAATTTGCTGCATCAGCTAGAAAAGAGGTCTTCAAGGCCAAGAACCCTTGGAGGATATAGATGCAAGGACCCTGGTAGAAATTGAGTGCTGGATTTCATCTTAGCCTATAATATGTACAATGTATACTTTGCATGCAATGCTTACAATGATTATTTTAATATCTTTTCAACACTGATGCAATAAATCCTGTATTCGCAGTTAAATGCGATTTACATCTCAACCTCTGAGGGACAATTAAACATTTAAACTCAGCTTCTTAACTGCAGCTTTGATTGAAGTTAAACTAGTACAGTATTTTTGGTAATAGCATATTTTCATTTTCCAATGAAAAATTTGAGATCAAAAAATAATTGGTGGATCCCTGCTGTACCACCAGAGAATACCCCCCGTTGAAAACCCAATGTGCATACCCAGGATGCTTTTTCTTTTTTGAGATGCACTAGAAGATTTAATATTTTATGAATAAATGGTTAATTCTTTTCAAAACATTACCACATTCATAATATAACGTTACAGTTTAACTGTTTTTTTTCTCCTAAATATACACATATACAATATATTTTTTTTGCAAAATTGGTTGTTTGTGTGTTGCTATACAGTTCATGGACCTAGTGCAATGAAAACTGCAAACTGCTTTAAAAACTAGAAACATATCCTACAAGAAGCCCCAAAGCCTGCAGTGGTGCATAAAAAATATTAAGCAAAAACCTGCAAATCTGAAGTCGTATATCATAAACGCATTATCTGATATAAGAGTGACCTTAAGAAGTCAAAACACACACACACACACACTATAAACACACCAAAAGGGCATCATGGATGAATAATTATTCTCTTATCAAGCACTGATATTATCGGTTTATTTCCTCTATTTGTGACATTCGCCAACTAGAAGAGAGCCAAACATTTTTCACCAGTCCTTCTTTTGGCTGCACATTATATGGAGAAGCTGAATATTGTCCAAGTTTCTCATCTCTGAAGACCTACTGAACCTGTTCCAACACTTAAGCTGCTCAAGTCCACAAGTTACTTTCAGAACTAAATTTAAACTCAACTCCACACATATGAACGTGTCTTACCTGACAGCAACACACATGCCATTCAGCTACTGTCATCTGAGTATTGACTGGTGGTGATATGCCAATTCTCCATCAGCCCCTTCCGGTCATCTGCACACACCTGGGCTGACACACAAAAAGAGCATAAATTGACCTTTTCTGTTTATGCTCAATTGTCTTTTTTGTACACAAAAGCAGAGCAAGCTCTTTACAGCTGTGGAGGAACCGTTGTAATGAGTCCATCTGGGTAGCAGACACAAGGCTGTAGGGTGAACAAGGACTGCAAATTGAAAAAAAAACCACACACACACGATCAAGTATGCGCACACAAACACACACTACAGAGCTATCAAACACTCATAGGTCCGCTCGAGAGCATGCACACTCGGTTATCAATCACACACACGTCTGTAATAGCGCAGACAAACAAATGTCAGAGCTGACAGCAGCATGGTCAGGTTACTCATCCATCAGACAAATAACGCACTGCTTCACGGATCAGATACCTGAATAAGAACCCTTCAATGGTTCCTACAACTGGAAATCTGCAGCGTTTGATATTCCTGAGGGATACTTGATCTTAAAAGTAGCCGCATGTACATTTAGCTGCATGTACAACAGCTCATAAGTGTGTGACCTCAGATAAATTTAGAATGCCAATCTATCTATCTTCTAGCAATTATACAAACCAACCTAGCAACCACCCTGACTACCATAGCAACCGCATAGCAACTCCCTAGCAATCAGGAAAAGTTTTGCCCTCTTCAGCTTCATTCTAGTTCTGTGTAACATACTGTAAATACAGCTGTTCTCATTCATTCTAATGTCTCTAGATGGCTTATTCCGCTTGTGGCATTCAGTTTCACCATATGTGTTTTCAAGATTTTCACCATATGTGTGTTCAAATGTTCTGGCATCCATTGATCTATACACAAACACACAATAATTCATACAGACACATATATACAGTACAAATATATTAATCATTCAGAATAAGACCAGAAAGATGCATTAAGCAAATAAATGTAGGGTACGTTTTGATTTCATGCTAATTCTAAATGGATTCTAATATATGACGCTGTGCTATTTATGCATATACATTAATTTAATTATTACATTGATTAATTACATTAAATTCATCATAGATTTTAAATGAGAATACATAGAACATAAGTGACAACTGCTTGCTCAACCTGAAAATAAGAGTTTGTGTAAGTGGACAGTGGACTTTTGATTCATGACCCTATAATTATAATAATACTACACTGAAAACTATCCTCAAACCCCCATAAATAAAACCTATTGATTAACATTTGCAACTTGCTGTGAGACATGTTAGTTTGTTTTATTATTACTATTATGTGCATATTGTAACCTACTGAGACATCATGAGACTTACCCACATGTTTCATTGCTATTTGCTTATATATATAGTAATAAACAATGGTTATAAATAATAGTTTTAACCTGAAAAAATCCATGTTCTCTGTAGGAGAAAGAAAGAACAGCTCTTTTGAGTAAAATTAATCAGAGAAAGATGTCTACTTTAATAACCGATTGATACAAAAAGCGAAGGGGGATAACGTGCAAAATATGAGTCTATTTGTGCTCTGTATAAGCAGACATAAAACACAAACCTTCTACTACAAAACCTACAGGGAGCTGAAAGAGTGTTTTGCATAAGAGAGCAGAGCCACAGCTCCCATGTGGCATTGACAGAGCGCCATCTGCTGGTGACAGCAAACAAGCCATGACCTCCCATCAGTAACAGACACTGCCACTGATTGGTAATTAAAAAATGCATATAAAATGCATGATAATTATACATTACACTACCATATATGCAATATATTTTAATTATCCAAACAACTTTTTTTAAACCCTTTAAACTTTTTTCCCCCTCTTTTGAAAATAGAACTGATATGATAAAATTGATTAGCCTATACTTCCAGTATTAAAGTAGTATGCTACTTAAACAGAATCATCGGTGAACTTTTCCTAAGATTATACTGCCTTCTTACACCGGCCCTGAGTGACCCAAATGTGCCGACAGGTGAATGAATCCATATTCAAACACCTGCCTCAACCCTTGCTGGGTCTCATTCACTAATAATTGATTACAAGTGTTCTCACTTGTGTGCATAAAACTGTCCTCACCTTTTTTCTAATGTTTGATGAATATGGTTTTCGCCGTTATTAATTAGCAAAACGTGGGGGTTGCTAAAACCTCGAGCACACAATGTTTTTGTCTGAAACTGACAGGGAGTTAAATGAAACTCTAGTGGGAGTTAACTGGGTAAACGTTGGTTATTGTTACTCTGCCATTTTCTAGATTTGGGATAGGTACGTTAGTAAATAAACCGCTGGTTAATTACTCTATGGCTCTTCTCACACAACCATAAATATTAGCACAGGCGGAGCTAGGGGGTGGGGCCATAGAACCTATATTCTGATTGGCTCAGTATACCAGTCCTGGAAAGTTATTGGTTAAGAGAGGCCAAACAAGTTTGCGCGACAGCATATTCGTTCACAGTTTAAAATAATTATGCACACACAAAAAAAATCTAAATACCAATAAAGTTATTCAAGGGAACATTATTAATTATTTTAATTTTCATAAAAAATATTTAATTATGCACATAGTTTAATTAGGCTATATCATATCGAGTTTTCTGACTTGGAATAGACAATTGGCCTACTTTCAGTAAAATACAATTACAAATCGAAGCATCCAGACTAAATCCAGCTGTAAACAGCAATCTATTTTGGCTGACACCAAGACAGATGTTAATACCAGGTGTAAACAGGGCCTCTGTCCTCCCACTGTCCCTGTTTTATTCTTTTTTTCTTCCAGCCTCACTATCTCTGTCTGGCTCTTTTCTCACACCATCTCAAGGGACACCATGTATGTGTGGATTGTTTTGATATGAGAACTCATTTTCCTAGTTCCAGTCAGCACAGGGAGACATATCCTCCCTAATATGTACTGTGTGTTAGTCTCCACGGGGGCCCCCGTAGGCCTCCATGGTAATTTCCATAGCGAATTCATCAAACACGACAGGGAAAAGAAAAGGATAAAGTCAATTCATTAGCCAGATATGATGACAAATACCTCTTCAGTGGAAGAGAAGGAAATTCACATTAAAAGCTCCTAAAAGTTGTGTGTGACTAAACCGAATGAGTCTAGAGAGATGTTCTACACGTGTAAAACGTTTGTGGTTACTCGGTGTACTGAATTTTCAGCATCTCTTCAGAAATCATACTAATGGGATTTGGTGCTCAAGAAGCATATCAATATAGAAAACAGTATGGATAAAAATGTTTATGGGTTTTTAGCCTTTCATTTGAGTGTGAAATGCACTAATGCATAAATACATACTGGAATATATGTTCCATTGCTGCTGTTGCCAAGGCATTCCCTTAGAAAGCCTCACTAATAATCCTCGCTTATAAATTACTGCCTGGTTTCAAAGTTTAGCCTAAACCAGGAATAGGCCATAGTTCATTCAGGACATTAAAGTAATTTTGCATGCATATAAAACATTACTAGTTCTTAAGACAAAACGAATGCACTGACCAGTTTTAAGTTTCTTTGATTTGAAGCAGCTCAGAAATAGTCCAAGGCTAAATTGTAATTTAGTGAAAAACCTAATCTGAATTGTATTGTTGTCAAAGCAAACCATTTGCATCCTAATGGATCGTGAACACTTTCTCAGTGTACGAGTGCAATGACATCTGACTGTAAACGGAAGAAAAGCACAAATACCTACAGTTTCTGAAGTTTATGCAATTATAGTGAACGTAAAAATTCCATTACACACTCCATTATGCAAATAGTGCTTCAGTAAATATGATTCGGTAATGTGGCGTTAATCTCTTTTATGCATGCCCATGAAGCACATTACCAAACATTAATAGCACCAATTCAAGATTCACAACATGTGACCTCTCTTTCTTGCTCTCTCTCTTTCTGTCACTACCTTTCTCTCTCTGTCTTTCATAGTGAAATGTGGAAATTTCTCAAGTTATGAATACTGATTCTTGCAGAGAGGTCACGGTTTCTCATAGAACAATGTAATTTTATTTAGCAACAGTTCTACCTGCAGTGATGTGTTTGAATATTGCATATGCTACCTGTGTAAGGTAATTGGTTAATGCGTGCTAATGGATGCTTGTGGCATTTACTGAGATGCAATATCTTTGACATTAATAATAATAGTATATACATAACTTATAAAAGGTGTGTTTTATAATTTAAATTCAGCTCTATATTTTTAATTTGATCTTTTTTTTTTTTTTTTTTTTTTTCTCGGACAGTTCCAAATTGCTGTAAATGACATATGGTCACCTAATGATATTTTACAGTGACTCATTACTGTATAAAAAATAAACGCAATTACACAGGCAACATAGACTGAAAATCTAACTTTAATGTCTGATTTGAACTGTGCAAGGTCAAACAGGCAGAACAAAGGTGAGTGGGATACAAAACATACACCGTAATAAGACTTTTTCATGTAATATTATTTATTATAGTTTATATAAACTAAAAATAAAATAAATAGTACTAAAAAATAAATATGTATTTAGTTTATCACATTTCACATTTTAGTTTCAATAAATCAAAATAAATCAAATTTAAATCTGTAAAAAATGTATTATCAGTCAGTTTAAACACGGATGATGCACTCATGTCTAGTGTTGCATTGATATCAACATTTTGCATAATATTTTAAATAACACTTTTCTATACAAATGGTGTGTAGCATTACTTAAAGTAGTAACACTTCATTTGAAGAGGTGTGCATAAGACTAACATGACACATTTATAACCATGACATATGTCATGAATATGAAGGAGGATTAATGCATGTTTATGGCAAATGTTATTAAGTGTCATTTGCTCGGTTTTGTAATTTTTAATGCAAAGCGACATTATTTGAGATGCCTTTGTTATGACAACTTGACATAAACCAATACATCATAACCTGCCAGTGTCTTTGTCATGACAACTTACAAAGACAACATAAAATAAATTAAATAAATAGTCTGTCATAAAATAATTTGATAGAATATTAACACTGAATGACACTTCATGACATTTTAATGACACATTCGATTTGTACCACTGTCATGACACGAGGAGCATCTCGTTGCAGCCCAAAAAATCCAGAGGGAATGGTTTGATCCAGATCCAACTCCTCCCAACTTACATATACTTAAACCTACCCATCTCCACCCCCTGAGTCCGAAACCCACCCATCTTCACCCTCTAGATGTGGATCAAACCACGCCAATGTCAAGTTGTCAAGACAAATGCATCTCAAACAGTGATTTTTGTATTGAAAATGACATAACTAAGTGAATTACACATAATAACAGTTGTCATGAACATGCATAAAACTTATGTCAAGTCATGATTATGAAGGTGTCATGCAAACCCCTTCAAGTAAAGTGGTACCCATAAGTTTTTTTTTTTTAGGAAGAACAACTTAGATGCAACACATTTCACCATTTCCCCACATTTTCTCTATTGTGTGAATACAAGACACCAAAGAGTGTTAACAGAACACAGATACCCACCACCCACAGACATAAACACAAATACACACTCCCACCCTATAAATTTGTATTCCCCACACTTGAAGTGTTAATTAATAAGAATGTGACATGACTGCAGAATTTACTTGTTGATTTAATTAAGCGATGGTGTGAAAGTACTGGCTGTGGTATATGGCAGCTGTCTGGACAACTTTCTAGAGACAAAATCATTCGCATTGACTGAATACAAAAAAAAATTCTGTGTGATGAGACCGCAAAGAAATCACAAAGGTAGGAAGTTATTAATAAATCAAGACTGTGCTTCTTTTGCTCTGCTTGCAGAATTTCTATAACTGGCTATTGCCTTTGACACAGTGAATAGTAGTAAGCAAACCACTGGCCTCGGGGTTCTTCATGGCTCAGTGTTGGGCCCACTTCATTTACCAAAATATGCAATTTAAGTAGGCCTATTAGGCGTAACATAAATGCATGTTAAGCATTAAGATCACTTTTTTTAAAAACAACAAGAGATGTACCATCACACGTAAAAAATGATTTTACTCCTATAATGGCAAAACTAAATTTTCAACAGCCATTAGGCTACTCCATTCTTCAGTGTTACACACTGTAAAAAATGACTGTGATTTTAATGGTAAAAAAAATGTGACATTAAAAACCCGTTAAATGGTTAATAGTAAATTCCTGTTAAATTTACAAGGAAACACCGTAAACTGACATTCCCAGAATTCCCTTCATTGCATTTTAAATTTTGTTTGAATTTGATGTTTTTTTCTTTTGAAATAACTATGATTCTTCTTAGTTATTTTGTATCAGTTATGTTTATAAGGGTTGTACTGTATGTTACATGTAATGTTGTTAAATTAATGTTTATTGCACATTTTAGTTTAATAATGCCGTGATGGTGTTTAGTGTGTGAATGATGCTTAGCACCTTCTATATATGTTACTATTTAAAAGCTACTTGTGATGGGGCTTGGTTCATCATGTGACTTGCTCATCACCACCTGCATTCAGTAATAATCAGTGTATTTCAAAGGTATACTAGAATTTACTACTGTCAAAGGTTGGTATATTAAAATTATATCAGTTATTACCGTTTATTATTAGAAATTACAGTATTTAACTGTAACTATTTAACATAAAAATGTAAATGTAAAAAATGTAAACCAAAAAAATAAATATTGTTACCTTATTTTTCACGGTTTTATTCTGGCAATAACAGCTGCCTGTTTTTAACCGTAAATTTTACAGATTTTTTTTTTTACAGTGCATAGTCTTTATGAAATCCTGTCCTGTCCAGTCACGTCCTGTCATCAGCTTTACCACAGAGTTACTCAGCAGGAAAACAGGAACCTCACACCACAGGTGATGCTCAGCAGAGAGGAAGCGAATTAAACTGACCCTGAGGTGAATTAACACCCCGGCTGCACACAGGAACCCATCTTAGCCTAACTAAAAAGGGTGGTGCTCACAGTCTGCAATATTCTTTCCTGATGATTAGTTATCGTCTGTGTTGCCGACACTTTTATGCAAAGCAATTTACTAATTGTAGGGAGCATGTTGAGGTTAACTGCCATGCACTTACAACCATCACGTTTAAAGCGTGGTTTATGGTCAAAGGTATTAAGAAGAATTCCCGATCAAGGTCGTACAGTCAAAGCAGCTTCCACCATGTGAGATTTCAGTATTCAAGTGCCCAGCGTTTACACCATACAATTACACTAACATGCATACTGAAAGAGGTGATTGTGTGAGAACAGAGCCTGCTCACCACTTGCTGCAAAGAATAATAAAGTAAAATCAATTCTGAGCGAGTGTGTGTGAGGATAATAGCCGCTCTATGCTGCGGTCAGGCCGGCGTAGATGATTCCACATCGACTGGCTGCACTCCAGATTACTAATCCTGAACAGCTGCCTGCTGTTAAATTATACACATCGACAGGTGTTAACCACACATACACACAAAACACAAGAAAACGCATTTATAAACATGCATACATAGACCCACACACATGCATATGTTAGGTTATTATAGTGGTCTTTGTATAAAAGATTCAGTGGCCCGTGTCATATTATACGTGCATGTGTATAAGTAATCAGACAGCACTGATAACAACATTTGGGGGGCATGGTGTGTTTTATGTAAAGCCATAATCTTTCTACGAGCTAATTACTCAGGGTTATAGCTAATTACTAGGAGTTATGGCTGGGCAACCAGGGTAGAATCACACCCTTTCTGGGTTTGCAACGACAACAAAATGAGGCTTTATTCATCAAACATATAATCAGAATGTTATTGCTATTAAATAACTTTAATCTTTAATAAAGTAACTAATCAGATTTGTGTGGTCAAAAAGTTTTTGATTAGCACTGCTCCTGATGGAAAGGCCATGAATCTTTTTATTTTTTTATTATTTATTTTTTTATGGCTGCAATACCTGCTCTGCTCAAAAGGCGGAGCTCGTAGTGAAAACAACAGTGGCAGAGGTCCATGAAAACAGATGCCTGCTTGTTACAAGAATAACTGGTTAGGTTCTGTAGGGAGTTGATCGATTCAGTCAGCTTCATTTTCGAAAAGTTCCAAGGCTAACAGTAAAAAAATCCTTTGATAATGAAAGCTTATGACTGCGGATTTGACAACGGGTAAACATAATTACAACTAACACCAATAGAATTGCTGAATAAATAATGAATGAAAACAGGGAGTGTGAAAGCTTTTTTTCAAAATGTATGTTTTTAATGCAACATTACTGTAAAACTGTAACAGAAAGGTCTGCTGACAAAGAGAAAAATCCTTATAAGGTCCCAAGAAATGTTTCACAGTCATGGATAAACCATGGAAAGAGAACCAATCTGGTAAGGGTTTTTCGGTGTTCACAATAATTATAACAGAGAACTGGACCACCAACAATAGTTTGAATAGACTTTGAAATCTGTATTGATTAAAACATCCTTACACACACTCATACACACACTCAAACACAAATTAAACATTTTCAAGTATACAAACAAATCTTGGTTTAATTTTAGGTACATGCAGTGAAATACTGTATAAAAATAAACATTTGTATTGCTTTCTGTACAAACACATATATACAGATATATAAATACGGAGTAAAAAAAACTAAACATAAAAGGTGTTTACAATCACATTGTGTTCACTTTTGTACGAAAAGACCAAAAAGTCATACCAAGTAAACAATATTAACTGTAATGCTTCCACATGCGACTCAATCAAGGCTACAGCGCTGAACTCTCTCCCTTTCTCCTCCTTTATATGATTAGTTCACTCTACGAATTAAGAGCGAACGACAAAAGAAAGAGACAGGGAAATGTTCTTTAACAGATTGTTGTTTAGCTCTGGCGTACGTCCTGAAGCAATTTGTTAATTTCGGCAACCAGTTCGCTAGCGTCGACAACTTCGTGTCTCGTGTCGTTACGTTTTCCCTGACGCTGGCTGAGCACACTCTCTAAGTCATCCTCTTCATAGTTCTCTGGGATCTCCTCCATTGCCGGCAGCCATTTTAAATGTGCCTGTGATGCCGCGTGATTGGTCGAGCTGTGTCCGCTCGTCACAGCACTGCCGGGATTTTGAAAGTGAGTATTGGCCGCCCATACAGCAACACCCTGCGGGTAGGCGGTGTTTGTAGATGATGCCTTACCCGGCAGGAAGCCCTTTCTGATCTCCATGCCAATGGAGGACGTTGGAGGGCCAGCACATCCTTCGAGCTCATTGACCTCAGCGTAAGAAGTTGGCAGGAGACGTTGGAAGACGTTGTTCATTTCTGACAGCAGCGAACCGCCGCATTCCTCCTCGTTGTCCTTTCCGAAGGTAGAAAAGTTCTTCTTAGCTGAGTCTACTGACTGCTGGTCTTCCTCGAGGACCTGAGGCCTGCTCTCTTCTCCAGGGATGTACATATTTGCACGGTAATCCGAAGACGCCTGAGATGGCATCCAGCACTGGTCAGAGTGACCCAACACACGGCACTCCTCCGTACACAATTTCATGACTGCAAAGAGATACACAGACATTGAGTTTTAGGAGTAATGAAGAGCTAAATCAGTCCAACTTGGAATGCAAACATGAGAAATATCACAGGTGTGAGATTAAAGGTTCTAATAGGGTATTTTCACATAACTGTATTGTTAATATGAAGATAATTTCTTTAAGATAAACTCTTTTCCATGATAAGAAAAAAATGTGTGCACTGAAAGGCCTCTGTGAATGTTAAAGGATGAACATAGAACATTTAGTGTAGCATTTCGAAGTTAATCATAAGAGGTTTCAATATTAAATCCAGCATTTCTTATTTACTTCTTCCGAGACCACATTATCTACTATACTTCTCATCCACTGTCTAAATTGTATCTACTTTTATTGCCAGACATTTTAAGAGAAACCTCTGAGACAAATTTGATACAGTATGCTTAAATGAACCATAAATCTCCGGGGCTATGAAAGAGCAACTTCTGAGCAATTAAATTTTCTCTGGGCATGTGAAAAATGGCAGAAAGGAGAGTGAGGAAAACAAAGGGATGAAAGAGAATGGGAAAACGAAGAGGGATGATAAGGTTAGGAAGTTAGAGAAAAGGATTTCAGAGGTGGGTGGGTGAGTTGGGGAGGGAGCTTGAGAAGCTGAGGAGATTGAGAGTTTGTCATTCTTCCATTCCAGTTTCTCTTGTGAAGGCTGACATCCTTTGTTAAGTTGGATTATTATTCATTACTTTGGCAACGGCGCCTTATACGAATCAGATATGACTGAATTTGAATATTAGAGACAAAACAGCGAAGGAATAAAAATGGAGAGGACAAACTGGAATTGGGATGGAGGAAAAGCAACTGAGCGAAAATTACAATAAATCACTTTGGTGAGGAAAGGGTGAAACTCTAATCGATGCACACAGGTTGCTTCTTTCTCTCCATGAAAGAGGAAGAGCAGGGCTGAAATAGCGGCCCTCTGGGGAGAGAAAAGAGAGTGTGTGCATGCGGAAGGGGGGGGTTAACTGCATTGTGAAAGCAATTATGGTGAATTTTCCTCAGTTCAGATTTTGAAAGCATAGGGCTGTCACTCAGGGAAGAGAATGAATACAGGGAAACAACACTCCAGTCCACGCCTCCACACATGCACATACACTGTCTTAAGCTACTGATAAAACAGAGTGGGTAATGGTAGTGGTTACAAAAATAACACGATTTCCTTAGTTTTCTCACTCATTTTGAGTATAAAAGCATAGTACAGGACATTTAATTTACACCCGCACCTGTTTACAACGTAATAAAAGTAAGTCACTGTAGACGGGGTGTTAAACGCCTTCATAAACACAATGTGCTCTATATAATCAAGCTGATGAATGTCATAACTCAGGGTGATAAAAAGGTGAGAAACCACATGAGAGACCATTTGGACTTCATTTTTCACCTGGGTGGAGACGGTGGTGTCCGTCGCTGTGGAAGAGGTCTCCGAAGCCGTCGCCTAGCAACCGGTCGATGGGCGAATCACGGCCCATCTCGCAGTCGCTGTCGCCCGCATCACTGTCGCCACGCCCACTATCTTTTAGACTGAATTTATCCATGTCCTGGAGGGCGTACCTGCACACACATTCACATAAACACAGTTACAGGTTGATCATGATGCTATAGAGCATGCAGTACAAAATAAAGGCTAATTATTGAAAACGACGTGCAACATACAAGTTACATCAATCTCCAAACTACAAAAAGTCTCCATTTAAAAGGATTGCCAGAGAAATCAAACATACAGTATGACACATTAAGAGTGGCATTATATGTTTGATTGCATTGAACTTTAAAGTTAAAGTTTCCCAAATGCATCTCTGTACATTGCATACAGCCTATGAACATGCATATGCAAAGCAGGCAAGCATATGCCCCACCCATCAATTTAACTTGCACAGACGATGTCTGTTTTACTTAACCATAGTATAAACAGATCTATTCAGTGATGTCTCTTTGGCACCATGCATTTATCTCACGCTCAAAATGTCTTTTAAATATTTTGATTCACATCAGCAGAGGCGTGCAGGACAAAAAAGTGCAACTCTCTTAAGCTAGTATGTTTTTAAATCACCAAACTGACATTGAAATGCGTCATTGTATGGAACAATGGTTTCAACAATATGCACGGAGTAAAATGACATGATCCAAGAACAAAACGCAGATGAGAGGAAAGAAAAAAAGCACAGAAAGCAAGCTATGACCTCATGTGAGGAGCAGTCCAATCAGGATCTGCGAACGTGGGTGACCACGGCAACAGGGAAGTTCTGTCCTATTCTACCACAAACATTTTAGAATACCTATCATCCAATCCGATCGAACCAGCAGCACACAACAGGTTGAGTATCACTACCCATCTACTCTACCATAGTATTCAGAGCAGATCATGCCCAAATATGGAGTTGGAGCTGGGAGCGTAGTATTTGTTTGTTTGTAAGTTTACCTGTAGCTGCGAGAGTATTTGTTCCCTCTGAAGCTGGGCCGCGGCTGATATTGACCCTGATGGAGTATTGAGAGGAGCTGTGAGACTTGCTATAGCAAAAACAGATGACATAAATAAAAATAAATACTGATGGAACACGACACTCATTCATACACACGCACACACATGAATGACAAAATGAAAACTGTTAGTGTGAAAACAACACACTTGATGACATGAATGTTATGAATGAAAAGATGAGTATTAAGATGGACAGAGAATTCACAAGCTCTTTATGAAGATTAGCATCAATTACACTGTTCGAATATGCAAGTTTTCCTTTTACCTCCACAGGGGGCGTGGCATGTGTCATTTCCAGGGCGAAGTTCTCAGGGATGTGATTGGAGGAAATAGTGACCAAGCTGTTCAGTGATTGGCGGCTGTGTTGGCTCTGCCTGCTGCCCATGTGGGCCCGTTCAGGTCCGGGCGAGGAGGTTGGTGAGCGATGGTGTGTACGGATTGGGAGGGTCCCGTTGACGGTGGGCACCAGGGTGATGTCGCCCTTATGGATCTGCCGTGAGGGCTTTTTAGGGTGCTGTTGATAAGTAGACTCAGCCACCCTGCAGTTGTATGAGCGAGTGTCCTTCTTTTCACGTGAGCAGCGAAGGGCGAAGGCCACCATGATGAGAAGCAGAATGGCGCAGATCGCCCCAAGGGAGATGATGATGATCATGGACACGTCTAGAGGGCCGTCTCCAGTTCCTCCATTTGTCAGATGGGGATTCATGTGGTTCTCAATGTTTTCATAAAGCGAAAGTCTCAGCAGGGCTCTGGCACTGAGGGGTTGAGCACCATGGTCCTGCACGAGTACGGTCAACTCCAGGTGATCCTGTGGGATGTCCTGCATGCTGACGTTGGTCCGAATTTCACATGTTTTTGCATCCATGGCGAAGTAACCTGCCTCGTTGCCCCCTACTACAGAACATGACAGGTCACCGTTGACACCAGCATCACGGTCTATCGCGCGGACTACAGTTATAACGTCACCGATCTCTGTGTATTTGGATACTGGAACATCAGCAGTGTGGTTCCACAGCTGAGGCATCATGATGACTGGTCTGTTGTCGTTCTCATCCAAGACGGTTAACACAACGGTCACATTACTACACAGCGGAAGGCTTCCAGAATCCCGGGCCTGGATCAGGAACGAGATCTGACTCACGTCTTCACGATCAAATGTACGTAGCGCGTAAATGTTTCCGTTAGAGGGGTCAATAGTTACATATGTGGAGATGGAGCTCCCGTGGACTGTACTTTCAAGTATAGAGTAGCTCACTTGACCATTCGGGCCCAGGTCTGAATCTAAGGCCCTCACAGATGACAGATAAGCTCCTGGTGAGTTGTTCTCCGCTTTGGAAACCTCATACCTGCTCTTCTCAAACTTTGGTGGGTTGTCATTCTCATCCTGGACCTGCACAGTGAAGTGTTTAATGGTTGATAGACTTGGAGAGCCTTTATCTTCAGCTATAACGGTCAAGCTGTACTCTGACCTCTTTTCTCTGTCCAGACTGACATTGGTAAGGATCATGTAGTTCTTCTCATATGTCTTTTGCAGCCTGAAATGACCTTGGCCATGGAGGCGGCACTCCACCTCTCCATTCAACCCAGAGTCCAAGTCATCTACCCTCACAAGAGCCACAAACGTATCTACAGGAGCCGTTTCTGATATATGAGCAATCTCCTCATTCCCAGTAGACATTAAATTGATGCTAATGTCAGGTTTGTTGTCATTCACATCCACCACTTTTATTATGACTTTACAGTGTGCTGGCATTGAGTTGGGGCCCATGTCTTGAGCTTGAACATCTATGTCATACGAATTTGTGCTTTCAAAGTCAACTTTCCTCATTAGTGTCAAATGTCCATTATCAGAATTAATCTTAAAAGTCTCTAGAATTTTAGGTGACACATGACTGCTAAAAGAATATACAATTTTACCGTTGGTCCCTTCATCAGGGTCAGTGGCATTCAGATCAATAAGCAAACTGCCTAAAGGGGAATTTTCAAGCAAGTTGATCACATAAGATGGTTTCTCAAACACCGGATTGTTGTCGTTTGAGTCAGCTATGCTGATTTTCAGGAGCGTTGTTCCAAATTTTGGGGGAACGCCCCTGTCTGAGGCGGTGAGCTGGAGTTCATAGCTCGCTCTCACCTCTCTATCCAGCTCTTTAAGCACAACGAGCTCCGCGTATTTGGCGCCATCGGTTCTGGTTAGAATATCAATCATAAAAAAGTCAGATGGGGTCAGAGAGTATGTGTTCAGCGAGTTCTCTCCGACGTCTGGATCGGTGGCGCTGTCAAGGGGAATGCGCGTCCCCACAGCGGCTGTTTCGGAGATCTCTATGGGAATGACTGGGCGCGCGAACTGTGGTGCATTGTCGTTAATGTCCAAAATTTCCACCTCGATGTGGAACAGCTGTAGGTGCTCCGTGGGAAGGGTGAGGACATCGAATTCGATAGTGCAGTTGAGATTCTTCTCGCACAGTTTCTCGCGGTCAATTTTGGTCCTGATGCTGATCTCTCCATCCTGGTCGCGCACAGAGAGAAGAGACGCGCTGCCGCGCTGCATGGCTCTAAAGCGTAACGGAATCGAACTCGGAAGTTTGGACAACACATCAGCGACATCTTCTCGAAGTCTGGCGATTACTGTACCCACCTTCTGCTCTTCGTAAACTTGGTATTTCAGAGTTTTAGCCGAGACGTATCGTGCCAATGTCACGAGCACAGCAAGTTTGAGTAAAGTGGCACAGAACACTGTGCCCTTGCTGGTATCCATGTTGGGTTCCGACAGGCACTGAAATAAACTCTCAAAATGATTGTCGCTTCCTTTGTTGAGCTGTCTCAATCCTTTACATGCGTTGTTATGGTCTCAAAAACATCTCCAAATCCGAAAGAAAAGCGTCTTCTCAAAAGGTTCCGACGTCAAAAACAGTTCTTGAAAAATGAACAGAGCGCAAGAGCTGAAAACAAGCAATGACATTAAAAGCAAAAGCGCATATCCCTCTGTCACTAAGGAGAAATCTGTTGCGCGTATCAAGAGACTGGAAGCGCAGCCTCTGTCTGGAGAGCCTGTGCGCGCGCGTATCTGTCTCCCGCTCTCTGAAGACAATCTTTGACTGACTAACCCAAAATAGCAAAGCCTTTACAGCCGCTTCCGACAAAATGCTTCTCCTAAATCAAGGGCTGCCCCCTTCTCTCTGCGACTGACCATTCAACACAGAGTCACTACAGATCCCAATTAAATGAAGGGGAGAAAGGAAGTGGATAACTCCGCCCTTTAGGGTCTTTCTCTCCCCCCTCTCTCTCCTCTCCCTCTTCTGAACGCGCTTCAACAAAGGATGAGAGAGCAGAATTTAAGAATCACTCGAGCTGAACTTTCCCTCTTGATGACTGTCAATCCCATTTATGCATACAATATTTACAACTATTTTTGGCCAAGCATTGTAGAATTTCTTTTTGGCAGCTACTGAAAAGATGAATTCATAATACGGCCTAATTTGGGCCGTATCGGGTAAGAACCGTTCCGTTAAAACATTTGTAAGTCGGTATTTTGTAAGCACTTGATTCAATATACAAATGGAATATATATATATATAACACTGTACAATGCACTTTTCTCCTATTAAAGAGTTTAGAAAGCTTATGGATCCCTAAATTGTGTAAATTAACATATTATATGATGTGTAAAAATGAAAAGACATGTACCATTTAGGGATCCCAAAATCATTGCCCTGAATAACCTATAGGCGCGTCTTTAAAGGGAGGGGAACTTGCAAGATTCCTGAAAGAATTCCAAAAAAAATTCTACTGGGATGCAGGGGATACCTTTTAAAAGTTGTATAAATGTTGTTGTCTAGAAGGTTTTGATATTCTGAAGAACCTCAGAGAATGTGGTGGATTGCAACTCCAATGAAAACATTGCCATCGATTACTATGCACAGAGGGCAGTGTGCTGCTCTGAGCTATAAAGGGCTGTTGTGCTTATGGGGTCTTGGGTTCAAGTCATGTTTTAGTCTTTTCCATCTCATGCTCCCTGCCATTTGATTCTCCAGCATTCTAAACATATATAAGCAATTAAATAATGAAAAAAAAAAAAAAAAACATTAAACAACATTGATTATTATTTTGCGTTTTGTGTTATGTTGAGAAAATCACATCTTAGAACTTCTACATTAATCTCACGTTAGTGGTACAGATCTAATTTCATAACTGGATAAAGACTAATGTGTAGATTCTGACACTTTCTACCACCATAGGTTATTGATTTTGGAGGACTGGACTAATCATAGCATCAGCTGTCGAATATGCTTTATTCGAAAACTGCCCTTGTTTGGGTTTCAGTATTCTTACGCGCTATAGACTCCTCGTCTGCTATATATATATATTAAGCTCTATAGTTAAAAGCTATATATAAGCTTAAGCTGCGTGTCGAATCACTTGTTCTGATGAATGAGTGAAATACGCTCACGCGCACAAACAGCTCTGCTCACGTGAATAACACGGTTTTTACATCGCGTGCATGTCTTTTGGTGTGGTTCCAGCAAAATGTATTAACCTAACATCCATGTAAGCGCTTCAAAATGTGCACAGTCTGGACCGGGTCGTTTGGAGCAGGTAATTTGCATTTGCGCATGGGTCACGGTTCCTCTTTGAGAGAAAGCTTTCTCCAAGTCTAAACTATAGAGGCAAATTAGTTCAGTTTGAAAGTGTAAAAACGGGGACAATTCAATTGCTCTATCACGCTCGCGGGCAAAGGGATAAATAAAATACATTAAATGGCCTATTTCTTGACTCTCGCTCAAATTCCCATGGTGATATGTTAACCCGTGGAAATGTAGCCAACCGTATCAAACCCACAGAAGTTGGGCTTGGATTAATAAAAAGCCCTTTGGCGACAGATTTGACACAAATGCTGCCCCTCTTTTTTCCCAAGTCTGGAGTTCCATGTGCTTTAACAAACCAAGAGGGCCCATACTGAGACACTGGGGTTCTCTAGCGACTGTTTGGTAAGTGATTACCGGGAAGTTTCAGCGTTACCAGAAGGCGCACGTTTGACCCCGCCACTTTCTTTTGTTTAGTTTATTCTTTTCATAAGACACCGTGTTTGCGAATCGTCTGCGCTTCGCCCGGCCATTTTTAGCAGGGCGACTTTAACCAGGTTTGATACGGCCGAGCGCTCTCTTTGGCTCCGAAGCCTTAATGCAATTACCTCTGCTCTAATCACATTGCCTGAACAAAGACGTCAAAGTCTTTGCTGAATTTCGGGGGTTCTGGAATGCCCGCGGTGTAGCATGAAAAATCACACAGTCTAAAAGAAGTGCGATAAGTAAAAACAGATGCACAAGCTAATGCACTTAGACACGGTTTGGCTTTAAAAAGCACGAGAGAATAAAAAAACGCTTCATCTGACAGAATCTATTTAAAACTCGCGAACAATGCGATAACGATAACTAATACATTTCAGTGAAAACCAACTTGTGAGACAGGTGCAACGCTTACATTTTAAGCCATAAAAAAATAATATGTATTAATGACTCAAATGGCATAATGAACAAGTCAAGGAGCAAAGAACATCTGCATTTTGCTGCTAGTACAACTTTACGACACCATACGGGGCCACTGCGTCTCAATCTCCCTGACAGAGGCGCATCCCTCGCATGTGCCATAAAACCAGGCCACGGATTCAACTTTTGTCCTTGATATTCTGTTCTTCCCCAGCCAAACAATGGCCACAGCAGGTGGAACGCCGGCCAAATGATGTCGGCTTCCAAACTCGCGCGCGAACTTTGCTTTTAGTGTCGCTGGAATGCGCGTGAACGAGCGCGCGCTGCCGTAGTAAAGGCACGCGAGCATCTGTCGCCTCGTCTGTCTCATTATCCCTCATTCGATTAGCGCTTTCTCCTTCAAGGCGGGCTGCGTCTCGCTTTCTCAATAGACCCCCGGTCACAAAGGTCTCTGACAATGTACATTGTTATTCATACTAGGCCAAAGAGCAAGCTTGGTCCTCTCCCCCCGGTTGGAACGGACTTTTACTGCTTTATGAGTCGTTGAGCGGGATAACAAGACTCAAGAGTCTGTTTGCTCGCGTGATGCATGTAGTGCGCGTTCTTAAAAACACCATATTGAGCTTCGTGTCGCGGTGAGGGGGACAAATTTATTGCTGTTCTTTAACAGTAGCCCACTATGGTAATCCAGCCCTGCTATAAAACCACACGTTTGTGTATGTACCGGCTAATTTGTGGAAATGATATGACAGCTGCACTCGAGGGTCACCCTCAGCTACACTGTGTTGCTAATGTTGCCAGTGAGAGTTTATGCTTACGATGCAGAGAGAGCTTAATATTGTCCATTAATATTTGACTGAAATCAAAGTTTGCATTTTGTATGAATGCAAAGCCTTGCGTGCATATTTGAATGAGTTCCCAAGTCAAAAATCTTTAAGGACAGCGATAAGGAGTCCTGCTGAAAATCTATAATAATTTCTTGAATTAAACCTGAAGTAGCTATCCTAATATGATCAAACACTACATGCATACTATGAAATATCCACAGGGTTTTTTGTTCTATAGCTACTGTGAAATCTTTATCCTCCACTTGTTTTAGATCAATCTCCTGCTGCTATTGAGTTAAATGAATTATATCAGGAACTAAAGTATTAACTTTACCCCCGCTTTATTATTATTTTATGAATGTTTTTTTTACATAGATAAAGCACAACCCTAAAGTTCTTTATTGGTGTTATTTCATTTTATTCCATTAATAATCATAATAGTTCCACTGAGAACCATATTCTACAATATTTTTTCTTGCTGAATACTGTGCACTGCCAGAAAAAAAACTAGATAAATGAAATAATGGTACGGTACACATTGTAACATATGCCTTAAAACTACACCTTGAGGAATACTGAATGTAACCCTAAAAGTAGGCTGCTACATCCTGTACCATTTAAAGAAGTCTTATTTCTATGTTGGAATATGTGAAGAACATTCTTGTTAGGGTTGAGTCCAAATTACATCCAATAAAAAGTACACTGAAACTCATTAAAGATGTGCTGCAAGTATTTTTTCTCTGTTCCTGGAGAAACAGGTTACTCCTAATCCTGATTTTTTTTTTCTTTTAAACTAATAGTCAATGTCATGTACCTCCCTAAAGCTATCCACACACACTCTCTTACACTGGCAATGAGTAATACCAACCTCTCAGCCCCAGTTCAAGCACCGTCACCCAGGACAAATCACTCTGACACTGATGTCTGCTGAGGTGGCTTCTTCTGATGAGTGAGAGAATGAGAAAGAGAGAAGGAAAGAGAAATGAAACAGACAGAAATAATGAGAATCAAAGATGTTGGTGGGTTGTTATTAAGACACAGGGACGGTTCACTCATAAATGCAAATTATGCTGTTATTTAATCTGCCTCAATTTGTTTTACTTTTATATATAAAGTATACTCACATCTGGGTTAACAACTGAACCGCTGGGTCAAAACAACCCAATAGCTGTATTTAACACAGCATTTTTTAAAGTGTATATGTATATATATATATATATGTGTGTGTGTGTGTGTGTGTGTGTGTGTGTGTGTGTATTCTATTAAAACATCAAAAATCGGAAGTCATCGAAACTCCAAAATTCCAAAAATCTGTATTGCTAAAATTATTTTATGGAACATAAAACAAATATTTTTCATTTTTGAGTATATATAAACAATTATATATAAAGTGCAATTAATGTTGAACATGAAGCTCAGTTCCTGAATCCCTGACTGGACATTCTTAATGACTGACAGCTCATTTTTGGAACAGTGATCACCATGGAAACAAATCAGACAACCATAAATGGCATACACATTGGAGTTGTTGCAGTAATATTTTAATGAAGGTATCAGAATGCAGATGGTATGAGTGCCAACATGTGCAGCAGCAGTTGTAAATGGGTCAGTGCCAGAGCTTGGCAGGAGGATGAGCTAAGTAGAAAAAAAAAATAAATAAATAAAAAACAGTGTTTTGTCTAAGAAATGTATTCTTATTTGCTTCATTCTTGACACAAATTTCAGTGTACTATCCCTTAGTTGAAAGGACCCCCAAATAAAGCTATGTTTCTTCAGAACTGTGTCAATATATAAAGTAATACATATTTTACAGACGTGTTAATGGCGGTGGAGGCCCTTCTAAGGTTTAGGTCTCAGAAGACTGTCATGTTACATGATTGAAAAAATGTTTTGCTTTTAACAAATGAACCACGGTTCTCTTAGGTTTGTGACTTCTAATGACTCTCTGTAATTCATTACAGCCTTTATTCTTTTGGGGAGACATGAGCGGCCAAAAACGTGAGTTTTAAAACAACAGCATATGCTAGCCGAAGGCATTCTAGCAGAGGTAGTTAAACAGCGGGGGCCCGTACTCTTCTGTGTTTCTCATGTGAGCAAAGGTTCCTGGGTTACATGTATCAGGCAGGATGTGTGTGCCGTAGTTTGTTAGAGGCCAGATTTACAGCTGTGGGTAAAGGAATGGAGAACAGCTCAGCAGCGGAGAAGTGAGGCTCCTGCGGGTAAATTTGGTTTAGGGGTCCCTAGGTGGCTTGGACAAGAGACAGGGACTTTATCATCCAGCTGCTGCACACCTAACATGTTTCTGTTTTTAGATCATGTCCATGTGTGGGCTGTGCAGTGTGTGTAAGAGACAGCATATTTTAATAGCTCGTGAATATTAATTAAGCTGTTAATAAAGGCTGAAAAGCTGCATGCTTGTAAATACAAAATCCAAATCTATAATCCATAAAAACACAAAAATATTGAAAATATCCCTCCCCTGTTCACATCAAGATCAACCAACATAGTTGTTCCGAACTGTTTTTCGCTTGTTATCTGTGCTTATTTCTCTTGATTCAGAAATGAAGAGCAATATTATGGATATAAGACCATTATTTTAGCCTTTTTAATATGTCAAGTAAAAGTTTTACTGATCTTAATGATGCTCTTATTACAAAGACACATCCTTTCACTTCGCAAGACATCAAACTGGAGTTTATATTAAAAAAGCAAAAAAAAAATATGTGCCTCTAAATCCATTTCTGCCAACCTGGAAAACCAACCTGCACATATGAATTTCTGCAGTTTTAGTTGAAATACACTAGAGGCAGTAAATATCTGACAACTTACATTACTTTTCGAACAAAGCAGGTACACATATTATCTAATTAGGAGTATTGTGTTATGAATTAAAAACAATTTAAACATGCCGCAAGCATTAAAAATTGACTGATACTTTGAACGAGTTGTCACATACACTGCTTCATATGTATGAGTTTTCTCATTCAGTAGGTTTGATTGGTAGCTCATTTGGTATGCCATTGCAAAACAGTTGAAATCTGCATAAGGAAGTTGAAATAGCACAGCTGTACCAACAAATGCTTTTTTATGTCACTTGTCACTTTTGTTAACACTACAGGGTAGGTTTAGGGGTTGGGTTTGGTATTTCTTACAAGATAGAGTGTGAACTTTTAGCAACACTCCTTGGGTATTTGAATTATGAACTACTGCAATAGGCCTACGTATCTGAAGGAGCGTAATACAAACACAGCAAAATGTGCCTATATCAACCAAAACGTGCCAGCATCATGGATTGAATCTGCATGTTAGTGGCACTGACTGGACATTTCACTTTGAAACTGCCATGAAACGTGCATTATGGTATACTAATAATAGTGTGGCAGAAATTTATGAAGAGGCACGTATTTCCTATTCTGATTTTCCTCTTTATGACAGTATATATATATATATATATATATATATATATCTATATATATATAATGTTTACTTAAAAAAACCTGCGACTCCTCTGAAATATCATTCTTTTTCATACGACACCACAAACATTATATTTCAACCCCTCCCCTTTATATTACTGATCAAATCAAATCCCAATGGACAGAATCATGACGTGTCCTACATGTTTTCATGCATGTTTCCCTTGGAATTCTGACATATTCCGAAAGTAAAATGAGCAAACATCATTTCATTTTGACCAAGGGATTTGAGCCAATTGTAGAAACAGAACTTTAAAATACTGATTAAAATATATGATTCCCCCTCTCTAATAACCCATTTTCTCCAGATGTAGACAGTCACAGACGAGAAAGCAGAAGCAGAAAGAAAGCAAAAAGAAAGTAAAAAGAAAGATAGCATTTTTTAGAGAGATGTGTAATTTATAAAAATCTTAGTTTGAATCATTTGCACCAGCGGTTGATTGGTAGAGATATGCTTGGCAGAGTTTCTATTCATTAGCAATATGTTTTTTTCTTTCCAATACTAACTACAGAGATAATCACCTGAGGCATTTAAACAAAACTGCATAATGAGTCTCTTTTGAAATGTGCATCATACAGTAAACACGACCTCCAGGTCAAAAATGCTTTGCTGAAATACTGTGTATATGAAATTTCAATATATTATGAAAACAAAATCATCTGCAAAATAGTATAACCATGACCCATAGAAAATTATCCCAACACATAATATCTTATAAACAAAAGTTTGCATAACGAGCAACCTGCAACTGCCATGACCTCATTAACGTTTAAGAACATCAAACAATCTTTTACTCTGTAACAATTCTTTAAAGCAAAGAAAGTGGAGAAACTGAATACTTAATGATCATTTTCATGTTCAGTAACATATGCGCCTCAGCGATAGTGCTCTCGCACAAAATTGCAGCATGTCCAATGCAGATGTGGATAAAAATGGCAAGCGCTGAAATGTGCATCATTTACATCAAAATGCTTGGCAGAGGAACATAAACAAATCCTAAGCAGCCAGAACGGCACAGTGAGAACATGAATGTGAGACCAGAGCAGCCCATGTGATGTTCTGCTGCTACTGAAGGGGCTTCACTTGAATCGCAGCTCTTACATCAGGTTCAACTAAACGTTTTATTCTGAATCGCTATGAGCCCACTGCCAAACCTGATCCAAAGGCGACAATTTTGGGAAACAGGCATCTTTGATCTATTAAAACAAGCTCTCCCTCTTTGTGTCTCTTCTTCTGGGGTGGTATATAGATCTCTCCTCATCTCGTTATCCATGGTGAAAAGAGAACAGTGATCAGAGCCCCCTTCTGCTCCATTGAGATTGGAATGCTAGAAGTCGAATAACAAAAGAGATGAAAACAAAACATGGCGAGGAAGAAAACAAGAATTCTCAGACAAGCCTTTCACATATTTGAGGACCAAAAAACCTGAAAGGAAAAAAAAAAAGGAATAGTGTTAGATACTATTGAAGCAATATTTCAAAATAACTCACTGCGTCGTTACAACATTATTGGCGCAAGTAATTACAATAACTTTTTTTGCTTTAAAACTAGACATCACATGGCAACTCAACACTGTATGACAAATGATTAACACATGAATTAATCTCAGAAAATGGCACATGTAAGCAGAGGAGTAGCCCATACCTAAGCTTAACAACAACACTACTAACTATTTATAAGTAGCAAATTAGCAGCTTATGGAAGAAAAACTCTTACTGTAGTTTATAGTGAATATGTTTTCCCTTTTCTAAATAAACATTCCATAAACAGCTAAGAGAAATTTGTGATTACTGCTAAATTGACAAAGATACAGGTTTAATTTATGCTTTTATTTTCATTTAAACAATGATCAACACATGAAGTTCACCGCATATGATACTGTTGCTCAAGCATGCATGATGCTTGAAAACCAATGAGGTTTACTCTAGCATGTGATACGCAGAGCTTCTGTTTACCATGTGTGATTCACACTATATTAGGTGTCCATTTGTGAATAAAAACTTAATTAAAATCATTTATATAAAACGATATATCCAACCTGATCTCACGGCAATTCGTACATATTTTACGAGGTGGCTAATTCGTACGAATTCATACGATCTCACTCGTACGAATTCATACGATTTATTCTAAATCGTACGTATTTTACAAGATGCCAATTCGTATGAATTTGTACGAATGACCTAAACATAACCAAGCCCTTAAACCTACCCATCACATGGTTTTAGACAAATCGTACTAAATTGTACGAGTGAGGTCGTATGAATTAAAATGAATTGGTACAAATGTGGCACGTCGTACGAATATGTACGAATTGCTCATGAGACTGTGTTGATATATCATATAAAACGATCATATCACATCACAAAACTTAAACATCTTTCATATAGATTACTTTTACAGCACCTTCATGACTCTTTTTGTATATTTAAAGTTTTGGTTACCAGGACTTTTAATGAAAGGACATAGAAACCTCTTGGGTTTTATTAAAAATACCTTAATTTGTCATAAATCAATGTCTTATTGGTTTGGAAAGACATTTTAATGAGTACATTATGAGAACATTTTATTATTACTATTCCTTTTGCTGCATTCACCATAAAACATGTTTATTACAACAGACCAGAGACCCATTATTGGTCTTGCAAAAGACTAATTTATATAATGTATGTAGCTTTGTGCTTGATGTGTTTGCATTGTGTATAATTTATCATACCTGTAAATGTTAAATATTCTGTTTCTAAAGGCCTTAATAGTGCTCATATTTCCTCTTCCAGCTCTCGTTGGCAAAGTCCCAATCAACTGTACGTTTCCAATCAGTTTGGAACACACAGGGCTAGAGCTGATAAGATACAGGTGATAAGACTCCATTTTGTTATCTCCCCCCCTGCCCCCCACTTCCCTTGCCCTATTTGCCCACACCGCCTTACTGATTGATGAATGGCAGCTAGCATGGCCAGATGTTAGCAGCTGATAGCGCTTCCATCACAGGCATGGCTGAACTCTCTCTTCCTGGAGATGTTTCACTGAGATAGCGTATGGAGATGCCTGTCTACGATAGAGCTTGTACCCACATAGCAATTTTTCTCTGGTCCAGCTCCGGCCCACACAATCAGCTTTTGCTTGGCCCATATACCGCAATGAAT
>JAUCMU010000001.1:7552260-7580083 GCA_032275025.1 Enteromius treurensis
GACTCTATACAGTATATTACATTTTGTTTTACGCAATCAATAAGCTGTTGAAATAAATGTTAAAAAGCATTTTTAATTCTATTCTGAATGGACCAAAACTCATTTAATAATAGCAATGCTATACAAAACCACTAACTCTCTGTCACATGCATTTCCATTATAAACTAATACTGGCTGACGGCTGACACAACACTTTATCTCAGAAGATGAAAAAAGTCCTTATTTTTATGTGTTTCGAGTTCGCAAACCAAAACCCACTTAAACTCCCTCGAGTCCCTCTCAGCGTCAAAACTTTTCAGGTCCTTTCTCTGAATGCATATCAAAATAATGACCATGCCTGGCAGTGAGAAGAGGCCTGGGCCTTTGTTGAGGTTGTCAGGGAGGTCTCATTAAAAGAGACCAATGGACAAATGGGGCGCCTGTAGGCCTTTGTCTGAATGGAATACCCTCACACTAAACTTCCACTCCATCACTCCGGGACCCTTATGGTTCAGCAATCCCCTCCCAATGGACTCAATCTAAATCTGCTGGAGCAGAAAGCACCAGTGCAGGAATGAAATATTGGTCGCCCCTCCCATCTTCTTTTGTTTGGACGGGACAGTCGGACGGTGAGGTCCGGAATGCTAAGATGGAGGTTTATTATTAGGTTCACTGATGGGCCATACCAACTTTCCAAGGGATGATTTACATCTCTGATGACCTGTTCAGGTTTATGAATGATGGTTTGGATTTGCGTCTGCGATTTGGGGCAGCGGCCAAAAATAGATTCGAAAATGGAGAGCGCAATATGTTTCACTGCTCTGCTGTGCTAAAATAAGTTGCTCTTTTCGGGGGTGCAAATGAACTGTCAGGGATTCGGAGACAAACTATTTCGGCGGTAGCAGTAGTGCAGTGTTAAATGCATGTCCTTGTCTGACATTTACAGATAAAATGTAAAACCCTTACAAAAGTAGTCATTAAAAAAGCAATTTTTGCTAAATTCAGCATTTTGAATTACTGGAAGTTTTTTGCCCTCTAACAACAAATGGTCTTTTAGTAGTTATTTTTAATTCACCCCTCTTCCCCCATACCAAAGACCGCTGGGAAATTCTAGCTTTACTAAATATAGCTGTTATGACTCTGATCAGAGTAACAAAAAACATGTGTGCATTTTCACTCAGCTTTTGGGGTATTTTTTTACCCTCTCGCTTCCGTGGTGAACCGAGTGGGTGATGGGATGGATCCTGTTCAGGAAGTCCCATGACCTTTGTGTGTCAATTTACACGAAGCGAGAAATGTAAGTGTGTCTGTTGTGCTGATGCCTTCTACTGTTTGGGTTATATGTCATCATCAGGTTGTCCGCATAGTGATGTAAATGAATTGCTTTAGGACAAACATTGACCCAGACAACTGTGAGTGGGGTTACTGAGGAGAAACCTTTGTGTAATCCCAGATGCGCATCCAGGTCCAGCCTCAGTAGGGGGGGAATGTGTCACCTCGGCTTTCCTTTCCATCCCCTAAAGAATTATTATTGAATGCAGGCATGCATCACAATGAGAACTTGAAAGCACGGTTCTTGTATGGGTCCCGGCAGTGCATTACAGAGCCGAAATAAGCATTCCCCAGTATGCTGGCTCAAGCAGTTTACTTCACTTTATTGTTTTAAAATTTTATGTATATTTCTTTGAGAACATGTTTTTGTTCTGGGAAAGAAAAAAACAACAACTTTGGTCTAAATGGGGTCATGATGGAGCCATTCATTTTATGGACATAAATGTCAGCAGTAATAAAAGTTGTTAGAGCGTGATATCAATCTTCAGTGTGTTTTGATATTTTGGTGCAATATCTGAATTTCTTTAGTAAGGAGAATGCATCTCTGTAATGTAAATGTAATTGAATTTGCGGTTGTCCACTTTTGGCAGAAACGTGAGGGGAGTTTTATGAGATATCAGGTTGACATCATGCATTCTGCTGGAAGGAGGAACGCCCAGCGAAGACGCTGCATGGATAAAAAAACCCAAAAAAAAACAACACACACTACATTATCATTAGCTAAAATGAGGAGCAGAAAGGGTAGGCCAAACAGAACTATTTCAGCAAACTTTTGTTTTGCGTTCAAAATCTGACAGCACATTGCACCAAAATGCAAGTCATAATCGTTGGACACTAGCTGGAGAAAAACCCCATAGAAAGACAACAATCCGTCATCTGCCAGAGTGAGCAACCTAACAAAACATTCATAAATTAGTTATTCAGCCAAATCAAATACATGTCTGCTGTCAAACTGAAAACATAAACACGTCCCATTAAGGAAAAGCTGCAGTGTTCAAGATAAACACATTTTCAGAGTATTTTCATAATTCCTTCCAGCAATAAGTTGGACAAATTACAGTCCATGTTCAAAAAGTCAAGAAAGAATGCAGTTGTAAATATACACAAAGGAGATTTTAGTGAAAAACGTATTTGAAAGGGTCACGCATTTTTCTGGTTAGTAAGGCCACGTTAACCACTAATGGAAAATGCTGCATTGGAAGGTTGGAATCAAACTACATGAGTACCACAACATTTCAGAAACACTTTATCTGTACCATAAGGTTAATTAAAAGTGCACAATATAAATCTTACCATTTTCTTGACCTAAAACACATTTTTCTTGATTGATGGACAAATTATAATCGACTATATATATATATACATATATATATATATATATATATATATATATATACACACATACAGTAAGATTTGTTATATTTTTAAAAGATGTTTCTTATGTTCAGAAAAGCTGTATTTATTTGATCAAAATATAATTTATTTCTGTGATGCAAAGCTGAATTTCTCCAGTCATTACTCCAGTCTAAGAAATTATTCTAAGATGATGAATTATTATAAGAATTACCAAAGTCGTGATGGCAACTATTTTTTGGAAACTGCAATACTTTTTTTATTTACTTTTAGGATTCTTTGATAAATAAGTTATAAAGAACAGCATTTATTAAAAATATAAATCTTTTTTATCAATATAAATCTTTCAATAAATTCACTTATTATCAATTTAACACATCCTAGCTGAAAAATTCACATTTCTCTCAAATAAAAAAAGAGAATAAAAAAATACAATAAAAAAAGAATACTGACCCCAAACTTATGGTGTATATTAAATGATTTTAATCCTTTAAATATTTAAAATAAATAGATTTGCATCACATAAATAAATTAGATTTTAATGTATATTAAAATAGAACATTTTTATTTTACATCGCAATATTATTTTACAATATTATTTTTTTCTATCAATTTTTTTTTATCAAATAAATGCAGCCTTGATTAACATAAACATCTGTAATACTTTATAATAACTACACACTATGAGTCATTATTTTAGCATTAGTAAATAGTTCATTAATCATTTGTAAAGCATTGATCCTACATGCTTTACAGAAAAAAGAATTTATAGCTGTGTTTATAAACTGCTTACTAATAATTATTTAATGTAGGAACAATTATGAAAGGTTAATTAATATTTGCTAATTCTTAACTAATGACATTAGAGTACAAATGCAATATGGTCACGTTTTGCGACTACTGCTGAACATGGTTTGAGTCATCTGCCTTAATAAAACCTGTATTTAGCGTTGTCCACTTGTGATCAAACCACTGAGATGGATGTTCCAGTAATACCAGGTGCAGACGGGGCCTCTGCCTCTTTGAGTTTAACATGAAGCAGACAAGCTTCAGGACGACTAGACAGGTAAAACTGAGACAAACATATTTGTTTGGACTTGAACAGAGAGAAAAAACAAAACAACAGACAGTGAGAGAGACAGAGGTAGAAAGTGAGAGAGAGGCAAATGTTTTAGCAGGGAGCAGAGAAAATAGCTGTCTGTGAAAGTGTGATAGTGAGAGAACGACTGACAGTCCAGCCGAGAAAAAGTGCGAATGAGAGAGAACGGGACGACAGGAACATTGAAAAGTCAAAGGAAAAAAGACACCTCTAGTAAAAGATGTTAGAGGTGTTAGCGGTGATAGAGGAAAGGCTGAGCTGTCTTAGTCATCTGCCTCATTTGGGGGGAAACCGAAAGACAACTTGCACTGGAAATACACCACCGCCTAAAAGGAGATACGCAAACACTGACAAAGAGTGAAACAGAGAAAAATGAAAGAGACAGAAACCAGCAGAGATGCCTCCTTAACCCCATAGGCAGCTTTTTTCTGTCTTTCTCTCCCTCTCCCTCAATAAATTCAGCAAACACGCTTGCTTTGATGTCTCACACAGATGGCAGAAATCCTCTTCCTCGCTGCCTGCTTGTCTGTCTGGGCAACCCTTCACTGGCAAACTGAGGTGTGCCAGTGTGGGTTCAAAACGCTTACATATAAAGAAGGGTAGTCTTTTCACAATAGTTTTCACTCAGATCGATGTTTTGTTGCATGATGCAACAGACGAGACTTCTTTAAATTATGTCAAAAGTTCTTCAAACCTCCATTTGACTCTGTAAGTGTGATGCAATATAGGATTGTGAGGAGGAACAAATTAAAATTTGAAAGCTTTTGTTGGAGACCTCAGTGTGTTCGTCATTGGAGTATGGGTTGTTTGGTTGGTGTGGAAGCAGTTTTCAATCTGCAGCTGCTGTGAATGCTAATCATACTAAATCCCAATTAGCAACTCTCCATGTTCTTGGTCACACTTACTATAGCAAAACACATTTGTCATAGCTGCTTCTTCGCAATATGAATATCTTTGCAAGACATCTGTGACAGTCAAACGGGTCATTTGCACAAAACGTTTTTGCATTTATAAACCCAAGACACAGGACAGAGGAAATGAGATGTATGTGCATGTGTGTGTGCATTTAACTATTCCAAATGATCTATTTTGAACATGCTGTGTTATGCTTAATGGTCAAGCACATTAGTATAGAGCGTCTTCACATAGAAAAACCACTGAATTGTAGCATACTGGAAAGCAAAAATGCATACTGTGTGACTGGTCCAATTGTGCACCAGTTTTGGTGATATATATAGAAGTTAGTTTAAAGGAACATTACACATTACACATGCACACGGCCTGTGCAAGCAAGAGGGTCTGGCTGTTTTTAAGCACTATATGATATTACTGCGCTTGCTGTGGCCATGGTACGGCAGCAAATTTGATTATTAAGCTGGAATGGGAGTATAGTTCCTAATCATATCAGCCTAGAAAACCTTTAATTTTCCGTCAGTCTTGATACACGATATAACTACAGAAGAGTCAAGTTTTAAATAGGAACAATATTAAAACTCTTTGGGCTGTTTTGAATGCGATGCTACTGGTCTAATTGGATTCAATGATCTATGCTAAGCTGTGCTAAAAATGATATCGCCAGACCCGTAGAATGGCTGAATAGATTCCAAAATGGTAAAAACCAACTTATTAACTCTGAGGCAACTGAAGAATGAGCCTATTTTCACAAAAAAAAAAAAAAAAAATTGGAGGATTCCTTTAAAATAGAATGACTAAAAAAATAGTGAAAATGTCATTAGTTACAACATTTTTTTGTTTCATTTTTGGGTCATGGAATCTATGGTTGAGACGATACAATCAAATCAAGTGTGACACCAGCCTAAAACTATATAAATACACAAAAACAGTTATAATGACCCACATATGAATAGAAATATGGAAATAGATCTGTATGACAGGCGGTGGAGGACTGAGAGAGAGGTAAGAGCTGGAGAGGGAGGTTTGAATGCATCAGCCAAGAATTTCCCATGTTTATTATTAATGGCCTCTCTCTTAAAAATGACACTTCCCCAATTTCATCAAGTCACCGTCTCCAGGGCTGTTTATCACATGTGTGTGTGTGTGTGTGTGTGTCTTTGTGCCTGCATTTCACTGCGTGGGCTGTAGTGTATGTGAGTGTGTGTGCATGCTCTCCATCATTCTGTGCCAGAGGCTAGATTAATCCAATCTATCACCACCAAAACCTGAGCGACCTTCTGTGTCCCCACTGAATCGCCAACTCTCTTGACCCTCCTATGGACCCAAAAATAAAAGAATAGCAATAAAGGATTTTCATGATAGACTTTATGATGAATTAGGGTTATAGTTAAACTATTGTTGTGAAGTACAAATTCCATGAAAAAGCTATGACACATGTGTCAAAGTTGTGCCACATGCTTTGAACATTCTTGAACATTACTTTAACTATTTCCTAACTTTATTTGCAGAGAAGATAAAATCATTCGGACAAAAACAATCTATATTTACTGAAAGAGAATGAAACTAAGAACAGAAATGAAGCTAACCAAACCAAAAATTAACAAACGGTACATTAGAAACAAACAAATTAACAAAAAAGTAAGAAACAAAGCAAGCAAACAAACAAAATGATAAAATAAGCAAACTAAAGGGTTGTTTTTTCCCCTTTCCCCATCTTTTTTCATTCACATTGTAATAATGTATAGAAAGGTAACATGCACAAATAAACAAAATAAAGTAATGAAATTATGGTAACACTTTACAATCTTTAGTAAACTAAGAATGAACAATACTTTTTACATTTCATATACTATTATTTTTCATTTTACAGAATTTATTATTCTTCTTATTATTAAATCACAAGTAGCTAATGTTAAGATTAGTTAATCCTCTGAGAGAAAAGAAAAATCCTATACAGATATAAATTCTCTTAGTTCAATATATTTGAATGAGTGAATGAAAGAAGGAAAATATTTCCAGGGGGTATAGCATCTTTTCCTACGCAGTATGTTACTGTGAGCAATATAGTCTAGCAAAGGGTCTCTTTCTGCCAGACCTTTACAGGTTAAATGTGGACATAAAGCATTTGAATGGCAACAGCCAGTGGGATAGACATGTGAACACTTCAGAGCGTGCTTTATGCTTTTTCAGTGCAGGCAGGAGTAAGATTTAGAGCATATGTTTAGTCTCTAAAGTAAAAAAGTACAATAAAATAATAATGAATAACCAAGAAATGATAAACAACCTTAGGAAATGTATGGAAAGCACATGTTCATTTCCCCTGGTTCGTTCTGCAGTGTGGATTATATTCTTTTCAAAGAAAAGCAAATCTGCTAGCCATTGATAAAATGGCAGTACCACTGTGAGAGTTATCAGCATCTAATTTAATTCAATCCAATGACTTTAAACCCATTTTATTTCCTTATGTTTGAGGTTTATTCATGGCAAACAATCAATAATTTCTGTCTCTGTTATAAATCGTGTTGATCTTTCATTGGCTTTGAGTAACTTTCAGTGAAAAATGTGCAATAGGTGCTTCCTTCTGTTCCCGAAATATGCTGCAGCAGCAGTAAGCGGACATAGTGATTAGGTAAGAAAATGCTGTTCTTCAAATTCTCTCCCTCCATTGCTCCCAGAAAGCGTTTGTGGGTGACAGGAAGTGAGCCATTAGCATTGTTTATTTATCCCCCAGTTCACTCATTATTTTTCTAAAATGGTCCCTCACATCTGGTGGCTATTACTCTGCCCGAACATCAGCACTGTGATCCAGAACCCTCGGCCACTCTTCTCTGTTGAACACTAGCCCATCGTGGACAGATAGCATCTCAGCACTCCAGCACCATTATGCTAATTTGATTTGTGCTATGCTAGGCTGACTTTGCCTATCAGATAGCTTTAGAAACTACATGTCTGTAGCGAAGGCTGACGGATCTTGAGAAGGTAACTCTCTGGTATAGAGGCAATGCAAATTGGGGGGAGGACTGGGAAAGATTTGTGCGTGAAGGTATGTAGAATTTGATTCATTTACTGATTTATTTACTGTAGCTTATGGTTAGTGGCTAGCTATGGAAATGCGGATAGTAGTTTACCTGATTTGCTGTGGTTAGAGGTAAATTAAACTCTAATGGACAGTTAGTAGTCAATTTCCAAGTTTAGATGAGCTGATTGTGTTCCCCCACTAGAATTAAAGGAATGATTGACCTCACTGAGTTTCAATATAAAGACAAAAACACTGGGATATGTCTCAAAACATCTTCTTTCTTAATGTCTTTGTTTTTTCCCCCTCTATTTTAAATGACATTAGGATGAGAAAATGATGAATCAGCTTTAATTTACGGGTGAACTATCCTTTTAAGTCCCAAATTAGTTCAACAAATGACCATGCTTTGCTGAATAAAAAGAAAGTTAATGATTTCTTTCCTGTTACCAATGCTTAACAATAACTAAAGGATAATAGGATTACTCCTGTGTTGAGTGACGATTCAATGACTCACACATAACTCTTTATATTCTGGATTCATCTGCTTGCCTGTACAAACTATACATCATCCTGTTCCTGTTGGTGTGTGACGTCACATGAAAACGATCAATTGCAGAAAAGTTGGAACATTTTGAAAATGTAATAATATCAAGAATCTGTGATTTGCCAATTCTCTTTAAGTTTTATGTAATTGAATACAAAGGGCAACGAAAAATAAAGAAAGCATTACCAACATTTTCACTAACTGACTTTAAAGTATTTTGTAAAGATAAACACATTTGGATGTTTATGGCTGACATATTTAAAAAAAAAGTTGTGACAGAGGCTAAATAAAAGTGAAAAGGTTAAACAGGTCCTGAAACAGTAAGTTCACAGTAAGTAGGTGAGGGTATAATGTTTTGGTAGGCGCATTTCAATCGTTGCAAGCGATGTTTGATCACTTTGCGAAAAGTATCTTTGTCCTCATATTTAATGAGAGAAGAGTCACAGTCGTAAATGATTTAGATCTTTTACCAACACAGTGAAAAGATTAAGAAAATCTAAAGAAATTTGGGAACACTTTATAATAACCGCATGCTATAAATCATTAGGTAAGCATTAGTAAATTGTCCGTGCATCCTTTATAAAGCATTGTCCCAAAATTAAGAATCATTAGTAAGCAGTTTATAAATAAAGCTAGAAATGCCTTGATTTAAAAACATCTAGGAGATTTAAAGGCTCAGGTATCTTCCTAAGAGAACGAAAAAAAAAAAAAAAAAACTGTTACTCTAGGAGAAAGCTATATACATCAATTCTATGCAGTGATGCTGTGGGGTTTTCTGGGACAGAGCTCATCTCAGATAATCAGAAAGACAGTGGAAATGTGTGCTGTGGTCAGATGAGTTCACATTTCAACTTGTTACTAGTAAAAACTGACGTTAAGTTCTCAGTCCCAAAGACCAAAGGGAGCATCCAGACTTTCATCAGTGACAGATACAAGAGCAAACGTCTGTCATGGTATGGGGGTGCAGCAGAGCAAATGTATGGGTGACTGGCAGTTTCTGTAGCAGTCATTCAGGGTTAGAAACTTTTATTTGTGTACTTATTACCTTTAAAAACCTCTGAAGTAACCTGCAACAGTGTCTTGCACAAGTGGTTTTCTCTAGCTTGCTGAGGGGTTTAAACCTAACGTAAAGCCGTGATCTTTAACCACTAAGGCACACCACCCACGCTTCTAATATCTAAACCACAGCATGCTAAATGGATGGGAAAACTGGAGGAAGAATTGGAGTTTCCTGGGAATGGTGGATCAAACAGGATGTTAGTGTTCTTTAAGAACATTCCACAAATGGCAGGGGAACTTTTGTCTACATACTCGACACTACTTAAAATAGACCATATATGAGCAACGTGTGAGCCTATAATGATAACGCATGAATAAATTACCAAAAGTGCGAATACAGGGTTTATGACTGAAGGAAAATAATGAGTTAGTCAGTTGCAAGGAAATTCAGTGACATTCATAGATGGATGATTAGGTTGAAAATACGTAACCCGGATGAATTTGCGATTGGAAAAACGATGTGTACGGAAATAGCCTTGAAAATATCAACTGCATTCCTTCTGCGCAGCTGAAAACTGAACATTACCCTTGCTCATTAATACCGTGATGGATTTCTATAAGTTAAATATGATTGAAGCTTTAAATTGCTTTAGTCGACTCCAGGGGCAAAAAATGACTTATCTTTTATACTCAGCAGCAGCCCTGCCCTCACTCTCTTTCACCATGTACATTAAATCAATGCCTGTGTTTCCAGTTCATGTTTGATTCATGAACGATGTAAATGGCCATATGAATATGTATCAGTGAATATGAATGATAAATTAGCTAAAGAAATAGTAACATGGGCTTTTGAAGAGTTTAGATATAAAGTGAGCAATAGGGATATGGGGTCAAAGCCTTGGTTTCCCACATTTACCTACATACTTTGCCCTTCTTGACACGGCGCTCTTTGTGGAGCATGCTAATGAAGTGAAGGTTAGGTATGTGTTATTGAGCTTAAAGTTTGAATATGATATGGCCAGGTTTAATGGAGTTTGATTTATATCTTCGCTTTCGCTGAAGTCTAAGCAGATAAGCTAAAGGTACAGTACGTGTATGAGAGGCATAACTGAGCTAATGTGTGTGACTTGAGACTTTTACAGCAAAACAACCAAGGTCTAATTTGCATTGTTATTCATTGAAATGCAGGGTTCTTGGAATTTCTCACCATGCCACACACGTTGAGACGGAATTACTGAAAATGAAATGACTTTCTGTGTAGTCCAATCCTCATCATCCAATGCAAATGATGTACCAGAAAGATTGTGCAATATTACAAGGGAAAAGCTCTTAGTAACACTCCAGCAAACATGCCATAACTGTGGCTTCAATGGAGTTGACTGAGTAGGTCAATGTAGTTGAAAATGATCTTTTTAAAGTCAAATGGCAGATAATAAAGTTGACTGTGGGAAAATGTGGATCTGCGTTCAGAACTGCTTCTGACAACTGATTGTTTTCTGCACGTTCTCTGGATTAATGGGAGTGAATGGAATGTTTACCAATGACAAATGAAATTGTGCAGCTGAGCAGCTGTTCACGGGGGTGGCAGTAGCACTGTAAAGTGTTCTACACATTACAAAACTCACATCAGACTGACATAAAACATGCTTCATGTGCTACACTAAAACAATGCACCCATTCTCCATCATTTACCAGATATAATCTTCGAAACAAATTGAAGTCACCATTATGGAAAGTGTGCAACTAAAAAAGAGGGTTAGAATTAAAGAGTTATTTATGTATGGCCACTTTTAATGAGTTAGGGCATTAAAGCGGTGGAGGGAAAAGTATTTTTTTTTATTATTTACTCTTTTTTTCCAGAACAAAATGCAATGAATGGATGTAATTTAAAGCTTAAAAAATGACAAACATTTGTGCACTACATTCTATAAGTACATATACACATTCTAACTATATAACTATATGCAAGTGCACTGATGTTCTTGACCTCAATCCTAGTTCTCTTGTGATTAAGACTGATGATATAGGAGTGCATGAGAGAAGCAGCAATGATTCATGAATAAATCATTTAGATCAGTTTTGTGAACTGGATCATTGAAGAAAATTCAAAACAAAAACTGACTTATCAAAACTCTCCTGAATATGCCAAGAACTGCAGGGGATGACTTTTATGATACTTTTTAGTTACTTTTCAGGCTTGAATACGCATTACGTTAAATCTGTTCTGAACAATATTAAAACTTTTTCCATTTAATGTTTCACAGAACAAACATTTCACACAGGTCTGAAACAACATTTGTGATGTTTTAGCACTGTAAAATTATGACATTTCCAGTATTAAATTAAAAGGTTTGTGTGTGTGTGTGTGTGAACATATAAGTCAGAATTTGCTCTTAGATGACTTTAAACATAGGGAGAGTTCATTCTCAGTTAATTACCTTTTATTTATTCAAACCTATACCAGTCTCCTCCTTCTGTTGGTAACACAAGATAGTATTTTGAGGAATGTTGGTAACCACAGCCAATGACTTAATAATTTATAGTTGCAACAACCATTTTATTTTTATATGTCTTTGTAGTTTGTTATATAACAAAGCAATACTCTTATCACAGACCTCATTTCACCAATGAAATTGAAAAGGCCCATTATGAAAACCAATAGGAAGATTTTGAGGGAACCCATTGGTAAAATTAGACTTCTGAAATTATGGCTGCAGCGCTCTATGGTTATTCTTTATAGTTATCATCATTGGTGTGAACAGGCCTTTAAATGAACATTTCACCCAAAATGGAAATCTAGCCTGTATTTATTCATGTTATTATAAACATTCCATGGAACACGAAAAGGAATATTTTGAAGCATTGCACTTGCTATGTTCAAAGCAATTACGATGAATGAGGGCTCAAAAGAAATCACATCAGTTATACTCTGAGTTCACGAGAATCAAATTTACCAATCATTCTTGTGAATCAAGACTATAGCTCACAAAATCCCACCAAAGTATTCATTCATGAATCAGGATTATTACTACTTTTATGTGCTTTTGTTAAGCTTAAAATCTGCATAAGTCTATCTGTATAATTCAATAAAATCCTCCTTTTGTGTTTCAACGGGGAAAAAAAAAATCCTACAGGTTTGGGATGACATAAGGGTCTGTAAATTATAAGAGGAACCGCCAATCTAAACTGCTTTAGATGGAAGGGTGTGTATGAAAGGAAGAGAAATGACCAGTTGTGCTCTGCTTTTGCCTTATTAGTAATTATGAACAGCTGTTTGTTCATTCTGTGAGTTTGGGCTGCAGCCAGTGCAACATATTAACTCGTCACGCATACATGATCACTGAGACAGAGCGAGAGAGAAATGGAGTGAGGGAAAGAGAAACACAAGGCGAACCCTTTTTTTTTTTAAGGAAAGAGGGTATTTGAGTATAACATCAGAACAAAAAGAAAGAAAAAGGGAATAACGTTAATGTCAAATTATGTGCAGAAGTGTTGAAAGAGACACACCAAAGCAAAGCGACACAAATAATCTGCCGGAGGGAAAGAGAGTGGGACTGTGAAATGGAGAGTGACATTAAATGTTCTACATGTGTGTAAACATTACCGTACAGCTCTCTCACCATACTTTAATGCGACTGACTCTATCATCTCCACCCCTGGCAGCACTGACAACTGAAGGTCCAGCTGTACTGCCAGTGCTGAAGACTTCACACACACACACACACACACACACACACAGGGCTGGGAAAGGAAAAGCGCCACTGGCAAGACATTGGCTTCTAACACAATGAACCCTCAGTCTTGCATTTGATCAGAGAAATACTGCAACAGCTGGCAATCTCAAACTCAGCCTTACATACACAAACACACACACACACACACACAGACACACACTCAAACAGAATCCAGCTTTTGTTCCTTTCTTAAAATTTTCCAAGGCTTTTGTTAAAGACTGGGTTTAAGGAGGTTTTTAGCAGTGATGGGATTAAGGGTTTTTTATGTAGGAAACCAACAGAAGCATCAAGCTTTTTAAGGAGCTTTTAGACAAAATGAGTTTCAATTTTTTCAATGAGATGTGGCTGACCGTGTGTAATTAAACAAAAGCAAAAAGCTCCATCACAAGTGTAATCATGCATGAAATGAGACAGAGAGAGAGAGAGAGAGATAAAGAGAGAGAAGAGAGAGGTCATTTAGTAAAAGAACATTTTGGTGCATTAGAGCAACTGTCACACAAAACGGCTTTTCGGAATGATACTTGATAAAGCAGAAGTACATCATGATGTTCTTCTCAAACTAAGCGAAAAATAGCTGCTTATAAATATTTGTCATTCACCACTATCTGATATTAAAGCAGTAAGCCACAGGAAGCTGTGCACTAGTAATTTTACCACAGCAAGGGGTGTTGTTAAGATCAGACTCTTGCCGTCTAAAATGATGACAAATAAGATAAGATAAATGATAAATGTTTACTCCATTCAAACTGGAATGAGTAAACACGTTGAATGTGTCAAAAGAGCTCTTGCAGTATCCCAGCAGAATGCAATTTTTAGTGGTATAAAACTTGATTCAGTGTCAATGTGATTGACATGGAATGATATCTTAAAGGTATGATGTTGATAACTATTACTAGGAATGCCTAGCATCGATCAGTGTTCTGAACAGGAAGTGTTTGTAAGATTGTGATTTCTACAGAAACAATGCAATAAAAACATGTCAATTTGTTATAATACTATATACATGTCATTTTTCAAATACCATTAGATTGTCAGTTTCTTCTCAAATACAATATCAGTAGTGTATATTAGGGTGTTCATGTTACATTTCATGTTATTAAGTTAATATTGGTTGCATTATTTTAGTGCCGCATTCAGTTTGCTTCATGTCCAGTTACATTAAACTGTTAATAATCATGTGCCTTTTGACATCTTTTGTGGCTCCTGTATTATCATGGTAGTTACTAGGACAAATTTGGTAGTTTTTTAATAATTAATTACATGGTTATACATTGTAAAATATATAGGCACCATCAACTAACAGCAGAACAATGTCAGAATTTATTAGATAACTTTTTTGGAGCCACACTTGTACAGAGAATACAGCTTATGATTCTTTCTTAAAATGTCCAAGGCTCTTGTCAAAGACTGGTTTTAAGGAGGTTTTAGCAGTGATGGGATTAAAGGTTTTTGACCATAATTCAATGAGATACTTTTTTTTACAGTGTATTTTTTATGCATCTCACACTTCAGCCCAACAGTAAACGCAATTATTTCAGCGAAATCTCTAAAATATACCTCAATAACAGTGACAAGTCTCCCCCTTTCCTAAAAATAACACTTTATTGCGAAATGTCCTCTAATTATTGGTATTTCTGACCGTTTCAGCAACATTTACATCTCTAAAAAATGATTCATGTTGTCCTCATGCTAACGGATTACAAAAATTGCTGTTTTATCAATCCAATCTCATGGCAATTGGTACATATTTTACCAATTCGTCTGAATTTGTATGACCGCACTTGTATGTATTTGTACGTTTTTTGTGAAAAATCACACATATTATACAAGACTGAAAATTTGCAGGGATTTATACGGATGACCACCCATAAGCCCACCCAATACTGACCCCTCACTGAAATATTACAATAGCGTATGAGTGAGATTGTATGAATTAGTCAGCTCATAAACTATGTTTTGAACGCAATGAAATTGGAATAAAACGTACAATTAGCTCATTTTAGAAGTACAACGTAGTTCATCCTCTTTTAGTCTCTTTTAGAATTTTTGCTTGATAGAAAATGAACAAACATATTAACCCTCTTTGTATAGCAGCAGCAGTGTTAAAAATTCAGTGTAAGTGCACATTTGTCTCTTACCAGAAACAATTACTTATCGTCTTCATTTTCAGCAAAATACTGGATGCAGCTGCTACCACATCAGTGTGTCTACAAAATTGCTAAGATCATTTAAAGATAAGCAATCTTCTAGATTGTGATCATAATAATTTTTTTTTTAATTTCTTTTTTTTTTTTATCCTGTGCAATAATTTATTAGTTTCTTTGATCGTTAGCTTGTTCTTGTCAAAGACTGATTATTGCAACAAGATAAGCTCAAATGTTTTGGAGGCAGTTTCTAATTAGCACACAAGATCCTCTGACATGAGAGGTCCAGTTTATGTACTCAGTATGGCCTGAGGCTAAATAATTAAAAGACAAACAATTAATAGCCTACATACTTCCAGATGAACATAATTTTGACCAAATGTTTACTTAAGATGAACACATTGTGGGGGGAAGAAGACAACATAAATGAGATTTATGGAGTTAAAGACGGAGAGAGAGAGAAAGAGAGAGAGATCTGCAGGGGTACAGAGTTTATGTGTGAATGGAAGAAGTGACTTTACAGGGTTTCCCATGATTCCCATGAACTTTTTGTCCCCAGTGACACTCCACAGGTCAGCTCCTCATCCTCTCAATTCATAAATAGCTTTACTCTAAACAGCATGTAATAGTACACTTTCTCACACAAACACACCACAGGCCAATAACATTTCCCAACCAATGTATATTTTCACCTCTTACGGAGGATAAGGACCCCTGTGACAGGAAGTCAGAGTGTGAGAGGAGCAGAGATGAAATGTTGTGGGATTGCACGGCCTTCCTGTAACCTCTTTTCATTTTTTTTTTCTCAACTGCTTCCAGTTATGTGTCATACATATTTTTATTTGGAATCATTCCTGAAGATTCCATTGGATCAGTGAAGATTCATCCAAATAAGATGCTACTGAATAAACTGAAACTCCCATTTTCTCATTTATTTGTTCAGAACTTTGGTTAGAGGATTCTAATAGGATCCTTAAGTTCAAATGGGAATCCTGTGCATGCTTTGTGTACACTCAGAAAGGAACACTATTTTGGCATTTGGTGGCTATTTTGCATGCATTCCTACATTTTGTACATTGGGCTTTTCTTCTTTTTTTTTCTTCTTACAAATCACCACCACTTCAGGTTGGACCAGCTTCGGTGCTTGCAAACGTGTGTGTGTTATTATTTAAAATATTGTAGTATTTTATTATTTATAATTATTTTAAATCAGCTTTTATTTTTAGATTTTTAGCTATCATTTGTCATTTCGTTTACCTTCTCAATTTTTCTCTTTAGCTTTAGCTTATATTTATTTTAGTATTTTATTTAATTTCAGTTCTGATACAACATATCTCATTTTTGAAATAACTAAAATATTTACAATAGTTTTAGTAAACAACAACAACAACACTAAACTGCATCACACTTTTTTGTTTTTGTGTGTCTTGGTTACAATGTTTCCTCCATCTGTGTGACTGTTTGTGTGTGTTATCGCACGAGGACAACTATAAGAAACAGAGCTTTAAAGTACGACCTGGGGCATTGGATTGTACCAGACCACAGGGGCAGAGAGCCTGAGGAATCCATCTGTCATGCACACACACATACACACGCACGCACATGCATGCATGTGCGCGATCACACTAACACTAAAGGAGGAACAGGCCTGAAGCATTACTCCATACAATATCTTCATCTTGCCCCAACCACTTTCTAACATGTTTTCCAAATTGGGTGATCACTGTCTTACTCTCACAGCCATCAATATTTTACTGTAATCAACAGTTTAAAATACTTAAACATTTGTCCGTTTCTCACAAAAAGCTATCAAATAGCTTCTGAGAGACTGGAATACAGCTACTTGCTCTGTGCTGTTTTGCAATTTTAAAGTTTGGCAGCCTTCATTCTCTTTCATTATTGAAAAACAGTGGCCAGGACATTATTCAAAAATTCACCTTTTGTGCTCCAAAGAAGAGATAAAGTGTGGTGTGAGTAATGAGGGGGATAATTTATAGGCAGGTCTGTTCTAAAGCAGCATCCTAACCCAAATGCAACCTCATAAAAGACTGATTTGAAATGCTCTTCTTGGAGAACAACTACATTAATCTCACTTTGCACACAAAAGACTCGACTAACACTACGATTTCATTCCAGAAATGTAAAGCAACCATGTTCCTTTAAACTAACAGCCTGATAGTCCAAGCACAAAAATAAATAGCTCAATATAAATATCAATAACTGCCTTAACTCTAAAACGTAGGTGGTTTTAACTACTATGTACTTGCATTAATAAATAAGTGCAATGTACTTATTAAGTACACAGTAGTTAAGCCCACCTAATACAAAGTAAAATAACGTTAAAGTGTATTCTGTTTCAGTTTCAAAGGATAGCCCGCCCACTTGCTCATCTGATTGGCTGGTCTGAATATGACGATTTGTGTCTGGTGTGGACAGACAGATTGCTTTTACTGGAATGCATATTAATAGTACAATGTTAGATATCGGTCAAACCTATTACAAATTAGAAAGTTAATTTTCTATGAAACGTTCGATAAAACACTGAATATTAAATATTAAAGTGTTTATTAAATTTGCAGGAGATGATGCAATGACTCTTGCTGAGATCTGAGTCAGATTTATCCGCTCTAGACATCACATCAATATGCCCAACTTACTGCAGGGTCATGGGATAAAGATGCAGCATCATAAATGATTTCAGTGTGCAAGTGAAAATCCAGAATCATTTCCAGCTTTATGTAAGACCATAAGGAATTACAAAGCAGGTTGGCTTTAAGAGATCTGATGGCACAAAGGCAGAGACGAGCATATGCTATTTCGACACAGCTGATGCTGTCATGGTGTAATACCACTGAAGGAAAAATCTCTGCTCTTTCTCTCTCTCTCTCTCTCTCTCTCTCTCTCTGTCTTTCCCTCCCTCAGTCTTTCTCGGAGTTGCATCAGGCTTTCATTATTCCGAGTGCGGGCGCGCCTGTACAAATATAATACCTGATCCGAGGGCTGCCCTCACATTTAAACTTCACAATAAGACTCTCTCCCCTCTTTCATTTCATCAGTTCACACCCTACAGAGGCGGCTCATTAACTAACGCTTTCATCTCGCGCAACTGCAAAACTACAAAGACGAGATGGCGAAAGTGATAGAAAAGGTTACGAGCAAAATGTCAGCCATTTCTGATGGCGAAATGTTGTGCAACTGAATCACATTTCGTTCAGTGTGTTTTAAAAGGTCTTGTTCCTGCCTATGTGGGGTTATCAAAACGATGTAAAAGCTGTTCGGGAGCAAAATGACTGGAAAAATGGAAAGACTGTTAGGTCAAACTGACGACATGACGCAATAAATTAAAGGCATATTTCACAGATTTTGTGGTTTGTACTTTTTTATAGACTATTTTTATCGCAGATCAAAAATATTCAGTTTAGTCTTTTTACCCTTTTTTGTCTATTGGAACAGGAATAAATAGAATACAAATTCTCATAATGCATATTTAAGGTTTTTACTTGCTCGGTTTTAAATAATTTTATAATAATAATATTATAAAAATATATTATTATTTTATAATAATAAATATTTAAATACATTTCCTACACACACAAACACACACACACACATATTATTATCAGTTGCAAATACCCAATACCCATTATATATATATATATATATATATAAATAATGTATTTGGGTATTTGCAACTGATAATACTATTATATTACTTTAAAATAATAATAATAATAATAATAATAATAATAATAATAATTATTATTATTATTATTGTTATTATTATATATACAGTTTGTTTATTTGTTTATTTAGTTGTAATTAGTTGTATTAGTTGTAAATACCTTTTTACAATAGTATTACAATAGTAATATAATTTTTTTTAATTGTAGCAAAACAGTATTTATTATTATTATTATTATTATTATTATTATAGTAGTAGTAGTAGTAGTAGTAGTACTGTAGTTGCAATTATTATTATAATAAAATATTATTATAACATAAAAAATAAACAATGATTCCATGAAGAAATACAATAAAAACATCCAAAGTTTACAGTGAATATTAATATTAATTTGTGTTAATTACTTTGTTGTTGTTGTGTATGATATCATAATGCAAGGAATGACTACTCAGTGGATATAAAATTAAGTTAAGTATTATTTAAATGTTTCTATTTGTATTATTTGTAATTATTGTATATTTTGTTAAAAAATAAAATAATATTTTGTGATACAAAATTAAACTAAAATAACAAAAATAAAATCCACCGTTTACAGTGAATAGTAATATTAATATAATTGTTTATTGTACATACAATAATAGTAATATTAATTATTATTATCTATTAAAAATAATAGTTATTATCATCATTATTATTATTATTTTAAGTAGTAGTCGTTTCACAGACTATTTAACAAAAATGTTAATTTAATATTTATTTTTAAATAATACAAAAAAAAACTATTAAGTTATAAAAATACAACGGTGATAAAAGAATACAAATATATATATATATATATATATAATTTTCTCAAATCAGTTTTGCATCCACTGACTACACATGTTCCTGGCATTTGGTATTGTACATAATAATAATAATAATAATAATAATAATAATAATAATAATAATAATAATAATAAATACAATTAATACACATTTATCAAAAAAATATAATATTCTATAACATTTACATTAAATGATGCCATGTCATGCTTTAGAATAGTGTGTATGTAGTACATATATGTCAGGACGCCAATGCCAGTTCAGGTCATGAGTTAAGTTTGACCATTTCTGGTCAAAATCACTTCTCGACTCAATCCATGTGTCTACACAGCCTTCTATCTTTTCTCTTTCTGAAACAGAGCAGTAAATAATGACCCCTGACCGACCTACCGAGTCAACCAACCCACCATATAATTTGCTTTTGTCTTTCCGTTGCAACGTTGAACAGCAAAGCAGGGAAGCCCAAGTAATAACAGAGAGCCAGAGAGAGGAAAGAGTAGGGGGGGTATCCACGGCCTTCTCTCCGGCGCTCCACTTTGTGATGGTAATGTAGTCGGTACTCAATGCAGGGCTGCCTGTCTGAGTGATTTTATGGTTGTTATAGTGTGTGTTGATATGAATGGAGTGTGTTGAAAGCGTATTATAGCGAGGGGCTGGGAGTATGTGTATGTGTATGGGCGGCTTGATAATGTTAAGAATGTTTGGTAGCCTCTGTGTTCGTGTGTTAAGAGCTGTGTAGCAGCCGTACAGATGGATTTAACAGCGCGTTTATTGTGTGTGAGTGAAGCTAAAGGGATTAAATAGCGCAAGGTGAACTCATGTGAAGCTTTCATAGACCGAAACGCAGTGTGTGTTGGAATATCACTGGGAAATTTAAGTGGCCCTCATCTGTTGGCGCTTTTCAAAACAAAAAACGGCTTCCTTTAGACAGCTTCCCCGTTAAAAATGGGTAACCTACTGCCAGAAATAGAAAGCCATAGCACAATGGGTTATTTTTATTTAAAGCGATACAGATATGTTGATATGCTGTTCGCCGCGGTAGAACGCAAATAAGAATTTGCTCACTCCATTCAAAGGAGACTAATGTTTATGTATGGAGACCTGCAGGTATGAGTGACCCACTCTCAGGGGAGTGTGTTTGATGTTAGAGTCTCAATGGGATATGGGTAGGTTTTGTAAGAACGTTTTGTCACAGTTTGTTTCTGAGCATAATTTTCCAACCTTAAGTCGGAATGGCATTGCTGCTGGGAGAGAAAAGGATGGTTTAAGTTCTACAAAGACACACACACACAGGTGCAGGTGTTTGAGAACACAGAATTAATGCAACTTGTTTATTTTCATTTCCTCAGAGAAGCAAAACTCAGCCTGTCATTCTATCTCTATCTTTCTCTCACACATGCACATCATCTCAGACGTTTTATGTTATTTACGTGAAGTTCAGCTTTGATTAGTGGCACACAGAGCCTTTTTGCTTTATTTGATGTGCTGTGGAAACAGATATTGTTTGATGAGAGCAAAACTATTAGAATTAACAGCGAACTAACCCAAAATCACGTAACCGTCAATAGAATTATACAATTTATATAATAGAAGCACATGCTCTGCCTCTATGATGTTAATACTCTACATAAAGCAACAATCTTTTAATTTTGTCATCGTGTACACTTTAATCTATTTCTAAATGCATTTATCAAATAATAAAATAGCTGAAAAATAATTAAACAAATATGTGCTGTCTGTTTGAGAGCAGCTCATGGTGTTTTCAGTGTCTCACAGGGGCGCGAATTCATTAAATAGAGCTCCACAAAAAATGTTTGATTGTGGTGTGAGTTTGAGAGACTTATGACTTGCATTTGGCAAAAACTTTAAGCTTTAAGAGCTCCCTGTGGTTTAAAGTAAATAAAAAAATAAATACTACTAAATATTACAGTAGTAACAGTTTTAATGATATTTTTATCTACTAATATTAATATTTAGTGTAATTTAAGTAGTAGCAGTATTAGTAATTATCACCAAACACACACACACACACACACACACACACACACACACACACATATATATACCTGTGTTAGCTGTGTGTGCAGAGCGCAATTAAATTATAAAGGGAGACCATTTTGTTTCAAACACAAACAGAGGACAGAGAGAATTTTGTTCTCCTTTAAAGGGCACCTCCTTCGTTCTCGCTCTTTCTTTCTCTCTCTCAGGGAGGGAAGGTGAGGTGGAGATTTCCCAGCATGCATTATTCATCATCTGCGACCGACACAAATTGAGCGGCGGCAACTGCTGAGGGCCTGCCAGTGAATGTGTGTGTCCCTGCCTCAAACCAAAACAGAGCCTGCTGACATACACACACTCAACAGCACGGTGACAAACAAGACAATCCATGCTCATCCTCTTTGTCCACAATCCTAAATCAACGTATCGATCCCTGGAGAACCCACAGAGAGTTTGTAGAGATTCTTACAGACACACACACGCATGCACGCACGACACACATGGGCACAAATCGATGCATCTTGTTTACTTAGTATAAAAACACATGAATGTTTAACACTGGAAAAAAAATACACATATAGCGCAGATTAATTAAAGTCTCTTTCCTTAAGCAAAGTATTGATCTTCTTGCTCAGCGGGATACTCCTTGATTAGATTCCACAATCACAAGAAAACTGATTATATATTGAACACACACTCACTCTATTGCTCACTTAGTAAAGTGTCATTTGATGAAGTGCAAACAACGTACATACTTTACGACGATTTATTATTTCGCTGACCCAAAAATGAAAACTCTGTCATCATTTACTGACCCTCAAGTTAAATACTTATGTCTTCTGCATTTTAGAGATTATCACAATGCAATATATAACGTATTTGAGAAATCAGCCTTGTTTACATCCAGGTGAAAGCCAACACAGTCTCACGACCATTTCGTACTTATTCATACGAGGTGCCAAATTTGTGGCAATTCGTACTAATTCGTACGACCTCACTCGTGCGATTTCTACCCATCATTTCCACATTTAGGGGCGGGTTACATTTAGGTCATTCGTACAAATTCAGAAGATTGGCATCTCGTAAAATACGTACAATTTAGAATAAATCGTATGAATTCGTACGAGTGAGGTCAGACAAATTCGTACGAATTAGCCACCTCGTAAAATATGTACGAATTGCCATGAGATCAGGTTGTGAAAGCACACGCATGTACGTAATCATCGGTTGTTTACGGCTACTGGAAAGCATACTCATGTGTTGTGATACTCTCAAACATGGTGGACGACATAAGTCAGGGGAGAAGAATGGCAGAGTTAAATGATGTTATTTTTGTTTTCTTTGCGCAAAAAAGTATTCTTGTTTGAGCCACTGATGTCACATGGACTGTTTTACTGTTTTGTTTTTACTACATTTCTGGGATCATTTCAGTTGTGTTGCTGTTTATAGAGGGTCAGATAGCCTTCTGATCTCATTAAAAATATCTTAATTTGTGTTCCGAAGATGAGCGAAGGTCTTATGGGTTTGAAACAACATGAGGGTGAGTATTTAATAACTGAATTTTCATTTTTTAGGTGAACTAACCCTTTAAGTTTCTTTCTTCCGTTAAAAACAAACAATGATTGATGTACTGCTCTTTAAAGTATCTTATTTTTTGTTAAGCAGAAGAAAGAAACTCATTACAAACTTTGGTATCTTGGCAACTCAAAGTTGAAACCATTGTCGTGATCTCTTCTGAAACTCCCGTCCTCTGCAGTATCCTTGCTAAAGTGTCAATCCGTTCCCTTTAACATTGTTAACTTGTAGAAACAAGCCTTTTCTTCCCATCTAAGAGTAAATCACACATTAAACATGAAAGAATTTACAGTTGCTGAATATATATATGGAATCGTAGTTTATTTCTTGAACCTTGCACCCACTCAACAGCGGTTTGAAGTGTTTGCAGCGTGAACTGTTACAGTTTCACGACTGTGTTTAGCACAGATCCTTTAAGTCGATTTGCGGTGTTTGATTCTGTTGCAATAGAGGGAGATTAAAAGAACAAACTCAAAGCAGCTCACACAGGAGGCTGCCTGCTTGCTGCTTATTAGCATATTACCCATAATTGAGCGTTTCTACGGAAACAAAGTCAGAGTAATTGGCAGTCTAGCCAGTCTTCTAAAAAGGCTGAACTCTGAACTTCTTTAAACGCAGCCGTCTCTTTTTTCAAAGAAAGCGCACACCATCGCCAGCAGATGGGAAATGTATAATTTCAAATATCAGCACCATAGAGTTATTGCATTTTCACTGAAATGATTGTCCGTGTGCTTGGGAATAAAAGGCACTTTAATGTGTGTTTCCGTCATTTTGTAACCTTAACATTTTCCTTGATGCAAACAAACGAGCACGCTCAATTTGACGCTTTGATGAATTTTACACACCAGTCAGCAGGAAATGTCAAATAAAACACGCTCGAATGTGGAGAATAAATTATAGAGCTCTGTAAAAATAGACACTGTTCTAGTGTTCATAATTCGTAAGTTGTTGAAGGATTTATCTCAGAGGAGCAGGCGGCATTAACGGCCGCCACCTTCCTGACCTGCTCCTCATCGGAGACTGTGATTGGGAGAGGAAGTAGGTAAGGCTTTTAAAGGACTTAATGATTGAATGACTCTTATTTCAGGCTGAGGATCAGTTCCTTCCAATCTGAAATTACTCTCATGGCTGAAGTAAGATATATTAAACTGACCCCAAATCAGATGGAGGACTAAATTACCACAGCTTTGCAATTCCAGAGTTTTCCAATCGAACGTTTGCAATGTCCTTCATGGCAAAGTGCGATAGAGATAATCATTTATTTGGATCGCACCTCAAAGAATGGATGCTAAATTCGATTTCAAGCTATGTATATATGTTTCAAGTGAAACTGACCCGTATGCATTCAGACCAGCAGATAATAAACTTGACTTTGCCAGCCAGCTTAATTTTCTCTAATCCTGAGCTTTCTGAGATAACCTTGAAGGAGCTCGAGATATTCCAGAGTGCCAGACTTCCCAATTCTCCTGACAGAATTCCCCAGGCCGGTTGTGCCACGGTCCTTTGTTCCGAGCACCTGAAATGGCTGCAGGTCTTAGCTTTATAGTTTCTGCCTGTCCACATGACAGGGTCCCTCCAGACACACACACACACGATTCACCTAAGAGAGAGAAAGAGGGACAGAAGGACAGATTCAGAAAACAGAGAGAGTGATTCTTCCTCTGGGGAGCATGAGGCTGTCCCTGCCATCTGTGTGTGTGTGTCTGTGTGAATATCTAGGCTATAATTATCAGCCAGGCAGGGAGTGCCCATACCATTGGCCAGTGCACCCAGGCAATGCCACACTTATACTCTACTCGCATAGCATTCAGCTCACTGACTGCATTTGGCCCGGTGCCATCTTGCCTGCAACCATGGCAATTTGTACACACACACACAGGGTGATAGCCTTATAGACCACAGCCAAGGCTAACAAACATCTATTACTTAAAATACTCAAAAAAATAAATACATCACCATTTTACAGTATATGAAATACATAATTTAATTCCCCTAAGTGCCCCAAAAAGTGCAAACTTAAGCCAAACTGAAAATGTATGAATTTTTCTTGCCAAGCCTTCATAATTTATTATATATTTATTTTTTCCTTGTTTTATTCTTTTTTAAACTTTTAAATATTTCAAACTAAAGTATTGCATATTGCATAACACACACAAACACGTTTGTTTTTGTGTACTGTGGAGAAATTCCATATGTGTAATGCGTTTTATAATGTACAAACTGTATGTGCTATTGCCCTGAAAGTCCATTTATATTGATTTATCGCATCCAAAATAAAAGTTTTTGTGTACATAATATATGTGTGCATACTGTGTATATTTAGTATATGAATAGCTACATATATATTAAATATGTTAATATATAATATAAAATAGAAGAATATAAATGCATATATATGTGTATGTAAATAGTTTCAAAATATATACTGTATATGTGTGTGTATTTATATAATAAACGCTACGCATACATAGATTGATTAGAAAACTTTCATGTTGAATATATATATATATATAAGATTGTGTGTGAAGAAAGCAAGGACAAGTCAAGGTTAATAGTGTTGGGTTGAACATCTTTATTATTTTAATCTGTAATTTGTCAAAATATGAGAAACGTGAAAACATGAAAATTTTTCATCAAGTTTTAAATATGTGTTTTTAAAATTTATATATTATGAAGCATGCATTTAAAGTTACCAGCTCATAAGGAACAAGTAACAGAAGGAGAGCAAGAAAGACAGAATCACAGAGGAAACCACATGCATGCGCAGACACACAGCGACGTGTGATTCTGCTTTGCTGACGCATCAGTAACTCTCCCCATGCCTCCTGGCTGAGACACACAGAAAAAAAACATACATGGTCACACATACACACTCTTCCTCTCCCATTCAGCATTAAAACACACTCATTTATGCACACATTGCCTTGATTTTGATCAGCAAAAAATCCATGAGCAACGGTGCATATGTAAACCAAGTTGATCACAAACACAGGTGCTACTTCTGCAGATGTCAGCAGCAAATATGCACACAGATTATAAGCTCTATACGATAAAGACTATCAGAGAAAATACTCTTTCAGTCTTTTACCTTAAAAATTGCATGTCTAATTTAATGCTATCAACTGAAGTTAATTTTACAAAATACTTCTCAGTGAAAATGTGTATACAAGATCATTTTTAGCCATAAAAACAAACAGGATGTAACATGGTCTTAAAGCGTTCACTACAGCCAATCAGGAAAGAGAACAGCATGTTTATGTCACAGCAGGAACCATCAAGGTCACGTATTTGAAGGGAATTTGAGAAGGAACGGAAAGATTTCAGGGATCCGTTTCCATGTGACACATCTGATGGTGGCAGGAGCAGCCAGAGGGAGCAGGTGGTCAAGACTAGCTGCTCATTTCTCACACACAACAACACACACACGCTTCACAGAAATCAGTCGTAAGTGAGGTTGACAGCGCTTAGCCTGCAAGGCGCAATGGTCAGAATAGAACTGTCTATTCACATCCACAGACGCTATTTCAACAACTTTCCCCTCCCTCGCTTCATCATACCACACACAGTCTTTCTCATCGTTCTTATTTTTTTTGTCTTTTGAAGGTGGACTCTGGCCCTCGCTCTCCCTCAGCCTGTGTTTCCCCCCATGCTGACATAAAGAGGTAGTAAACAATTTCATGCAAATCAAAAAGCAACAAAGGAGGATTTTGCTTTTAAGCAAAAGAGCCATTCAGCAGGGAAAAGGCTGTTTTAGTAGCTACCTCTCTCTCTCGTGCTTTCTCTCCCTTTGAATGATTCCCTGTGGGGTTGATTCTCTTCAAAGGCATCATTTTGTTCTCCATTCAATAATTCATTACCAAGCAATTCTTCTTTTCCTTTCATGCGGTATCTCTCAAAGCACTTGATTGGTTCACACACATCAGGTTCATTTTTTTTTTCTCATAGCGGCACGTACATTACCAATCAAATGGCTTTTCAGAAAAGGGAAAGGAGAATGATTTTGATAAAACTCGAATCATCATTTGCTCTTTTATATTATTAAAGCATATGTTTCCCTGAATTGAATTTTGGAGGATATCGAATGTAGGTATTGTGAATTGCCGAGGGAAGCATGATTTGGATAAGCATAATTTGCAAAAATATCAGGAAAAGTTATTTAGAAGTTGGAGAAGTTGGTGTTTTGGGTTTCAAATGCTATACAATTCTACTATTCTAGAGCTATACATCAAAAAAGTAAAAAGTTTTTCGTTTAGCTTGGCAGGAAAAAAATGCTAACTTACAGAAAAAAAGAGCAGCTTGGCCCCAAATATCTAGTTAATTACAGACCTATCTCAAACCTCCCTTTTCTGTCAAAGATACTGGAAAAGGTAGTATTCCCGCAATTATATTCCCTCTTAGAAAAAGTGAGGATTTCCAGTCAGGATTTAAACCGTATCATAGTACTGAGACTGCTCTAATTGGAGTTAAAAATTACCTGTTTCTATCATCTGATTGTGGTTATATCTCAATATTATTGCTATTGGATCTCAGTACTGCGTTTGACACTATTTGCCATAACATTCTCTTGAATAGACTAGAAAACTCTATTGGCATTAGTGGAAGTGCCTTAGCATGGTTCAAATCATACT
>JAUCMU010000001.1:7598565-7610514 GCA_032275025.1 Enteromius treurensis
TATAAAGGATGAACTGACTATTTACTAATGCTTAACTAATGATTCATAGCGTGTAGTTATTATAAAGTGTTACCAAAACGGGTATTGCCCTCATGTCATTCCAAACCAATATGACTTTTGTCTGTCTTTAGAACACACCTGATTTTGTTTTTTACATTTTCTCTTAAATTTTGTTAATCCATTAAGAATCTAGTAAATCCATATTTTCATGTTTCAAAAAAAGTTATTGTGGAAGTAATCCATGCCAATATTTATAAATAAATGAATGAAAAATACGATGATGAAAAATATTCCTTAACAAAACCTTTTTCCTGTGACCAAGACAAGACATTGATGAGCTAAAACTATATCTAATGATAAAAACTATACCGAAATATATGCAGTGTCTTCGTCAACAAGACAAGACAGGACTGAAATTATATTTGAGGACTACCGGACATTCAAAATACATCCTGTATGCTAACTGTCCTCTTTCAAAACATGCATCCCTGTCTTTGGCTTGCAATCAGATGAGAGGCATTTGCATATCTAGTCTTAGTATGGCTGCTGCAGTGGCTGGAGACTACCAACACTTTTAAAATTAAGTAATTATTCCAGTGACATTAAAGCTGAAATTTCAACATTACTCAAATCGTCAGTGTCCTTTTCAAATCATCTTATCATCTTCTAATATGCTGATTTGCTGCTTAAGGCTTTAACATGGCACAGGACCAAAGCGTATACATGTGTATATCACAGTGATCTCATTTAATTTCCCATGCATGTGAACTGTATTGATCTCACCTCAGGCAGTTCCTTAAACCAGCTAGTTACTGCAACCTGTAAGCGTCTGTGTGAGTACGTTACACACATACAGTATGTGTGAATCTGAGTGTGTATTGACCCGAGGGGTTAGTAATAGCCTTGTCCTCTGAGTGCTGACCGGACAGAACTGCCAGTCAAACTCAGGGTATGCCCAGAGCAACTGCTGATTAATTCACCCATCACATGCAGAGAAAAGAAGACGGGAAGAGCGGAGAAATAGAAGTGACTGACAGTTCTTCATATAAAAAGACGAAATATGACAGTAGAAATTATACCTGTAGAGACAAATAGATGAAGCTGAGGCACACTGCTCAATAGAGACAACCAAAATGGCAGTGAGCAAGAGAGACAGGGAGAACAAAGGGATAAAACAGGAAGAGGGTCGAGTCAGTGGGGGGCTGTAAGCTGACAGAGCAGTTAAAGTGTAGCCAGAAGCTAAGATTACCTCTGATCACCGGTCTCACCGTCCCTTAAAGTTATCGTACAGACACCTGACACAGACACACACACAGAATGACACTTACACATTAAACACACCTATAATCCTTAACAAAACCTTTTTCCTGTGACCAAGAAAATGACCATTATTCAGACGATACACTGGTGAATACTATATGTATATATATGTATATATTTATAATATATATAATAAATATATATATATATATATATACACACACAGTACCATTCGAAAGTCTAATCTACAGTAAATTACTTAGATATTCTATTTTATTCTATTTAGTTATTTATTGTATTTAGTTACTGGAAAGAACTACTTGTCCTCAGTAAAAATTAGATAAATTGGACAAAAGTGACAGCAGGATCATATGACACTGAAGCTTTTCCATAGTTATAATATAACCATATATTATTCATGTTTAAAATATCAATAAAACAATGTTCATCAGTGATCCTAAAATAGCACTGTTTAGCCAAATATAAAACTTTTATCCAATAAATGCAGCTTTGCTGATCACAAGGGACTCGCCATTAAAACTTTTTAGACTTTTTAATCTTGACACCACAAGCATTAGTGTTTAGCTAAAATGATTACCATAAGACTTTAAAGTCTCTATTTTATTAAACTGCTGTTGCAGCACATGCCTTGCATTTCCTTGCAACTTTTCTATGTTTCTAGGAACTATTACAAACCTCTCTCACCAAAAAGGGGTTGAGGGCAATATTAGCACAATACATGCATGGATAGATCACTTACTGTGATTTGGGACGTTCTAATTCCAGGCTTGCATACTATAAAGACAGAAAACACTCAAGCTGGGACACTATATACTCCACCCACAGGACTTAGCCAGATGTTCATCCAATTACAAATGTTCCACTACAGTACAAAAGGATGAATTTAGAACTTTAATAACATCATATTTATTAAAAAGTAATTTCTAAACAAAAGTATGCACTTATCCCACGAGATTGAGGCGAGACGAGACACTGGGTTCACGAGAACGAGACAAGATTTTTAGACTTTTTAAAATAAATCCTAATAAAATTTTATTCAACAAAAACATTCAAAAATGTACGCCCATTTTTAATCAACTTTTGAAATTAAATTATTTTAATGAATTATGTTTGAATAACATGTGAAAACTGCAAAATAAATAAATAAAAACAAATAACACAAATATTCCTTTAAAAGCAGGGTAAGCGATTTTTCAAAAAAGCGTCAGAAAACAGAGTTGGCCGAATACCAAAACAAACTTGTCTACAGCAAAAGCCGTGCCAGCTTAAAGGCGAAAGCATACTTCGGCCATCTGCATTACATCATTTTCGCCATCAAGAGGGTCTTGCAGACACCCACGTCTGTGCAATTTTTCAAGTCCACAAACAACAGTGTATACACGTAGAACGTGGCAGCAGTTTTCTGTCTGAGATTTGTTGCGCCACGTCATACCACTATCGCGAAGATATCACCAAGTGCCGCGAGATCTCATCACACCCCTACATTGCACATTTCTTCTTTAAACCCAATGCCTTGTCTCATAGACTTCTAAAATTATTGCCAATTTTAATTAATGTTTTATGTCTGCTAAATACTTAATTTAATTTAATTTAATTTAATTTAATTTAATTTAATTTAATTTAATTTAATTTAATTTAATTTAATTTAATTTTTGTTTAGTTTAGTTTAGTTTAGTTTAGTTTAATTTACAATTAAGGGTTGTTGTTTGGTACTGCCATCTCAACTACACACCACAAATATAGCCCATAGTCCTCAAGCTGTACTGAGCTCGGGATATTCCTGTAAATTCCTGAAAGGCCAAGTCACATGCTGAATTACTGCGTTGCGTGCTGGCAAAACAGAAAAACAGCGAGAGATTTAGTCAAAGGAGGTTTAGTTCTCCCCAGGTGGACTGCATCTTGGCTCTGATGGCTTTGTGTTAATGGAATTAAAGTGAAACTCCCAGAATCCTCTATTCCGCCTCAGATATGCAGTTTGAACGGCTCAGCTGTGCTAAGCCCATCCTTATGCCCTCAAATCAGCTCTCTGCCACCTTTCCCATTTAAACAACCTCCTCATCCCTGTTCCCTCACTCCCTCTCTTTCTCCCTCCATCTCTTACTCATAGTTTCTTAGTCCCACTTAATACCTTCTTTCTTCCCTGTGTTTCTGCCTCCAGTGCGTTTTCCCCCTAACACTCTTTGATCCTCAGCTAATACCCCATTCTTTTGCGCTTTTTCCATTTTTTTATATCTTTCTCTACTCATCCTCTTTTAATTTAATCTCTGCCACCTTGGCTAAGTTCACACAGTCAATTTGGGATTGACAACCTAACAGGTGTGACACTTTAATTTTCCTGTGACAGATTGTACAAACAACCAAATTCGAGCCTATACTCGATTAATATGATAGTCGTGAATAACACCTGTAACCAAAATGACAGTTGTTACCAAAACCAAAACCACAAATGTTTCTATAAAGCATTACTTTTCATGAAATATCTCAAAATTTGCATAAAAATGCATCTTATTGTATATTCATTATATATTCAGTAGCCTATCAAAATTCTCTCAAATTACAATAATTGATTTACTGTATGTGCCACCAACTACAATAAATAAATAAATCCCCAAATGACACACTGCTCATTTGTATTCCAATGAGTTACACAAACTCCATGACAGGGAAAAAAATGAAGTCAGCTCTCCAGGTTGCAGAAATCGGTTGTCTCACAAAACTTTATAACAGAACTGCATGTGAACATATCTGTATTTACAGGTACTGACAACTGTATACTATTGCTTCAGAGATATTTTTTCCATCACTCCATCTCCATCTCGGTCCAATTACAATCTGGTCCTCACCTGCCACGCACATCCCTCTTAGTCTCTCTCCTCGCTGTCTGAACATTCTGCCAGCTGGGTGTCTTTGTGCCTGTTTAACCGCTAACTGCTTAGGCTCCCTACAGAGATGGCGCGAGAGAGAAGGAGAGAGAGCGGCAGGGATGGAGGAGTTCTCCGGAATACTAAAACACACTCCTGTTTACCAAGCCTCGACTGCATCTGAATCTAGAGCAACACGCATCAGGTCAACAGCTTTTTAATATGCGAGCAAACAAGGATAGTTCCCTGTCATCTGCATTCTTTTAAAGACGGCGGCGAGGGTAAATATGGAGATGTTAGAAACTGCCGCCTAGTTTTAGCGGAAAACATGCTTCCGCAGACGGCTTGATTTTCATTTTGCAACCAAAACAAGGAATCCTGATAATTTCAAGTACACACAATCCCGCCCTTCGAAACATGCGCTGGTGAGCAATTACAAGTGTTTCCTCGCTCTCTTCGCTCTCTCAGGCCTTTTTTCTGGTTGTGTATTTGTACAGCTGAGAGACTTACCCCGGTTCCTCTAATTGAAGGCGAATTATTCAGCAAACACACTCATTTTGGGGCGGTATGGGTATGTGTGTGTGTGTGTGTCGGCCGTGTATAATGATGTAACCGTTGGTAATATGCAGCACTTCCTTAGCTAGCTCCAGATGGCAGAGTTCATCTTCTCGCTGCTCTATAGTTCTTCTTCTCTGAATGTAAAGAGATGGGCGGCTGTCCCAGCATGCTCTGGGACTGAAGCTAAACAACATTTCTCTGTGCCAGTTCCGCATGAGAGGGGTGACAGTGCTGATGAGTGTCCTTTAGAGTCAGGCATAGCTGTGGTCAGGACTGGGGAATGAGCTGTTTGATGTGCTGTGGTGGGACGCGGTGATAATGAACCATTCTTCAGATGACTCTCACACACTTCCAGAGTTCCATTTTATATGCTGTGGAATGGGGAAGTTAAGATGGCCGTCAAGCTTCATGCCCTGAAGTGGTCCCCTGAGCGACTATGTGTATGTGAATGAGTATTTCAAGTCAATGCTGGTCTGGGCAGCTGGTCTTCCTGAGAGGTTTAAATCTAAAGGTTAGTTCTGGTTTAATCCTTTCTATTGAAGACTTTAACACATATTCCTTCAACTTCGTCTCACACTTGGTGTCAAAAACTAAAGAGCAGTCAAGCACTTTTAGCATTACTATTAAAGGGTTACTCCGCCCCAAAATGACAATTTTGTTATTAATCAAACAATCATTTAAGAAACTGTAGATGAAAACTGAGAGACTTGCGTCTGTCTCAGCGACTGCCAAATAAATAAGGTTCAGACCTTATGAACAATAAGAAAATATTATAAACAATGTCAAAATAGTCCATGTGCCATCAGTGTTTCAATCTGAATGTTACAAAGCGACAAGAATATGTTTTGTATGCAAAGAAAATAAAAATTACTTTATTCAATAATTTGTCTCCTTTGTGTCTCACTGCAACACCGTAGCACCATTTTGGGAAAAAAAATCCACAGGATGCAAACTACTCTCTTCTCTCAGCCACGATATGTTTTCTATGTGTATTAATGCTTTGATTTGAACAAAAACAGCAGATTTTTTTGGCTCAGCTGACACAGAACGGCTTATGTAGTTTGCATCCTGTCAGGTTTGTTTGTTGGACAAAAACGGCACCAGAACAAAGGGTCAATTCCATTGATTTATTTGGTTTGTCATCAATAGAGACATGAAGGGAATATGAATTTTGTCATTTTTTCTGGCATGACATTTTATATTGGGGTATAATTTTGTTATAATGACATATGTTGGGGTATGATTTTCAATTTAAAGAGCCAGAGTAATTTTATTTATATTACACTATTTAGTTATTTTTAACACCTATCCTGACCCTTACCTCTGACACTAACCATTTGTCAAATTAAATCAATATACAACACAGTATGTAACAGACAGATCCAAACAGTGACAATTTATTCAAAAATGACAAATATTCCAAGTCTTCGAGAACAAAAGATTGGCAGAGGAAACCTCGGCTTGTGAGCTTTTTTTAGAGTGTTGTTTTACAAGAATCATTCCCGTGTGCACAACACCTCAAGTGCAGTGCTCAACCAGGTGAGCGTCTGAGCAAGTTTTCTACATCACAAAAAAACATACATATGGAGCTGGTTATATGATTTAAAGTCACAAACTGTGTAACAGTGTTTTTTGAGATAATAACAGTATTATGCAAGGAATATGCAACACCTTTACTAATTGATAAAATGTCGCTGGAATAAGAATTTGTGTGAAAGGTTGTGAGAAAAGTTGTTGGTGTTTTACTTCCTCTAGTGGTCATTTCAGCTGAAAGCTGAAGCCAACATACATGTTTACGACTGTGCAGTTAAGTAGACAGTCATGTACTTCCAACGACCCTGGATTGCTCATGCTCCCTCATCAAGTGTCATCTCCTCTCCTCTATTGCATCTCATCTACTCTGCTCCCTTTCTTTTTTGTTTAGTTTCCTTTCTCTTTTTCATCTCTTCTCATCTCATCTCCTCATGTCTAATATCATCTTGGCACCTCTCCACTTCTCTTTTCCAATCTTTTGTGCCCTCCAAGTGGAGTTCGAAATATTGTAATTATGAGTTCCAAGCACATGAATACGAAAATCCTATTTAGAAATGGAAAACTCCAATTTGCAGAAAAAACATAAGTTGGAAGGGGCGTGTCAATTATATCTATATATATATATATATATATATATATATATATATATATATATATATGCATACATACATACATACATACATACATATATATTCTTATTATATATACACACTGTATAACAATAAATAATATGTTTCCAACATGCATGCATTAATGACTTTATACTGAATGCCCAACATGATAGTTAGTTTAGTAGATAGTTTAGTAACAGATATTTAAATTCTGAGCTGCCACAATACATACCTATCAAAATAAAAATGTGAAAGGGTTGAACCTGTATTTTAGTGCCATTAAGTCAATCAATCAATCACTTGTATTTATATAGCGCAATGCAGATTGTAGCAAAGCACTGAAAATTATCAAATAGGAGAATAGAGTGATGGTAATGTATAATGACGAGATTAAACCATTTATATTAAAGGACCTGGTGGCCTGTAGCCAGTACAAACATCAGAGAGGATTTATAACTATCACGTTTCTCCAGATAATGTTACATGCAGCACCATAACATCAAACAAGTTATACTTAAAGCCCGCCTTCTGAGAAATACTGAGAATATTGCTAAAAATTGTAGTAGTGACATTTTCTTTGAAATTGTGGCAAAACGTGCAGTAAGGCACATAAAAACAATGTTGCACAAAAAGTGCACAGAGGTATGTATTTAAAGGTCAATGGATAACTCAACTCAGTAGGTTGTACAGTACTGTAGGTTGGAAAAGCATGAGGGTGAGCAAATGAGAACAAATGTATATTTTTCAGGGAACTTTCAATTTAACAGCTATATACTGTAGGCCTATAACCATTCAATCGTTTAACTGGCCAGTGTCAAGAGATGCTTACAGCCTGGGGGCAGAGCACTGAACACTGAACAACTGCCTAAACAACACTATGCTGAGATCCTGTATTGTGACTGAGTGAGTGTGTGTGTGTGTGTGTGTGTGTACATGTTTCTTTGTGAACACAATGAGAGTTAATAAGAGTATTACGAAGCTATTTTGGGCGTGCAAGCAGGCAGAGTTTTAGACATATTATCACTTTCTTTCAGAAAGGTTTTTGGGAAATTCACTTAATGACAATAGAAAGAGAGAGAGAGAGAGAGAGAGAGAATACACGGGAGAGAGAAAGTATTCTCCCAGTTACAAAGAAAAGAGGATAAAACGGACTGTCTTCTCTGAGATGCATGTCGATTTTACACACATACACATACGTGAAGGTCAAAGTCAAGGTAACGCCAGGAAAAAATAACAAACAGAGAAATGAACAGCAGCTAATGACAGCGGAGGCAGGAGGTAATCAATGAAATCCCAATATAATCAGCAACTGCTGGGTAATCACAGATAAAGAGGAGGATTCTGGGTATGAAATCATCTGAGGAGGTGCAGAGCTCTTGGGAGAAACTGGAAAGTATGTCAATGAGCTCATGTGTACCAAACCTTCATATAATCATACAAAGATTCAACTGCCACTGGCTATTATGGTACTTGGAAACAGAGGAGTAAAGTGAGTTTATGCATGGATAAGAGCATCCCTGAAACTGGTTAACAGCAGAAAAGAAGAAAATAGTTTCAACATGGTTGCAGGAAAAGTTCTGGTTCATTCTTCAGATTAGTTTAGCTATTCACTAAAGCATGTGACTGGTTTTGTATGCTCGTCCCTGATATGGGATGTTGGCATCCTGGGGACAGATTCATAAAGTTTTTTTTTTTTCCAAAGCAACTAACAGTTGAGGACAATAGAGGCAATCAAACCCAACAAAAGAGCAAAATGTAAAAGCTTCGACAAGTCTCAGTTAGTCTAATACAGTACATACAGCAAAACGGGTTTTGTATTTATTTATTTATACATTTTTAATAAATAAATAGAAAACGTGTAGATGGAATAGAAAAAGTATTGAGAAGGCAAGTGTTAAAGAGTCAATTTTGAAAAAATAAAGAAAAAAAGTAGTAAAAAATAAAAACGACCAAAATGCTAGTTTTATTCTTGAAAATATTTTGTAAATCTAAGTCACCTTTACTAAAACAAGTTTATTTCAGTTAGTCTGACTTATTGATGGTTGATTTGGTTGTAAATACTACCTGGTATCATGGCATAAATGTACCAATGCGCACCTTTTAGCGAGACACAAAATATGTACCAATAAGTACATATCACTGCAGTTTCCAATAGAAATGAACACTAAGTAGTAAAACTCCAGCACCAATTGAATTCAATTGAATTCCAATACGATTGAAAACAGCATGCTTCATTTTGCTTAATCCATTTCGGTTATATTCAGCACAGCAATTGAGGCTGGATCTATTCAACAACAGCTGGTTTTTGATGAAAAATATGGCATTTGGTATGTTGGCACAAAACATTAAATAAAGCAGAATTTTCGCCCAATTACTTTAAGAATATCATGTTATGACTTCAAAACAATATTAATATGCTGGGATATTGCACAACTGATGCTTTTAAATCTTCATATCCATGGGTTTTCATAGATAGTAGGTTTGTTTGGTAGCTCACGGAGTACAGAAATGTACTTGAGAGGAGGGGGCAGTCCACAGATACACACCTATATCAACGTAATAAAATTATGCGAGGGTCCACATTTTAGTGCCTCTCACTGGACATTCTTCTTTGAATTTGTGGTGAAATGAGCCAGTTGTACAGTGCTTTGTTGACCTCAACAGTCCCTGCGACCATTCATTGAGAACTGTACTGCAAACATATTTTAAGCAGTAAGATTTTCTTCATCAGTCACCTTCACAAGAAAGATTACTCTTAAATTTCAACAAGCATATGCTAGAAATACCAGCTAGATCAGTGCAATGAACTCAATATTCAGTTTCCTCTTCACCACTTTCACCAAGCATATTATTTGCTCTCAAATACCAACTGAATATGACACCATATGTCAGAAAAAAAAGTGTGCGTGCAGAGTTTTCATGTATTCTTGCCATTTTCTGGCTTGATGCGTGCGAGCCAGTCTGTTTGCACATGTGAGTGTGTGTTAGCGAGAGAAAATTCAAGTGAGCATGTGCATTTGTGTCTCCAGAGCCTGACTGTAATAACATATTTCCAAAGATGACATTTAATCCATGCAAACAAATCACCACGGAGACCATCAGCGTTCTGCCAGGCTTATCCAATGAGCAGGAGTGTATCAACCCAGGCAGGAGTAATCAAAGCTAATAGATGACTGTGCGAGTGGAGCAGGGACAAGCGGGCATGGGCCACTCTACCCAATCTCATATTCCAGCCATGAGAAGCGTCCTCAGAGACAACAACTATATCCTCATTTTCAACACTCAAAGAGGAATTCAATTGAAAGCAGCAAGCTTCATTTTGCTCAATCCGTTTCAGTTATATTTAGCATAGCATTTGGAGCTTGATCTATTCAACAACTGCTGTGTTTTGATGACAAATACGACATTTGGTGTTGGCTCAAAACATACTCTATGCAAGTACATTAATGTGAGTGTTTCTAGCTATGTAAGCTGGATTTCAGGCATCCCCAGGCATCCCAATACACCTCGTGTAAAGACTGGAATATATGACTTTTCAAATCGGAACAGATTTAAAAACACTAGGCATCATAAACTTGCATCATAAACTTCCCAAGTTATAGAGGAAAAAACTGGGAATCATACACTGCAGACTTTAAGTTGTTCTGGTCATGACAAACTCACAGAGAAACACATTGTACCTAAAAGATGTGTGAGAAATAAAAAGAATCGGCTCAAAATAATAAACATTTTTGTTAGTCTGAAAAACAATGGTCTTTGACCATCACACACTTTATGACTTTTGGCTTATATGATATGCATAATGATCACATATTCAACCGTTCAAATGCTTTTGATTTGCTTATTCTTTTATGCACATTAACACACACACTTATATTCCAAAGATTGACATCAGTTTTCAGAGATCCTTCAGAAATCTTGCTATATCCAGCCTAGTGTCCAGTACCTTTTACTAAAGCAAGGTTAATGGTATTTACAAAGGTTTTAGGTTTTGGTTTCTAAGCGTATGTGATATACTCTGTGGCCTGTCAGTAAGAGGAAATGCACAAAAGCCTCAATTTTAAGTCAATTAAACAAGACCTTAGGTAACTCTCCCTGAGAAAGATAAAAAGAGAGGAGAAAAGGGACATGCTCGCTGTTATTTTTTTTGTAATGCCTTCAAATGAATTGCAGAACATCAAGGAGAACTCTAAAAAGAGAAAGAGAAAGATGAAAAGAGGGGTAAAGACATGTTGAGATTAGACAAAAGTTAAAAAGGAAGATGAAAAGGATGGGGGAAAAACACTGATATAAACAACTCCCATGCTTTGAGTGGTGCTCTACCAAGATGGGAAACTTTAAGAGAGGTTTTCCCTTACATGAATAATGTGTGTGTGTGTGTCATATTTGTAAAGGAGTGTATCGGTGGGTTTGGGTTAATCCAGAGCCAGATGTTCGCTTCCAAAGGCACAGGCGGAAGCAGAAACAAGCTGCCTGACATTTGTGTCTGATTGAAACAAGCAGCCAGAGACTGAAACCTGACATTTGAGCTTGAATGAAAGTAACGTATTACAAAGATCTTTCAGGCTGACTGAAACAGGAAGAATCACATTCAACACGAGTAAAGATAAAACTCCAGGAGAGGAAAACAAGTTTCAACATGAGTGAAATATGTAAACATCAAAAATAAAAGTGAAATCTTAATTTCTCTATTCCACTGTATTATTGCATTTTGTGGAAAAAAAAATATATATTTTTGGAATAAAACTGTCATTAGTTGAGCTTTGTGTTCCTGACTTGATGGTTAGCATTTAATGCATCCCACATACACATAATTAAATAAATTAATTTGAATGAACACGATAAAAAAAAACAGCTAGATTGTGACAATCAAATATTCTGAAACATTTAACTTGATTTTACTATACAAAACATTGCATGCTGCGCTCTATTGAAGGACTAAAAAAAAGAAGAATGAAAGGGTGCAGCTGTCATAGCAATGCTTTTATTATTAATAATGGGTCAACAAAACAGAGAAATTAAAATAATTATGCAATTACACACTGCTATTGGTTAGAGAGTTGGACTTATTTATAATTATTAATATTATTATTATTTTTAAATGA
>JAUCMU010000001.1:7624726-7639433 GCA_032275025.1 Enteromius treurensis
ACGCCAATGTTTCATTGGCCTTTAGTAAAAGGCTCAAAGGCAATAGGTCTCTCTGGCGAGTTCCCATATGTAACGTCGAAGTGATTCGCATGAAAGGGTAACTGATCATATGACGTGGCTCCTAAAACACTGTATTGTTGTGATCAAATCCAACCTGGGCTTTGATTTCTGGCTTTACCAGTTGTGTGGTTATACATGTCAGACACATCAGATGGTCAAGCATAAGTACTCCGGTAAATTAAAAGCCTCAAGAAACATGTTTAATTCCATCTCAGGCATATTTAAACGAGACCATTTCTTACATGTGGTTTATCCTCCTGCATTGTTTCTTAAGCAATCTCAATCAATACGCAGTGAGTGCTTCTGTTTGCACTTGTTACAGTTGCTCGCCGTGTTGTGGCACTGCTCCAGTTCTTTATTGAACGTGATGAATTGAGGTCTCCAGTGTCCCAAATGAAGATACCCAGCCTTCTCTTCCATTGTAATGAAGCACTTCAAAATAATGTGGCCAACCCAAATGGAGGTTGCATTAAATTTGATCTCATTCAATTTTGTTAAACTATTTGCCAGGTCTGCAAGGACAATGTCTGTCTTGTATAAATCATGGCCTTAAAGGGCACTTGGGGGTTGTCCCTGGGGTAAAAAAAATAAATAACAACAAAACCAACGCGGCCATAGAATCGCCAATGAGGACGGGTCGGGCAGGGTTATGATGACTTGATGAGGTCTAAACATCAGACTCGGTATTCAAGAGATGCTTCGGAATGATCAGAATATTTATGATGCACCTGATTGATATTGTACAGCTGTGTGATTTGACTTTTATTGACTGACATATGTCTGCGCCCGTGCTGGGTTATGTTGTTTTGATGGTTCCTACACACCACTCTCAACTGTGATAATCCACCTTATACTAATAAGATGACACATGATGTGGACAGAATATTAAATGGAGATTACTAGTGTTGAGTACCGTCTGCGGGCTATGGATCCTTACGAGGTGGTGGGTCATTATAAAGCTCGGATTGGCCTGAAACGCCATTACTTTGGCAAGCCATGAAGATTAACTTTTACAATTAACCTTTATTTATCACAGACATGCACCTACAGCCAGGTCAAACTGTCCATTAAAAAAACACGATCACTGAGCACACTTTAACAGCAGAATTTTTGGTTTTGGTTTGGTTAATAAATTAATTTGAAGACCACATGCTGATGCAATTTGATTATAATTATTTCTGCATTGGTAATTAACCCATTTACTTCAATCAATATTTTCATCTATTAAAAAAAGTTAGTTTTTACTATGATAATAAAATTTACCTGCAGTAATGTAGTAAAAACATCAGTAAAACAGTCCATGTGACATCAGTATATCCAACAGTTTCACGACCAATTTGTATGAGACGGCAAATTCGTACTAATTTATACAAATTTGTACAACCTCACTCATATGATTTTGTACAATTTGACTAAACCCCAGTGATGGGTAGGTTTAGGGGTTGGGTGGAGGCCAGTCATACAAATTCATATGTACAATTTAGCAAAAATCGTATGAATTTGTAAGAGTGAGGTCGTACAAATTTGTACGAATTACACCCTAGTAAAATGTGTATGAATTGCCATGAGATCGAGCTCGTAGATCAACTTCAGTTTTTCTATGCAAAGGTGTAAGTCAGGGGAGAAGAATGGTTTAGTAAATTGTGTTACTTTTGACGTAATCAGCCTTGTATATGTTCGGGGGAAAAGAACGCGCATGTACATAAAATTGCTGTTTACGCTATTTGTTGTTTACTGGAAAGCATGCGTTTATGTTGTGATGCTCTCTAAAATGGCAGAAGATGTAACTCGAGAGAGAAGAATGGTTAAGTAAATGATGTTGTTTTTGTTTTCTTTGTGCAAAAAAAAAGTACTTTCCTAGCTTGAGCCACTGATGTCACATGAACTGTTTTACCGATGTTTTTACTACGTTCCCTTTCAGTTAATCACTCCGAGTCACGTCGGATTTGACCGACGAATTGGGATCCCATATACATGACCGAGACGTTTCTGGATCTGGGATCATTTCAGTTGTATTGCTGTCTATGGAGGGTCTGATAGCTCTCAGATTTCATAAATAATCTTAATTTGAAAAAAACGATATTGAAAAAACGATATGGGCTTGGGACGACATGGGGGTGAGTAATTAATGACAGAATTTCATTTTAGAGCAAACTAAGCCTTTTAAAACACTGGCTGAAACGCTTTATCAGTAACACAACTGTATAAAACACAATTGTGTCAAATGTCAGATTTATTACCTTATAATGTGTGTTTAGTCTTTATGTGATTCCGTTAAAATGCAGAAGAATGCTACAATAATGAGCAAACAAAAACAATTTTAGCTTTTAGTTAATACAATGAAATAAAATATCCAATATAGTCAGTAATCAAAATCATCAGATTCATTATTTTAATCTGATCTGAAATGCCATCTAAATGAGTCAACTCCATCAGCTGAAGTATTCCAGCTTCTGACGTTCCCGGCAAAATGTATGTTTTTCTGAACGCACCCTGTGAAAAACATACAGTAGAGAAAATGTGTTCCTATGTGGCTTACAACAAAATTATTACACATCTCAGAGCAATCTGCTGGTCCTGTGGTCCAAATCACTCTGTCGATAGCCCTTCCAGTGTGCAGGTGTGCTGTTACAGATGGTTTTATGAAGATCCATTAAAAATAATTTAGCTCATCGCTGGGCCCAGGAGGGGCTCATTGGCTAAGACGAGCTGCAGACCCTCCCCCAACAACACTTTGAGCCAACTCTACGGGAACACAGGAGTCGAAGCCTGACAAAACCTAGCCAGAAGAGGCATAGCACTTACAGTATATATATCTCAGTGTACACATACTGTAGGTAAACAAAACAAGCTAACTGTGTAGGCTGATCCGTTAGCTTGCATTGTAACATTGTTCAGATGTCAGTGTGACAGTGACATATTATTTACATGCTCTGTGAGATGTTTGATTGGTGGAAGTCGCAGCTTGTGGCTAACTCTGTGCGAAATGTGTGCTATGAATAGTCACGTTATTAAAAGAACGGTTCAAACTAAATTGGTAAAACTCTGAAATTGCAATCACAGGATACACTTTATAAAGTGATGAACCATCAGTTGTTGCTATGAGATAGTTTTGCCCCGAGATAACCCTAGTATTATTGGTGTTAGCACCTAAATTCAGTTGATTCTGTGTGCTTAAATACAATTTTATTTCATTTGTTATCATATGAAGAACACCTTTTTCAAATGTTGAAATCCAGGTTCAAAAACTGATAGGGAGGAGGATAAGCAACATAAATAAAGAACAACATAAATTGTTAATTGAGAATTTTTTTCAGATTTTAATTTTTTTTTTACTTCTTAAAACACTGTACTTTTAGAAAACATAATACCTAAAGAAATTATGTTTGCAAGCAAAGGTAATTAATCACGGCTGGCTCCTCATCTTCCTAATCAGAGTTAGAGATACTTCCTAATAAATAGTACAAGCCCCTTTCCTAGGTATCTCGTTCTTAGCATCACTCCTCCAGCCCTACTCCGCCATTCGTTCTGGCCAGGCAGTGAGCTGTTTGCTCCTCGTGCCCAATAGGGTTAAAAAACCTAAGGTTCGGGAGTCCAGCTAGCTTTTGAACTTAAATGGCATGTGCCATTTGGCATTTTGCTTAACATGCTTAGACACATTTTTGACAGTGCATTTTGCAATAAACATTCACTTCCAAGTATGTTTCTTTTTTCTTTTTATATTTATCAGTTTTAATGCCTTTGTCATGCTTTAAAGAAATACACTTCTTTTTAATGTGCTGACTAACATACAAAATACATATGTACTTGATTATGATTTTGGTGTTTGATATTGTTATACATTTTAAATGTGCTTAATTGCAACTTCTTCATACAAATGTGTAAGTACAAATTTATTGGATTACATAAGAGGCAAGTTTAAATAGCATACCATTAGAATGTATTTTACATTTTAAAATGAATTATATTTAATAGTGAAATTACGTATAAAGAAAATACAACGCGTGTTTGGAGTGCTTTCCGGGGAGAGGCCTCAAAGCTCGGCAGACTCTTAAGCCCTAGGGTTTTTAACCCTACTGGGCACGAGGAGCAAACAGCTCACCGCCTGGCCCGAACCCCGATTGCAACCTCCGGAGGAAAGAAGAACGAATGGCGGAATAGGGCTGGAGGAGGGATGCTAAGAATGAGATACCTAGAAAAAACTTCAGTTCAGTTAATATAAAGGATAATACATTTTCATTGAATTACAATTAACATCCAATTAATTGTCCCATTTCACATTTAAGTACAGTCGTAAGTAAGTCAATTCCATATTAAGTTAAATTGCACCCTATAGGTGTTTGGAATGGGAGAGTGAGAAATATTCATTTTTAACATACATTTAAACAACGTATAAATGTGCACAACATTTAAATGCAAACAGAAATGCATCTACATGTGGATTTTGCGAGCAAATAAACTAGGAAGTAACAAAACAGAGAACGATAGCTGAGGTTTTTGTGATCTTCTCACTGATTGCATAAGCTCATAGGTTAAAGAAAGCTGCAACCATGCTGGCTTACCACAATCCCTCAGGCATCAGATTTACAGAAACTGCAAATATTTTCATGGCAAACAAGAACGACTAGCAGTTTGTTCTTCCTCTGTCCTGTGATTCAGTTCTTTGAAAGCTCAGACCGCAGAGACGTTTCCAGCTAAATCACGCTTTGACAAAACTCTTGGAAATCCAGCTCTTGGAAATGGCAAACTGACAGATGAGGGCAAACCTCTTTACCAAATCCACCCTCTTCTCAGCAACAGATGCTACGGCACGCTCGCTGATCCAGCCATGTTGAAGTCCCGTAATTAATCTCTTATTACTCTCCTCGACTCTCCATCACGCAGGTAATCGCGCTAAAATGTCATCTTTGTGCAGGTATTTACACAGGCTGCAATACGCCAGCTAGAAATCTGCCTTACAAGTGTAATGCAAATAGTTAGTGTCCACACTGGATATAAAAACATTTATGTAAAAACTGTAAAATAGATTTCCAATTAGTTTATTCAATTTGGTAAAACTTTAGATTAGGGATCACCATTAACTGTTACCTAGCTGCTCATTACTTGAAGTTCCCTAAAGTAATGTTTTACTCTTCCACTCCGACAATTAAATGGAAGCCACAAAGTTAACTATGAAAATGTTTTCATTGCATACTATTTTCAACAGATCATATTGTTTATTGTTATTCCTGACAGAAGGGCTGTGTTGATCAAATCATTTGTAACAAGAAAAAAAAAAAAAAAAAGAAAGAAAAGAAAAGAAAAAGAAAAACATGTTCTTGTACATATCATTTTAGTAGTATTTTCTTGTAAATCATATTTCAATACAAAATAAAATAAAATAAAATAAATATATTGTAGGCTATTTGGAGAAGTGGGAGTGTCTAAATGATCTGCCATGATTAAGAGTCATCATATATCTAAACCCTCCATGGTTACTGTTGCTGTTGCTTGTTTAGAAAAGCTTAAGAAAATGTCCCATGGGAACAAATTAGAGGTTTCCCTGAAAAAAAAAACACAACTTGTTTGTGCTCATTAAACGGTAAATATTTTATGGGTACTATTTGGAAACAGGAATATTTACATGATTCAGAAAGAATTGACATTGTGTTAAATTACACAGTATAATTATGAAAGACCTGGCAAAAAATTTATCATCAGGCTTAGTTGAAATGAGGAACCCAGTAAAACGGTAATATATTTAAAATACATATATTTTATATATATATATATAGTTTTAATGTGCATTAAACACAAAAATAGTTGTTCCAGTTTAGAAGACTTTAAGAATTCCAGATAAATATAGAAAAGTACAAAGTGTACATAAAAGTACTTAAAAGGTACAAAGGTGTACCATTTGAAAAGGTTCTGCCCCAGTGACAGCTTTTGTACCTATATTTCTGAGAGTAGAAGAACCAGCTTAAACATTCTGTTCTTTTTGGAGTTGCAACTTACTGTATAACATCATGTTTTTGTTTTTTTTGTTTGTTTATTTAGATGTTTTTGGTCCACACAGCAATCATATTTTGTCAGTTTGGTGCACACCAAGTTTTGGATAGCAGCATTGACACTTATTTAGATGCACCTGACCCAAACCTGCACTTTAAAAAAAGTACTATTTGCATCAGGATGTTATGGGAAAAACACTGTCAACATTGTTGACTTGACTTGCATATATGTCATTTTAACTGAATCATTAAGACACATGAATTTTGCTTAATGATTTAAATCAGGTGATATGCTTGCTTTGAAAACAAACAGGTGCTTTCAATCTGGGATAGGGCTTTTTGTCCTTTTCAAAAATCTACACATGTGCTCACCAATTGTTTTATTTGTTGAGGCAATTGCTAAAGAATCAACAGCACAAACACACTTTGGAATACTAATGCTTGACCTTTAAAGTCCAGATATTGTGTTTTTCACTGGCTACTGACTCCAAATTGAATAAATGATCTGCATAATGCATTACAGCAGTAGCAATTAAAGACAAAACGTGCTCACTTTGATGATCGGCTGCAGGAGACACTGCAGGCTCACAGATGTTTGTGCAATTGGAGATTTTTATTGGAGGATTTGCCTGTAGAGAGACTAGCTCATGTCATGTTGTACTTCAGCTGTGACTGCATTTTGGAGCTGCATCCGATGTAAGGTATCAGAGGACTTTGTCGATACGTACTAAATAGACTTTATGCTTACAGACATAAAACAAGCAAATATAGAAACTCAAACACAAAGCAGTGAGATCGGAGACATGTAATCTAAAGCAGGATTTTCAGACTCAAATTATACAGTCTGGACTAGTTGAACAGTGTTTTTGAGAGTTTTGAATCTCTGAATTAAAACTGCATTCTCAAATTCTTTTGACTTCACTCATTTCCCTAAACCCCAGTGACGGGTAGGTTTAGGGGCGGGGTTAGGTGTAGGTAATTCGTACAAATTCATACGAAATTGCAACGGATAAAATACGTATGATTTAGTAAATAACAAATGAATTCGTATGAGGGAGGTCGTAAGAATTTGTATGAATTAGCCACCTCGTAAAATATGTATGAATTGCTGTAAGATATAAAATGGTTATTCCGTGTACGTGGCAAGGTTCACAAAATAAAACAAAGCAAATAAAATACAATTATATTAATAAAAACATTTTTCTGTTGAACAAAGTAGTTCCTCAGAAACAGGGTTGCAACAAAGTGGTTGCCAATGTGTATGTTTGACGAGTACAACAGCTTTTAATGTGGCTCAATCAATCAGAATCAATGACCAGAACTATCTTTATTTCAAAAGTTACTAATTACTTATTTTGGAATGTTCAGAAAACATTCGAAAATAACATTCCTATTGTTTGCAAAATGATCTAATGAAACATTCCATCTCAATACAAAACATTCTTAGAGCATACAGTATTTTTGTTTGCTGGGATACAGGTTACCGTAGTTATTGCATTACCACATGGACATACAAAATCAATGTTTATGTATATCATTATTATTATTATAATTGCGACAGTTTTGTTTTCGCCAATACTAGGTAACAACTGACCAGCACGCCTTGCACGGTTGCTATGTCTTGTGAGACATGTGTAGCGTTCTAAACATCACCTTGCCAGATCCATTTCGTGTTTGGTACCTAAGGACTTGTCTTCAGATGATCTAATTGAGAGTGTATGTTGTATGTTGATATCTTTGCAACATTCAGTGTTGTAAGAATCTCCCCTAATTTGTGCGTACCTCCTCCAGTCCTGTGTGTATGCAAATTAGCATGCTTGAGAACAAAGAGTCGTAAAAACTTCCTTCCAAAATACCGTCAGACCATTGGTCCTTGATCCACCGGAGGTGTGACCTCAGCAGGTTACAAAAAGACTACTCAGCAGAAACTCTCTCTCTTATCCCTCTTTTTACTCTCTTTCTACTTTTCTGGATGCCGGAACGCCAGCATTTCTCTCTGGTCTCCTGACCAAGGCCCTTGGAGCCGATGCCGCCGCATCAGCTTGGCCTAGATGCAGCACAAGCTGCAGAGACTGAGATGAGAAGTTAGCTCCACCGCAACACCTAAGCTCTGAGCCAGACCTTTGCGGTCTTGTATCCTTTCATTTACCCAGGATCCACGGATCATGACAGATCTCTCTTCCAGCTCTTCTGTTATCTACTAATCACCAGGGTCAGGACACCTTTTGGGAATGCATCACTCTTCAAACCAGGACGACATGATTGACAATCCTAAACCTTGTAACCATCCGGACTTCGAGACTGCATCGGACCCTCATCAAAGAGCCAATGCAAGTATCGCACATATAACTAAACAAAACAGAGGTTTAATATTAATTATGGAACTGATGGCTTTACAGGTGGTCAACTGACTCTCTTTTCATAACTTCAATTCTAGCTCTTTCTTAATGGTTCACCCTTAAGGCTTGCTTTGCACTTTCCCTTTGGTGTAAATGTATTTATACATGTGAGTTAGCGTAGAGTTAATAAAACTTTACTCCCCTACAAGGGAGAGTTCTGTGATTGACTGCTTTGGTCTGTCTGATTTGCAGCGTTACTCATGTTTAAAGATGTGCACTCTTGTCTATTAAGAGATCCTTTAATCTAAATAGCTGGCCTTGCCTTTGCCTGTCTTCATAGCCTGGGGCCTCATAGTGGCCTCCCTACAGTGCTAGCTAATGTAGCCAATAACACACTCACTGCAGGGGAAAGGACGCTTATACACACACATGAAGACACACACTCTCTCACACACACACATGCACTGCAGGAGCCTAAGCTCGGAACAATACATCAAAGACAAAACCATCAGAGGCACAAGCACATGATGGATTTATCCAGGATAGGAGGAGGAGGGAGGAATGGAGACGGTCCAGTCTCCTGGTGTCGAAAAAAGAAGTCCTGAAGAGCTCTTACATTTTTATGAAGCAAGGATTTGTGGTATTATCGCAGACCCACATTAGATGAAGTCACGTGTCTTAGATCACTCAAAGGAATGAATAGTATGATAAATGACATTAAACATGAAAATGTTTGTTACTTTAAGCCAGCGTTAGCGTTTAAAATTCAAAGTTTGCGGTCAGAATAGCCGCCCTGAGCCAAACCAGAGCTAGTTTTTTAGTGTCCTCCAAACTGCTGAGCGTCCTTCAACCCCTTCTGTTTCTCATTTGCTGGCAAGAAATAATAGAGCCATTAAAATATCTATTATAAGTGTACACGTCAAGGAAGTAGCAGAAGGAAATAGGATGGAGGAACGCTGACTCCTGATATAAATATGACAAGTGTGATTTAATAACAGCTGCTTCTTGGGTTTTGAGGAACACTGGGGCCCCTCTGCATGTATGGCACGGTGGGTAAGAAACAGTAAACTAAATTGGATTTAAATTGAAGGTATTTGTAAAAAGATTTCACAATGCATTACCTGACCAGATGATTTTCTTTTTTTTTTTTTTTTAATAGAAACAGATTCTTCATTTGGAGTGAGGGTGCTCTTTTGCTTTTATATTAGAAATGTATCAGAGTTAATGTGTATTAACATTTCAATAACTGAATAATTTTGACTGGCCGTATTCAATAAATTATGAAAAGTGTTGTTTTTAGTATAACTGTTTGGCTGTGAAGCAATCACTTTCAAACATAATTTTCCAATTCCTGCATTAAGTAAAAATAAAATTACAATCTTCTGCAAATACTACTGTTATAATATTATAACAGTTATAACAGCTACATATTATTATTGTTATTATTATAAGATTTACAAAGATACATGGCGGCATCATTTCTAAACATGCTTGATCACCAATGAAAGGACTGCTCTTGTGAAATGCCACCAACATTATACCACCAACAAGTGTTTCTCTAACTAATAAGTGGTGAGCAGCCTCTATTTTTGGGTTGACCTCATAACTGTGGCCTTTATATAGTGCAGTTTTGTCCTCATTAAAAGCCTGAGCGCATAAACTCAATTCATTTCTGACAGCTTTTGTGTTCTCACACCATTGCAGCCAAATAATCAGTCTCTGACTGCGTTCTGAATTTACCAGCAAATGTCACTGCAGCAACAAAATCCTATTTGAATATGCATCTATTTAGGGCATAGGAAAATGAGATTGAAAACAACTGTGATTTTATGAATGGTAACAAAAACATTTCTCTGTCTTGTTTGCTAATAAGCTAAACTCTGAGCAGGGTGATGAATATATCATCGGCTGTAGTCACAAGAGTTTTGGTCTCATAAAGCACGTCTTTGGTGTGTGCAACCCATATAACAACCTGTTAACATTTTAAAATGAAATAATAAAGAAAAATAATGTTTTCAGCCTCTTTCATTCTCTGTATCATTACATCCCATTTCCTGATTGGGGTTCGAGTTGCTATAGCAACCTCACTATGAGAGGTGCAGAGCATGTTAGGTTTGGAAATGTATAAGCCAAAGGTGGAGGTAAAATCCTTTCTTTAAAACGTGAGTACTTTTCACAATGTGATATTTAAATTATTTTTTTAATGTTTTTTATTTTCATTTTTACTTACAGTATTTATAGGCTATTAAGTCTACTTTAATAAAACAATTTATCCAGTCAGCTTTACTCACTGCATACGCTAGTAAAGACAGTAATATTGTCAAATATTACTGCAAATTAAATAGAATGTATTTTAAAAATGCTATTTATTCATGAAGTGGTAAAGATTAATTTTCATCAGCCATTCCTTCACTCTTCAGTGTCACATGATCCTTTAAAAATCAAATGCTGTTCAAGTACCTATAAATTAATAACTGTTTTTAATAATCAGTGTTATAAAAACTGTGTTGAACGTCTATTGTTATTTCCTGATACCCACTTCATCAGTGTTACCTTGCACTCTTATTATCTTTACTGAATTACTGCTTTCACAAAACAGTTGATATCAAACACACTTGCTTAAAATTCAGCTTTTATGCCTTGAGGCACAAAACAAATCTTTGTGTCTGCAAACATGGAGAAGTAGTTAAGTCAATGTAGAAGCATGTGAAAATGTTTGAGTGCGTTTATTGTTGTACTTCCATTGAAGTCTTGCCAACTGCAGGAATTGAAAACAGCTCACATTACAACACCACTTTGTCTCTTCTTTATTTAGTTTTAATGATGCTTGAAAATCTGAAGAAAGCTGCGCTATTTGTTTTGCTTATGCATTCACCTTATCTCTAATTTAGTCTGCTTTTCATTTCAGTCATTTCCCACATGGATACACTATCTGCTTTAAAGGTAAAGTGCATTATTAAAATGGCTGCTGGTTGATGTAATCTCTGTTGAGTAATGTAAGATGCTGGGGTTTCTTTGTGATGTCACAAGGGAGAATATAAGGCAACGGTGTCTTCACATTGTCAAACGTTGGTAGTGTAACAAAGCAAAAGGTCAAACAATTACTTTCTATTCCTAGTCATTCTGTTGTGCCTTATTGGTTAAACATACACACTATCCTCATTCTAAATCCTAACAAGCCTGTATGCATATGTGCAAATTGTGCTGAAACATTTACTCACCTTCAGGCCATCAAAGATGTTGATGTGTTTGTTTCTTTAGAGGAACAGATTCTGAGAGTTCATGACATCACTTTCTAACAAATGGATGCTCTGCAGTGAATGGGTGCTGTGAGAATAAGAGTTTAAACAGCTGATAAAAACACCACAATAATCCAGAAGTAATTTTCATGACATCTTAAAATGTGAAAAGCTGAAAGCATAATTTTAAAAAAACAACAACAAATCCAGTATATTATTTTTTTCTTTACTTCAAACGCATCCTCTAGCAATAACATTCCTTTCTCAAATTTTCTCAAAATCTCATTCCTTTTTCAAAATTTTGTTGCGAAAGTACGACATAGGATGGACTTCTTCACTGGAGGAAGCATTATTATGGAATATAGTCTAATTTTTGGCCAGATGCCACGATTTAAAGTTAAAACGCCTGAATGATGGAACTAATTTTTACAAACACACAACTTTTCACTTCACAGGGCATTAACTGGCTCATGACTGGAGCTGTTTGCATCACTTGTGGATTATTGTGATGCGTTTTACTTCTGTTTGACTTTTGATGGAACCCATTCACTGCAAAGGGGATCCATTGGTGAGCATTGTGATGTATTGCTCAATTTTACATCTCTGTATCTTGGCTGGCCTGAGGGTGAGTATAGGTTCTGCAAATTCTCATTTTTTGGTGAACTATTCCTTTAAGGCATCAGCATTTTATGAATGGGCTCTAATGGAAAGTGCGTGTCCCACTGGGACCTATCATTCATCCAACTGAGAGAGCTGCTTGTATTTGACCAGATATCTCCACACCAGCTGCCATGACCTAAAGAGGGGGTGAAGTCCCCCAATGTTATGTGGAAAATATGCTGTTTAGTTCAAGGAGAATCTTTCTTTTCCATTTTGCAGTTGAATGCCTTTAAATTGCCACAGTTTTCCCTATTCACAAAGTGAAAATAAATTGCCTGGCAAAAATTTCATAAGACAGCTGGGCCGCACTCCCCATATATTGTTTGGTGTTGTGCTTCAAAAACAGGAAAATCATATTTAAGCATCACTTGTAAAGAGTGCATCCAGACTCATGCACTCAGTCCTTAAAATGAGGATAGCAATGCCTCATGAAGAAACCCTGTAACTCTGTCTGTATCCGTGTACCTCATACCGCATATTATTTATAAGAGAGAGAGTGAGAGCGAAGTACAACTAGACAAAAAGTGAGTAGTTCTTCTATGAAGACACGCCTTGACTGCCTCTACTTGGCAACAAAAGAAGAAAGCAGAAAGCATGAGAAAAGAAAAAGTATGCTGTAAAAAGAAGCGAGAAGGTACAGACGGAAGCAGAGAGGAAAGGCAATAGCATTCACACTGTAATGTGAAAAACAGGAGGGGGTGTTTGATATTATCAGTTCTGAGGCACCGTAGATCATCTCCAAAATCGAATTATCCCCTAAAGGAAAACACGACACGAGAATATAGAGGGGGCAGGATGTTGAACTGCAGGGCGGGAGAGAAAAGGAGGGAGACGCTAAATCAGACTCCATTTTCCACTTTTTCATTTTAGTAATCGCACACGCTCTCCCGGAACGGCTTCATCCCACATCTCACAACTCCATTACCGCGGCAACGGAGAGCTTTTGTGTACCGGTAACAGAAAACGGCTGGGACAGATAAGGAGGGGTCTGGAAGCAAAGGTATTCAGGGGTTTTAGTACGGCCAGCAGAACGGGTGCATGAGAGAGAAGGAGGGAATAAAAGAATAGAAGAAAGAACACTGAAAATGGTGGAAAAAAGAGAGAGATGGAAATTCTTTCCATGCAACTAGCTCTCTAGCTTTACAACAAGTTCAAAGTACAGAGGAAGATGACAGAAAGCCCAATATACAACATGCCAATTCTTCGCTTTAGAGATGTCTTAGCTTATCAGAAACAAATATAACGTGTAAATAAAAATAAACTACATTTTAGACAACATTTTCAACAAATGCTGTCACAATTTACACGATTTAGAACAACTAACAAAGACCTTCAAATTATATTAAAGGCCATACTCCACCAGTCTGATGACACCACCTTTTATTTCTTCAGACATCTAAAACGCAGAAAAGGGAACCGTTAGAAAGAGCCTTGGATAAATATACAGACATAAGCCAGGACAGAGATAAATGCTAATACACACATTCTAAAATAAGTTAAAGGTTGTGTGCTGGGCAACAATCCTACAGTGGGCACTTGCTTTAGCCAAGCTGTGTATAAAAACAGTGAGGATTTCAGCACCATGGACAGCACAATCACCACTGAAGCAATTCAGGATTTCAGTACCTTGGACAGTGCACTTGCCAGAGGATTTCAGTACCTTGGACAGTGCACTTGCCAGAGGATTTTAGTTCCTTGGACAGTGCATGTGACAGAAGAAAGCTGATGACATTACAGAAGCCTTCTTAGATTTCAGAACCATGGACAGTACAGTCACCACAGAAACTGTCAGGGTTTTTGCAATCACTAAATCAAGTCAGAATATCAGTATTTTGGAAAGTGCATTTGCCTGAATAAAGCTGATGATTTCAGCACCATGCAGAGCACAGTCATCACAGATGCTTTTCTGAACATAAAACCTTTTGACTTGTGCATTTGTGTAAATGCAAGAAAGAGTAAATAGATGATCAGAAGAAGTAATCATATGGTCCAGAAAATGTGGTATAAAAAAAATTGAAATTAGCTCTAGGAGCTACCATAAAAACCTACAATCTCTATCACTTCAATTTTAAAGTCAGTAATACTAGTTGAGTTTCTTACAAAGAAACTCACTTGTTAGTCACAATCCCCCTTTTTCAAAACAGAGTATTTTGTATCTGTAGGCCTACAGAGCTGCTGATAGAGACTGAAGCCTGCTGTGTGAGGTATTTGCAATTTTGGAGCTGCTCATTGTCACTCCATCTGTAGTGCAGTGGGGGTTAACTGCGGTCCACTGAATAGCCAATTTGTATGTTTCAAGTTGCAATTCCTATGTTAAAAAAAGAAAGAAAAAAAAGAACAGAAAATGACAGTAACCTATGGTTTTCTGTTTTTTTCTCTTGTGTTCTGTTTTCTTAGGGTTGGGGGGGGGGGGGGGGGGGGG
>JAUCMU010000001.1:7672143-7688926 GCA_032275025.1 Enteromius treurensis
ATGAGTAGGATGAGACTTAATTTCATCCAACAAAAAACTTTTTGCACTGTATACAACATATTGTTATATAATTTACATTATTTATTGACAAATACACCAATCAATCAATCAATGTTTAATATATTGTATATTCAATATACTATTTAAAATTGTAAATAATTTTAGCATTTTGATGTACTGTACTGCCTGCATTGTTACATTTATAAATACATAATAATTTTAATTTATTATTATAATTTTCATATAAATAAATAAAATCAAACTACTAAACATTACATTAATAAATTATAAAATAAATAATAATGTAAATGTAAAAATTAAAATATGACAATTAAATGAATCATAATTAATTTATGTCATACACACACACACACACACACACGCACATATATATATATATATATATATATTTATATATATATTTAACTAATTTATCTTGCATTTTTATGTGCTATTATGCATATTACATCATCAATAATGAGCCTAATTTACATATAAACATGCATGTTTTTACTAAAACAAATAGCAATGCCTTCATTCAAATACTCAATGCTATTACAGCGCATTTAGAATCTGGTCAAAATGGATACAGTTATTGGATAACATGCAGGTTTTTTTGCACTGTAGTCCTCGCTCGCTCTCTGGCTGTCTTTCCCCAGACAGTCAGAAGTGAAACAAAAGCAAAAAGTCAAAAGAGGTAGCAAAGAGAGAGAAAGGGGTGCAAGTTAAGAATGAGAAGGGAGGGAAAAAAACAAAGAAAGTGTAGGTATAGAGAGAGGGAGACAGAGAAAAAGAAAGACGGCTAGTTAAGGAGGGAATGTGATGTCAGATGGTGCAGTCGGGCCACTCAGACAAGACAGTCATGACAAGATGAAGCCCCTCTCTCCTCCTGTAACTTCACCCCATCATCTCCACCCCTCCCCCAGCTTCTCCTCCTTCCTTCTCTTCCTTCTCTGGCAGAACCTCTCATGGCATCTTCTGTGAAGCAACACTGCCCCCTACAGTTCAATCGCATTCCGTCGCTCGCAATACCAAACTTCAGCTGGTTTCAAACAGAAGGTTGAAACTGAGCACACAGAAACTTAAACACATCATTCAGCCTGTGTAGCAGTAAGAAAGAGAATATTCACAGTAAAACCACCAAAGCTGTCTACACTGCAAACGTTCAAGTAATAGACTGCTGCACTACTGATCCAGAAGTGAGCTGCCTATCTAGACAACATATTAAGGCATCTTCTACTGATTACCATACTAAAAACAAAGCAAACTGGGGGAAAGAGATTAAAATCGATCCTGCAGATTTCTCTCATACATGATTGGTGTGATTCAGTTATAGTATTCAAAAAGGATTGATTTAATGAATGAAGGAAGTACCAAAACGCAATGTTTATACCTCTCTCGTTAGATGATTTAACAACACGGTAACATAAAGCTCTGTTTGAAATGAGTTGGGTTTTCTGCGGATTTCATGTAGAAAATGTTATTTGTGAGATGCATAAAGCACAGTTCTGTTTTCAGTTACGATATTGCCTTTCAAGAAAGCTGCCAAAGTAGGCAGTAAACAAAGGCAGCTCACTAGATTTTAGAACAGAGCTTTATTGATTAGAACAGAAGCATTTTAGATTTATTGTGTGGCTTGCTCACAATTGTAGATTGGGTATAACAGTGTGAGGCTCGAGTGTCAGGCTTTGGAGTTTGAGGAACAGTGTTTCCTCTCTGTCTGGGATCAGTTTAGTCTTCCGTAGCTGATCTGAAAACAACGTGACATCTGCAGGACTGCGTGCTCTGTTATGAGCACGGTGAAGCAGGCTGATTCGGGTTTTAATCATTCGGGTGTTGTGTATTACACTCAAATGGGTTTTCAGAAATGTCTCTTTGGTCTGTAGCTGTATCGCAAAAAATATGGAGGAACCATCTGTTACTTTTCCCACCTCATTTTGCAGGAACACTCAGAGGGATAAGGAAGGTTGTTTTTGGTTCAGCTAAGTAAACAGGAAGAGTTCAAGCTTTTCTAAAAGCAGATTTCTCTCATTAAAGTGTCATCAGCCATCAGTCCGACTGCATGCCTGTTCAGAAAGCAGGTCTCTCGCTTTTTCTGTCTCACTCACCATTTCTCAAACTTGTTTACTCTCTTTTTCCATTAACTGAAGGGGGTAGGGTTTAAAAGTGTAACGTAAAGAAGATTTGGGGTCTGTCAGCTATATTTGTAGCCCTCTCCTGCTGGTCCATCAGTAATCTCTTAGGAGCCATCCCTTTTTTCTTGGTGACAGACAGAACCAGATGAAGACTATACCTCTATTCTATTCTATTCTATGATAATAGCCTTGCTCATTCAAGTTAAGAATGGTTGCATCCATTCCTACATTAATAATGAGAATAATACTGTTTTATTCTTTACTGGTGCTAAACAAATTGGTTCTATTCCAATGCATAGATCTGCCTTAATGTCTAGGTTTTTTATGTTGCTTCTGGAGTGCAATATAGCCTAATAAATGCCGTAATTGATTTTGAATCATCTAAAGTACAGTTATCTACTGTACAAAAAAAATACACTGCTTTTCTCATATGGCACATGAGGCTTGACAAACAGTTGATTAAAGAGTTTGTCAAAACCATGTTGCTAAGCTAACAACAATATACTCTAATAAGCATGACAATACATGGCATGCAGACGTTTTCAATCCAGGCTCACTGGAAAAATTGTTGCGACATTCCTGCAAATAACACTAAAAGTGCCTTCAGTTCACTCTGAACCTCAAACCTAAAATGATAGAGTTAACAAAAGCAAGCATGAGATAGAGATGCATTTGCTTAAACAACAACATTTTACATTCCTTCTACGAGTCTTTGTGCTTTGTTATTGGCATTAATGTTTTACAGAACTCATACAGTATCTAAACTGCTCTGCATTGCAAATTCAATGCTATGCCAGGTGAGCTACCAAGCAAGTTTACCTCATCAGAAAAGCTATACATACTGCGCTGGTTCTGTGATGCAAATTTCTAAATACATGAGACAAGTGTTTTGAATGTTTTGAGCATACACTATTTTTAATAGTGAAAGGAAGCACACAAAAAGTCTTTATTAATCAGTTATTTGCCATTTAATCATAATTTGTGTGCATACACCGGTACATTTTTTTACTGTTTAGCAATGAGCCTGGGCTTCAAATTGGGTAAAACTGTATTTCCATTTGATTAAACCATCTTTTATCAGTATACTTTATTGCATTTTTTTACTGTTATTGCACTCTCTCAACCAATACATGAACTGCTTCCATAGAATTAATTCAAAAATGTATTGAAAAGAAGTTGTTGATGATGCATTCTTTTGCCTACTCTTGCTTGGGCTGAGAGGGGAAAACACACAATTAGTGATTTTATTTTAGCTTGCAGAGGCACCAAGTTATTAGCCATAACTTCTACCAGCGCCATTTCTCTCTCTCTCTCTCTCTCTCTCTCCAAAAGCACTCCAGATCGAGTATTATACCATATTGAGTCATGGCTCTGGCAAATGCAATTAATGAACTCTGGATTAATTACCACAAATTTCATCACAGTCTGTCCGACTGTTTAAATATGGATAAATATGGGCCAATTATTTTACTGGCCTCAGTGTTTGAAAAATAAAGTATGTTTGATAAATGCTTTTAACCTCTTAAAGAGGACACTGCACATGTACAAGAGAGGAGAAGAGATCCCGGAAGTCAATTTCACATTTAAGGAGCATCATGGCCATTGGGGTAAGACAGAGAAAGAGAGTTGATCATACGGGAACAGACTGGCTTGATTTGATGCTTGATTGAGCACTGTTTGAAGATGTAATCCATTTCAATTGGGGGGAAAAAAAAAGAAAAAAAACAGACAGGGACGACAAGAGACGTATATTAAAAAGGGGGCGAAACACAAGGGATTGCCCACATGTGGAAGTCCTGCTCCCTTTTTTTAGACTTCTGAAGCTGTTCAACCTTAGCAGATAAGAGGAAGGAAGGGATGAAAGTTAAAAATGTGCCGGAAAAAGAAAGACCATAATGAGGGCCAAGGTGCAGAAAGACTTTTGAATGTTCAGGGGTGGAATATGCATCTCCTGTCAAAGAGGGAGAGAAGCCTCTAGGGGGCTTGTGTCTTGACATTCTCCCATCGTCAGTGGTATTTTGGGTGGATTTAATTAATATAAGAACAAAGTCGAATGATTCGGCTTCCTCTCTCTCCTTCATACAGATTTGCATTTCTCTCTCCTCGCACTCTCTCTAGCTCCTCAGAGAGTGGGCTTCTATTTGATAGCTTCTCTATACCCTCATTCCCACTCACCCAGTCAGATCAGAGTTGCACAACATTTCCACCAAATTGTGATTTTTTTTTTTCTCTGCACCTATTTGAGCTGGCCTTTCCTGATACACAAAAAAAGTCACACACACAACATTTTGTTGAAGCGCCTTTAGCTTTCTTTGCAGCAAGCATTCACTGCAGCATCATTTCGATAAGCTTTTGCAGTGTCACAACATTTATTCCCATCCACAGTTGCATGAATTTTCTTGTAAAGCTCCGTAAATCGGATATATCCACAAGTACTACGTTGTAAAACTAAGCTATATGCATCCAGGGGTTATCACGTGTCCTCTGAAGCAGATAGATGGGTTTTTCTAACAATAATAGTTTAACATTATTACCTGAATAGCTGATGTCGCATTTGAACCAATCAGGCACATTTAACAAATATCTTTAATACCGCCCAAGGGGTAGCTCAAACTGCAACTATGAGGATCTGTGAACCCTTCCCCTGAAAGGCAGGTAACACCTCAGGAAGGCAAAACAGGCCTCTGATTCCATGGCAACCGACTGATAACACTGGTTTAATATAGGAATGATGACCAAAGCAACTCTGACTAGTTCTCCCTTTTGAAAAGACAATGGACTTTTCCCTAAATTAATTCACAGGGAAACTTTTTTTTGAGTAAACACATGTCCTCCAGGTCTTTAAATATATTGTTACTGTCCTTGTATATTGTACACTGTTTTATGCATGTTTATGATAGATCACTAGCTAATATTTCGTGTTTAGTATCTAAGGACTCATCTTCAGACGATCTAATTGAGAGTGTATGTTATGTGTTGATATCTTTGCAACATTCTGTGTTATAAGAATCTCTTCTAATTTGTACATCAACCTCCAATCCAGTGCATATGCAAATTACCATGCTTAGAAACAAAGAGCCATAAAAATAATCTATCTATCTATCTATCTGGCACGTGAACTGGACATGTTTCCATGATATTCAGCCATATTCAACTTTTACAGTCAGGAGCAGAGTATTGACAATTTGTTATATGGAGTATTTGCAGGCAGAGCGGTGCATTTGTCATTTTGAGTTAGAGTCGAAGGCTTGTTGGCACTGGTTTAGTGTCAGAAGAAAGCACCTAAAAATCTAAATATAACTTAGCAGGCTTTTAATTTATGATGTTTCACATTTGTTACCATCCACAAGGTCAGGCCAAGTACTGACCAGACTCATAAACAGAATTTGTTGTATCAATCGCAGAAGGATTTGTGAGCTTCCATTTAAACCGCGCTACAGCACAGCCTGAGCGTACGTATGTGTGCTGTATAATCACTGGAGCTCAGAGCACTTCTGGTTAGTAGATTAGTTTGTGTCACCAGGGGTCCCTGCTTTCCTGAGGTGCCTCTGTTATTTCTGTCTGCTTTGTTTAGTTGTGTATTTGTTTCCTTGTTTATTATAGATGCTCCAGATTGTAAAATTGTTTTGAATATAAATGCCGCACAGACTCTTCAATATTCACCTCAGGTGAGGGGCGATAAAATTTGTTTCATTCGGCAGAATCTCTGAGACGCTGGTTCTTAATCACCTAATATCATGCCACAATGAACAGATCGGAGAGTTGCGAGTCAAGACCGCCCAAGATGAAAAAGAGAGAAGGAGAGAGAGAAAGCAAAAAGTGTTGCTAATTTATAGCTAAATATGATGGAAGTAATTGGGGAGGACTTCAGCGAGACAGGGAGAGCAAACATTGGATGCTCCTCAGATGGAGCGTGATGGAACTTTTGTTCTGCCATAAGAATTCCAATACGCTCCCTCATTTAGATTAGTTTTGCCAGCTATACGCCAGCTATTTTGTCTCGCATTGTAAGCAATGTTGAAGGGAAAAAAATAAAGCCCCCTGCATTAGTCTAAAATGCCCAAACAAACACCTACACTAAAATGTTGGCGCTCTCAAGCCAAATGAACTAGTTGAAAGAGAAAAGAAGGTTAGAAATCACCCCCACACATGCTAAGGTTCAACATTTTAACAATTGGACCTTAAGCTAGCTAGCAAATATTGGTGTAGGATGATTTTGAGGGCCTACAGTACATTGAGTTGTAGAAAAACATGTTTCTGTCCTACTTAGGAACACATTCAGCTTAAGTTGAGAAGCTAAAACCATTAAGGACAGAGTGGGAAAGGAATCAGTGGCATTAGCTGGAACTAAAGACTTCAGCTGGCATTTTCATGCAAATTCAGTTGGCACATAATGCAAAACTGTCTACCAAAGGACATGAAAAGACATGAAAAATTTAAAGGTTTTCATGTTGCAATTGGATAAAGACATAGACGTATTACTTCATGCATAAAAAAAAAAACCCTTCAATTTCCAGCCTTTCAAAGATTACAGTGAACACAAAAGGAACAAAAGAGTGTGTTGTATACTAACCTGTAAACAAGAAAACCCTTTTGGACAATTGACCACCGCATGAATGGGGAGTAATCCCCAGAGTCTTTCTGTCAATAATGCGTCAAGACAGACTGTTGATAGATTTTAACGGAGGGGAACAAGGAAGGTAAGGAGAACAAATCCACAAGCAGTATCATTTTGCAAAGGATTTATGGAAGACCTTGCCTTGAAACTTCACAAAGACACTCATTCATCCTGTGAACGCTGCCAGGTCCCCGAAGCACAATCCATCTACAGCTGCAGAAGTAAAGCCTCAGAACCACAACTGTGTCAGTTGACCCCCTCTGTGTAACTCTGGCCTTTTTTTGACAAGCAAACAGCCATTTTGGCTCAAACAGAATGCTGAAGAACAGTACATGATCCTTACGTGTACAATCGATACAGAGCACCGGAGGGAAGATTCTCACACATCCTTTTATTGTGGAAGGCAGACAGACACACACAGTAGCAGGACAACAAAGTTGCCAGATCTTATAAAAGAAATGACCCCTGGTCTAATCAGAACTAGCCCGAAACCAGGCCAGAGTTGGAAAACAATATGTTAGCTAAATGTTTACTTCAGGCTTTTTTAACAGAAATGCAGGTATGTAAAAAGTTTTTTTTAGATTTCATCCATCAGGAATTGACTGGAATATGAAAACACAAACAATTAAGCCAAAACATTAAGAACTTGCATTTTTAACGTGCAACGGGCACTGATGAATAGAGTACATAAGAGCAGGAATGTGTATTAACAAGCAGGATAATCAAATTCTGTCTAATGCTGATATTTACGTTTTGAAATTAATAATGTTATGCTATGGCCGATAATCAATAAGATAATGAAAATTAAAAACCTTACTATTTTATGTTACGTTAAAAATACAGTTCTTTCAACCAAAATCAATTGCATTGAATGCCTCAAATAACTTGGATGGAGATTAATTTGGAAATGTACAAAATGAATCAATGGAATGCTAAATAAATCAATCAATCAAATCAAATTATATATTGGCTGATAACACATAACGCATAGCAGTATGAATGAATTTATCAATTCATTAAACACATATGGCAACTAAACCTAAAAAAAAAATATTTGTATATTTACAAATAATTAATCCTCAACATTTTCTAGTTATTGCAACAAAAGTATGATAGAAAAAAAATGAGGCCAAAAAGAAAAAGTAGTTATTAGTTATATCAGATAAAATAGTGGATCAGTGGTGCACTTCAAACCTGAATTTCATGTGTTTACCTACCTTTCTTCTTCCCTTTACAACCTCTTTTGGTAATCACAGTTATGTGCCTTTCAGAGTGCTTCTGTTGGAGTAACTCTTTATTATCAGACAAAAAGAAGCCATATAAATGGAGAGATACTGAAGCCAGGCAGAAGCGCTCATTGCCAGGTCAAGACAATGAGGAGTGGAGATGTGCATCCATTTGGCCACAGCACTAACGTACAAAAACGAGAAAAAAGAGGCTGAACTGATGAATAGGACACATGAATGATGAAACCAAAATCTGTGTAAATAATACACTCAGACTACATTTTCTAAGTGAGGAAAATGAATATGGCGATTACTAGGTATATTCTTATTAACAGATAGAAGTGAAATAATTTATGACTGTGGTTTTTCTTCTTTTTTACTCCAAGGCTCCTTATTCTCCACAATAATATATGAAGTCCCTGTGATTTTTTCAGGTTGTTCAGGTATTTAATTCGCTAGGGCTTGCCTTACTGTAATACACCTATTAACGAAGGAGTGCTGAAAAAACTTGTCTTTGACAAGGAAGCATTGTAACCAGCACAGTCTCAATTGTTATGTATTCATACGAGGTGGAAAATTCATGCTGGTTCATACAAATTCTAAACCCCAGTGGCGGGTGGTTCCAAGGTTTTAGATTTGCAATCATGTTCTTTCTGGTTTGAAGAGTGATGAAATTATTGTTTTGTTATTTATAATCAAAAATAAAAATGGAATCAATAAACACTGTATGACCAAAAGGTTGTAGAATCTGCAATGCTCTAATAAAACCATGACATTTACATAACTAGAAGATAAGATGAGAGCACCAATGTTGGCCAATTATAGCTAGCTTGTTGAGCTTACACGTTCATTCAACATGTGGTTGATTGGGTTGGGGTCATGACTTCTATCAGTCTAGTCAAGCGTTCCCTTGTTAATTTTACCAAACCATGTTCTGTAAAGACTGTGAACTTGATCGTTACCATGTTGAAACAAAAAAACGAAACATCCAATAAAAAAAGGCTTCCATGATACTGGAAACCTAGAATGAAGCTAAAAGCCCTATTCGACAACACTGAAAAAAAAAGTCCATTATTCATCATCAACAAAATCTGACAGTTGGCACACCACATTTGGGCAGGGAGCATCTACTGGTAATTGCCAAACCTTCATTTGCATGCCAGAAAGCATACTTTAGAGAATGGCGGTGAGCTTTACAAACACTACAGCCAAAACTTTCAATGGTTTGTGGTGTTATTCCATTGGAAAACCCATTTTGCAAACCAAAACCGTGATTGGTCCGTTACGTAAGCTAATGCGGCCTAACATTTCACAGCTGTCGCTGCTTGTAGATGTGTCCAATACTCAATAACACCACTTACGGTTGACCCAGGCAGCTTTGGCAAGGCAGGAATTTAACAAAATTACTTGTTGGAAAAGTGGCACACCATGGAGGTGCCATGCTGAAAGTCATTTAGCTCTTCTGTATGGGTTATTGTCTTGGCAGGGGGATAACCGACACCGCTAATTAGAAAAAGTGTCCATTTGGCATTAGCATTAAGAAACAGACAGATGAATAATATCCAATGGCATCCCAAAAGATGGCACGTGAACATGTCTTTCCCTGGATTTCCTACTACTACCTCAAATCATAATTATGAATAAATTAAAATGAGAGCAGGACTCTTAAGGCCCTGAGCAAAGCTCTTTTTTGTTCTTTATTCAGGGCTAAAAAGAAGTTTGAAATGACGTCACAACAGTTTGTTCTTTGATTGCACTTGAGTTTTTGGGGCCTTTACATCTGCTTTAACATACATCCTATTTTTCATAAGATATATAAAGATGGTATCTCTCACATAACTTCAGTTGAGTGTTCACTCAAAAGAGTGCACCAGAATAGAAAGCATAGAAGTGTTAATCAATTCGTCATCACAGAGGGGTGTTAAAATTACTCCTTCTACTTTCTTTTGCATTGTTTAAAATGTAGATGTCAATAGATCCAAAAGAGTGAGGGAGAAAAAAGGTTGCTGGAATTTCATTGAAAAGAGATGATACACATTATGCCCCTGAGCTGCCTTAAAGAGACTCAGAGAGAGAAAACAGAGGGAGAAATTCATTTTTGACTACGTTTACCGTTTCAATTAGCACCAGAAGAGCTGTGCGTATGAGTGTATGCATTTGAGGTGGGAGGACAGATGCACTAACCTGAGGGCACTGACTTTACCTTTCGCAGACCTCACTTATAGTGTGACTGTTGTGCTGCAATAAATCACACTTCACTGTGAGATGAAGACAATCAAACAGTTCTTCTTTTTGTAGTTAACGTCATTTTGAAAAACAGTACTTGAATTTTTACAAAACTGGTATATATGTTAGTGGTCATGCGGTACTATTTTTGTTTGGCCGTGAGATCACAACTTTGATGTCAACATAACAAAAGTTGTTTTTCTCACAATCTTGCCCTTATTTTCTCCCAAGAAATGTGCATACGCATTAGAAAAGCACAACTTTTGTTATGCTGAGATCACAAAAAGGTTAAGCTGTGATCATGACAAAAAAGAAAAAAATTAATAATGCATGGCTTCTTAAAGGACTCGTGTAGCTGTTGGATCTTTTAGAAATAACTAAAATCCTCTTAATATCTCTGTACGGGGGTAGTCGTGGCCTAATGGATAGGGAGTTGGACTTGTCATGGGTACGAGTCCCAGGTCCCAGGTTTGTGAGTGGTTTGTGAGTGGATTCCTAGCCCTCACTCCGCCTTCAATACCATGAGGTGAGACCCTTGAACAAGACACCGTTCCCCCAACTGCCCACTGCTCCGGGTGTGTGTTCACGGTATGTGTGTGTGGTTTTTCACTAATCTTTTAATACACTGCACTAAGGTTTCTGTTTAAATGTCTGTCTTTTAACTTTTCAAACATAAAATTTGACTACATGTCTCCTTATCTTGAGAAAGGGTAGGCAGTTAATTTGATATACTAGATAGAATCCGTTCGCATGTATATTTACTGTGTGTCACAAGGTGTCAGAATGTATTGTCTCAAAATTCACTAGCAAAAGCTTTTTCATTGCACAGTGATCCTTTGTGCGATAAGAAACACATTGTACCTCTCATAACCCTGAGGAAAAAAAAAAAACAGCCTAGTTACTGTAGATGGTCAGGACTGGTTTTGGAGGCATTTTGGAAACTTTTCAAGATGTCAAAATGGGAGACCAGTTAAATCACCTTAAACCCGTCCAGCAAAGCACCTCAGGCTGGAATAAAGTGTACCTTTCAGCTGGCCTGTTTCCCATCTGCTAAAATAACTGAGAAAAGGCATTTACACTATATATTTTTACTATTTAACTTTTTTAATCTAGAAGTCAGATTGCAAATGTCTTCCAAAGTGAACTGGAACTGGTTTGAAGTAGTGTAAATGGATTAAGTTTGTTAATACATAAATTAATGTTACCATACAAAAGTTTGTGAGCCCAACAATCCACACATGAGTGAGCAATGGATAAAACACATGGATGGAGCAACCATGAAACTGGATCATTAATTTCCATATGGGAGAAGCAAGCAACAGACAACAGACAATTCCATTGGCCACCATTAGCATCACCACAGAAAGGGAATGATTCCCCTATTCCCTGATCTAAACAAAGAGAAAAACAAATAAAATCCACTTCAATATTTACTGTGTATTAAAAAAAGTATTTACTTTTACTTTTATTCATTTACTGCAATTGGGTTGGCATTTTTAAAGCAATGTTGATGAAAATGTCCAGGGAATTCTCCCCCCTAAAAGTTGATGTGCTTGTTAGCCAAAGAAAAATCAGTAAAGATCATGCTTAAGACAAAAATAAAAGTAAATTTCTCAGAATAAATAAAAAACAAAAGTGTAAGTATATATACATATATATATTTTTTTTTTTTTTTTTTTTTTTTTTTTTTTTTTTTGCTATCTCAGATGCTCACTTTAAATGCACCTTTACTGACTAAAAGTATTAAAGAAAAAAATTAATACAACTCTTACTACAGACATTTGATAAACTGCTAAAAGCACCAATAAATGTAATTTTCACCAAAGTTCAAATGACAGATATTCTCCAGATATACAAGTATGCATACACTCAGTCAGTAGAACATTGTTAGAGGACAAATTAAACAAACTAGTGAGAGAGTGAAGAGATTTTTTTTTAAAGGGTTCGTTTGCAGAAGTCCTCAGGGGGCAAAAAAAAAACCATAGTCGAAGAAACACCCACGTATGACTCAAAAACAACACTGGTGATTAAATACCATCCAAACAACTATTTCACTGTCAAACTATTACCTAAAGCCCACTCATTCCCCAGACATGATGAATGACACAGGTGGAGTGTCATTCGGCCGAGTGCAAAACAAACTGATATTCAGGTTTTAAACTTCACAGTGATTTACTAATCTTGTTAATTATGACAACACACACAAACGCAACACACTCCCTCCCGGACAAATTAGAAATTTTAAATAGTTTGTATTACCCCCAATTGCAGTTATTTATAATGATCGTTTGTCTGTTCACATTTTTAAAAGCGCCATCATTAAGCATGTCCAGCTTTTATTTGGTTTTGCTCTGAAGTGTTTTGCGCTCTAACAAACGATCAGCCAGAAACACTCAATAATTTTTCAGTTATTTATGAGTTCATTACAACTGCTTTCACCTGTTCCCAATAAACTCCTGCGCCTGCGTGTGCTTATAAACATGAAATATCATGTCACAGTCAATGGGTCAAGCGTAGATGAATTAATCAGAGCAAAGCAAATATGATCCCGTCAAATAATCACAGCAGAAAGTAGGGCGATCAATGAAAAAAACAGAAGAGAATCTAGATTTAGGGATATTATGCCTGTACTGAGCATATGCATACATATAAATATGCGTATTAGTTTAAATCAAAGCTATATGCAGTCCATGATATGTAACATGTAAATGAGAAAGAGGGTGCAATTACATCTATATTGTGCTTTGATCCAGCAAGCTGGTATTATATAGCAGTAATAGCCACCCACGGATATTGGACAGTCAATCAAAATGTAAAAAGCATGCCTCAATTGTACATGTATATTGGTTCCTTGGTTCTTAATTACATGCTTAAAGTACACAGGTAGGTCACCCCAAACCAAAACATAACATAGAGTGTAATTTCTTTACTTTATAGAGGTGCACTGTCAGCCTTCTTACATAACATCCAATTCAGACAAGTTTTTTTATTATATAGTGTCCTGCCAGACGTGTTTGATACAAAAAGTCGAAATAAGATCATAAAAAAAGAGTTAAAAGTTAAAAAGAACATTAACAGTTGGGGAAGTAATCAAATGCTTGTCAGTATATTAGATATATAAAATCAGTCTTAAAGTGACAGCAGCCATAAACCAGGGATGGTAATTCGCAAATTTGCATAAGGTTGTGATTCGAGATGCATAATTTCTGGCAAATATGAATTTGTGAAAACTGACTTGTTTATATATACAGTAATTGTTAGTAGATCCGCTATATTATTATTTTAAAAGTCTGAAATCGGATGCATCGAATCGGTAGCTGTATAAGTGTTTTATATCATTGGCTATGCATTGAGATGCGTATTACATCAGCTTCAGTTATGGCAATGCACATTCCAAACATATACACAAACAAAGCATATTTGTCAAAATGTGAAACAAATTATTTAAATGTGGACCTGCATATCACGACCTTGTTCAAGCCTACTACCTATGTTTCAGCAAAACACCTCTCTTATAAAAGCACTGCTGCTTAGATGGTCCTATAGATCAAACTTTAAAATCATGGGCTGGGAGTGGGGGTTTATTTAGAGACGTTCAAAGTCTGTTATACTTTCAAATCTGACATCTTGACTTTACCCATCACTTCTCAACCCGGCAGCCAGAGATGCAAAGAAGATAGAGAAAGAAAGAGAGACAGAGAGTCTAAATCAAAGTCAGAAATCTCCTCCCACCTGTTATCACCCGTGTGGGTGGAGTACACACGTACACACATACACACACACACACACACACGCACACACACGCATGTGCTGAAGCTCTCAGTCTCCAGGGTTGGAGCTTGTAATTCTCTTTAATCAAATGCCAAAAAAGTCTGACTCAGAGAGAATGAGGAGGAGAGAGAGTGACTAGCAAGGGAAACAGAGGGAGAGACAGACGGTTAATATTCGTGTGGATGCCCATAAGGCAATAAACTTTGTGTTCGGAGGTCAATGCACTGAACAATGGGTAAATTTATTGTATATTTCCACTATAAACTGCTTTTCTTTTTTTTTTTTTACATATTAATATGATTATTCACACACATCACATGTAATTTATCTACCAAGTGTTTTTTGCATTTACTCTGCCCCCTGACCTTTATGTAAATTCAGTATTTATATATGTGATTATTTGCAGATTTATTGTACCATTTACATTTTGGATAAAAAACTTACATAGAATATAGAATAATATCACATGAATTTAATAAAATAAGCAATAAATTATATGTATTTATTATGACAATGATAAAAAAAGACAAATCACATTTTCATTCCTTTCTATGAGTCCTTAACTACTACTGTATGTACATACATTTAAATTAATCATATAATTCACTTATTGTGTGTGTGTGTGTGTGTGTACATATATATATTATAATATCAATACAATGTATAAAATAAAAAATAAAAAAAAGACAACATGAGTATATATACCAGAGGTGGCGAACGTCAGTCCTGGAGAGCCGTAGCCCTGCAGAGTTTTGCTTTAACCCTAATCAAACACACATGAACAAGCTAATCAAGGTCTGAACAGTTACTTGGAAGCTACAGACAGGTGAGTTTCAATTAGGGTTGGAGCTGAACTCTGCAGGGCTGCGGCTCTTCAGGACCGGAGTTCGCCACCCCTGACGGAAAGTATTCAGACCCCCTTAAATTCTTCACTCTATTATATTGCAGCCATTTGCTATAATCATTTAAGTTAATTTATTCCCCTTATTAAATGTACACACAGCACCCCATATTGACAGAAAAACACAGAATTGTTTACATTTTTGCAGCTTTTTTAAAAAAGAAAAAGAAATAAAAGCCCAGTCTGAGGTCCTGGGCACTCTGGAGAAGGGTTTGGTCCAGGATGTCCCTGTACTTTGGCGGATTTATCTTTCCCTCGATTGGAACTAGTCGTCCTGTCCCTGCAGCTCGAAAACACCCCCACAGCATGATGCTGCCACCACCGTGCTTCACTATTGGGACTGTATTGGACAGGTGATGAGCAGTGCCTGGTTTTCTCCACACATACGCTTAGAATTAAGGCCAAAAAGTTCTATCTTTGTCTCATCAGACCAGAGAATCTTATTTCTCACCATCTTGGAGTCCTTCAGGTGTTTGTTTTTAACAAACTCCATGCAGGCTTTCGTGCGTCTTGCACTGAGGAGAGGCTTCCGTCGGGTCACTCTGCCATAAAGCCCCGACTGGTGGAGGACTGCAGTGATGGTTGACTTTCAACAACTTTCTCCCGACGGTATCTCTGGAGCTCAGCCACAGTGATCTTGGCCGGACGAACAGCTCTAGGAAGGGTTCTGGTCATCCCAAATGCCTTTGATCTATATTTCAATTTGTTTATTTTGAATAGTGCTTGCATCAGATTCTTTGTGAACAATGCTGATGTTTGTTTGCACATAGCATGCACAGTAAAACTGAAAACTCCAAAGTTAGTGTGTACTTTTTTAGTTTAGATTTGCTAGTGTTACGCCACCTCTGTATTTTTGTTTGTAGAATAAAATAGCTTGGTTCAGGCATCATATACGCTGAAGATTTCAGTTTTGTTTTTCACATTTTCTTTTGTTAGTCAGTTGAGAGTTTAGTTTTAAGGATTGTTCTGTTTTGTGTATTTCTATAATTTGGGTGACACCCTTTTAGTGTTTAATTCTATTTTCTTCCATGTAAATTTAGACTTGAATCTATATTGATCTCATTAGTAAAGATTTTGAAAAGTCAACTATGTCATGTCCTCTTTGATCCACACCACACTCAGTCAGTTGTCTCACTTAAATGTTACAATATCATCCCTGTTTAAAATTATAAGTATGTAACATTCACACTACATGTTCACATCCACATAACATAAGGTCGCTCAAACATAATGTCTTTTTAGTGCCTTTTAGGATGCTGTGTGACTTGCGCATGCAGGTTTGTATGAACCAGAACATCTGCTTTGGACACTTTATATGTCTTTTTCCAAGTAAGCATGGTGAAAAGAAAGTCTCTTATTCACTAAACATGCATATGCACAGATTTTTGCGTGAAATGTGCATACGGACGTTTTCACAAAAAAACGTTTGACCATGTATTATGCAAATGACTAACTTCGTGCATGCGAGTGCTAATTTAAAAGACTCCAAATTCACTAACAGAAGAACGAACACATGTGCGTGAGCGCGTTTTGTGAATTAGGCGGAAAGTTTTCAAAAGAAGTTCAAATGTACGTATAAATATGAAAAACATTATTAGTGAATGAGACCCAGTGTTTACATTTACTTTGTGCAACGTTCCCTAAAGGTCCTCTAAAGGTGACGAAAGTCCCGAACCTTTATAGAACATTAAGAAGGTTCCTAAAACGTCCCATTTTGGTTATATTTTGGTCATAAAATAACGTTATAAAGAGAACATTTGGGACATTAACAGAACGTTCTCACATGGTCCTCTTTTAGTCGTATTATAACGTTCCAGATGTGACTTTAGGGGGACGTCCCATTTTGGTTATATTTTGGTCATAAAATAACGTTATAAAGAGAACATTTGGGACATTAACAGAACGT
>JAUCMU010000001.1:7689026-7727159 GCA_032275025.1 Enteromius treurensis
TCATTCGCCATCTACAGGTGATGCACAAATAAAGCAGCCTGTTGGTTTAAACTAAACAGACACACGTCCGATTTTCCGAAGTGGATGAACGCTTATTAATTACGAAAACGATTTTTATTTTTTGGCAATTATTATTTTATTTTAGTTATTTTTTTAATGGCTGTTGCTAGTTTCGTTTAGTTTTAGTTTTTCAGTTATTATGAATTTTTTATTTTATTTCAGTTTACGAAAATGTTTTTTAACCAATAGTTTTCCTCTTAGTTTCAGTTTTCGTTTACGAAAATAACCTTGGTCTGCATGCTTTTCATAAATTCTGGAAAAAAATAGAAACTTGATCTCATGCACTGTAATATTTATCCAATCAGTGGTTCCTCTTAGACAGCAGGACATATTGACTTTCAAGTAGAGCTGGACGATTCTGGAGAATTAAAGATCATGATTCTCTCACGATTCTGGAGAACTTTGTGACAAACGCTGCCAGTATAAAAGCACAGACGGCACGCGCTGCTTCGCATACGCATGCTTCCGTCCGCGAGACTGAACGAACCTAAAGTGAAGTATACCCAGGCTGACACGTGCGGTGTGAAAACGGCGTAACAAACACATCTGGCTCCTGCCCGTGCAAAACCGCATGTGACATGCTGTGAGTGATTGCGTGTTATCTCGAGATCAGACGAATTATGCTCATCCCCTGTCCTTGAAAATATATCTTGCTGAATCGTATAAATGCTGGATTAAGATACTGTAGGGGGTCGAATCGAGATCGCAATCTTTTAACGATTAACTGTGCAGCTCTACTTTCAAGATATTTCAAGAATTGGTCATTATTTCCTTTGCTCCACTATAAGTTTTTTTTTTTTTTTACCACACAGACAGTTTCCACGTACATCTAAAACAAAAGATACAACTAAAACATTGAAAATCTAGCTAAAATAATCTTTGCTCAATATACTACCATTTAAAGTTTAAATACATTTCACAAAAATATAAAGTAGCATAACTGTTGTCAACATCAATAAAAATAACCATGAACATCAAATCAGCATTCTAGAATGATTTCTAGGGATCATGTGACACTAAAAACTGAATAACGCCTGCTGATACGTTCATGAGACACTTCTTTAAAAACATTACAATATGCTAGCAAACCCAAACTTATATGAACATATATGAACAAACGTAACATGCAAATGTGATTTTTTTCTCTAATATATAAGCATTTGTTATTGAATTTAAAGACATTATTAAGAACACATTATTAAGACACTCATAAAACATTATTAGCCACCTTTAAAATGGCATAATAGGGGCACTTTAAAACTTTTGACAGCTGCAAGACAAGCAAGGATTGTCAAATGAGTCCAAGGAGTCTATATTTTAGACAATTAAAATGTAATTAAAGATCTTAGCGATGTGTGCAATTCTGGCATAATATGTTGACAAATTCTATATATATATAACGTGATATATCCAATATATCAGCAAACCCTAACTGCATGTGACTGAAAATTAAACTTTCAGTTCTCCACATTTTACAAGGATAACAGCAAATACACGACAGATGAAAAGCTTTGTATATATCCGAGTAAATCCAAGCTCCGCTGATTTATGTTATTGCCATATGAACGCAAAGTGAAACAGACAGATGGTTCTGAAAGCATAAAAAAACACTTACTTTAAGCAGATTCAAAATCTTCACGCAAAGCTCATAGTCAAAATTGGCATATGTGGAGTTAGTCATATCATAGATGAAAATGAGCCCGTCTCTCTGTGTCTGAACGCTGGGGGAGAGAACGATGATTTAGATGAAAATGCAGAGCTGTTAACCATATTAAATTTGATCAGATTTATGGATGTGGTCTATTTTACCTCTCAATGGCCTTGTCCAGCTGATATATAATGGCCTGAAGAACAGCCTTATGGGTAGTGAGGTCTGGCCGATGGAGACGTGCTGTAAAAAGTGCCAAAGCTGCACCTTTCGCATCACGACCGGGCTATACACACAGAAGCAAAATAAACTCTAATACAACATGTAAGAACATGCACAACTAATATGCAGACACACAAGGACAAGCAAAACCAGTCAATTTAGCCAACCAGTTTATGCCAGTCTAATGTAATAGAAAAGTTGCATTACTCTTTATATCACCGATAGAATTCTCTCACATGTTTAGTGCTCTGAAAACTAAGATGTGATGAATACATCAGAACTGCCTACACAAACACTTGAGTAAACTCTGTATACAGCATGGCCCTGAATGAAAAACGGCTGAAACAAACAGTAAAGCCCAGACTAAACAAAGATCATGGAACTGCTCTGTGTGTGATGGTGTGAGATCAGAGATTAAATGTCCTTAGCCGTCACTAGCTATGAGGGTGGCCTTTAGTTTCTGCTTTATTTACTGGAACTGTAATCGCTGATGCACTGTTTCTGGTTTGCATAATCTGAAAGTAATTAAAAATGATTGTAGTTGCGGTTTGCCAAAATCTGGGTTACTTAAAGAGTTTTTCGTTTTTACGGGTCTTTGCAGAAGTATACATACGTTACAGTTCAACCGTTTGGGGTTGGTAAGATTTTAAAGTGTTCTTGAAAGTAGTCTCTCCTGCCGCATTTATTTGATCAAAACAATACAGTAAAAACAGTAGCGTTTGAAAAACTTAACATTGAAAATAGGCATTTTTCTACAAATTACAAAAATGTAATTTATTTTTATGATGGAAAAGCTGAATTTTCTTCAATGTCATGATCCTCCAGAAATCCAAACAGTCTGTAAATCACGCCATCTCCAATCTGTGCAACTAAATTGTTCCTGCAGCAAAGACGCAACAGCAAACCCATAACAGCATCCAAACACACACATTATGTTCATCTGAAACTGTACTCACCAGAACTGTGAATTTGCCACCAAGTAACTCGCTTCTTAAAGGCTCCTCGTTTGGGTTAATATTGTAGATGCCTTCCTTTATTCTGGTGTTCTGCAGACACACAAGAAACAAAATGTACTCTCTCATACAGTGAATTTTATCATATGAGCTGTACTGTATCCTGTACCTTGTAAGCCTGAAAGAGGTCTATGGCTCTGGAGACATCAAACTTTCTTGCCATGAGGAACTTAACGGCGGTCATCTGACTGACAAGATCTGCATTCTGAGACTGTTCCCGACACCTCAGTTCGGCCAGGAACTCCTCCACCGCCTGGCGCACAAACAAACATAAACGTCATCAGGAGGTTTACTCAGTCCAGTACTGAAAAGCGTGTTAAATGGCAGCTAAACATCTCACTCTCAGCATCTATTGTTTTTTTATTTTATTTTGAATGTTTGCTGTAACGCATGTTGTACTTTATAGCGTTGACTAGTGATAAACCAATGTATCAACCTCGCAGATAAATCAGTGGATGTTTGGCATTTTGTAATCATTCGCATTGCCAATAAACATGCTGGTTAACCAAAATATGGCAGATTAGTCTGACTGCAAATAACATCCTTTCCTATTGACAGACATTCAAAAGTCAATGTTTATTTTGGAAAAGCAAGTGGAGATGAAGGGAATGCAGAACGGATTGCTTTCTTGGGGTATTACAATAGAAATGTTAGCTCTCCCTATAGTGTAAAACCCATCTGTATCTATGGCTTTGTCATTGAATTAATAATCTGTTTTTTTTTTTATCATTTTAGTCACTTTTGAGTGGTTATGATGTAGGGTTGCATGTTAAATCAAATTGTCTTGTTCAAAAACACATTTTAAAAATCACATTTTCTATCATCAAAAAATCCTTTATCATAATTCTCACCCTTGCATAGATACAAATCAAGAAAATATCAACTTGCATAATGTGCGAGCAGATTTATTAGCAGCAAACACAAACGATCATGTGAAAGGAATCCGACTGGATGCATGACATAAACTTCTTAGTTGTAATAATCTTTTTGATATGGTATAACATTACCATAGCAATCTCAGTCTCTAAACCATATTTCCTGGCAATGAACCCCTATATCTTTTGACCATCAGCTAACAAACTAATAATGTAGCAGTCGATCTAAAGTAACGTTACGTTGCTCGATACACCTGATTTTCCAAAGGGTGTCTGTCTAAAAGCAAAACTCAACCACTTTTGCAGTGCCTCAAGATGACGACACTCAATCAAATACATGTGTACAATCATGATGATCTGAAGGTTGTAACGTTAAAGAGGCGGATCGTGCTGACAGACGTTTTGCTACATTCATATTACACCGTTTCCTCAACGAGTCAGAACAAATAGCACCTCCAGCACTAGATATGAATATGTTCTCACGGTAAGACAGACAGAACTGAGAGCTGTCTCACATTCTCCAACACAGGAGCACATTAGACAACCGGCTCGCTGAGTTAACAGCGACATGAAGATTAATAAATCCCCATGCATGACAGGCCAGCGATGCAGATTTGTTATAGTAGCTTTTTTTAATGAGGTCAAGCTGTAATGATACTAATGTGAACAAACTAGACAGACCGCGAACCACATTCACGTTGTATGTCAACCTAACGTTACGTTACTTACTGCTAAACAGCTTGCGTTAAATCCAACACACGTAAAAGTAATTTTACACTATATACCAGCTTCCTAACATTTTCCAATCAGACTGGCCAATGAATATTTATTAAACCGTTATGCCTGTGTATTGCCCTGTAGAGCGCCGCTAGTGCGCTAACACGGCTAGCATTTACCTCAGCTAACGTTAACGTTACCTCAAAAACAGCCACTGGGCCGCGATTCTCATTAACATCTCTGTTAATAAGAAAAACATTAACTCTTTTATATGGTATGTCATTTTAGTACTCGCTACAAAGGAGCTGGTGGCGGCTCAGCGTGAAACGCCAAGGAATTTACGAAGGGCTTAGTGGAAATATTTAGGTATCTTACCACCTCCTCTTGAGTTGTCAGGGCTTCCGCCATCTTGAAGCCTGAGCAGCAACGTCTACGGGCGCGCCCTCTCTACTGTCGGGAACGCGCTGCTGATGCCTGTCAAGCAGCGCGCGTCAGGAAGGCGCGCATGCGCAGAATGTGGCTAAACCCACGCTTAGGAGTTAGCACGTAAGATATTTATGAATTTGAGTAAAAAGGCACGAAGGGAATAGCCAGGTATATTATATTGCAAGACCAAAAATGTTGCAATCTACATAACAATTTCTTAAGTTTGTAAACCCATTTTCCTTATTGATTTCGAAATGGCCGGTTAGCTCAGTTGGTTAGAGCGTGGTGCTAATAACGCCAAGGTCGCGGGTTCGATCCCCGTACTGGCCAAAGTTAAACTTATGAATTTGTGAACAACTGTTGTGATTTCACGCATGAAATCTTTTTAAAAATCTTGCGTCCAGACGTGTTATTTTGTTATAACCTGATTCCTGCTTTAATTACTTGTTTCACATCTATGTAAGCTGTGCCCACAACTTTTCTCTAGTAACTGAAAAAAAAAGAATTCCATATTTTCATGTTTTATTTTATAATACAAAAAGCAACAAATAGTGTCCAGTGGTATGGGAGTCTTATATATGATCATCTCTTTCCTCTGCAGTGCCGTAGTTCACTTTTTTGTAGAAGGCTTTGTGGATTTCCTTAAAAAAAAAAAATTATATTTGGTTAAATAACACTGTATAAGTTGCAATATCTCTGTATGTTGTACTTTTACTTAAAGATAAATGACAGATTTAATGTCTTTACTCACTGGGCTTCTTCATTAAGAATGAGAACTTCCTCCTCTTCACTGTCAGAGATTACCATAACTTCATCTATGCACACACAAACACACAGATTGGATTTTTGTGTTTCATAAGGACTCTTCATAGACATGTTTTTATACTGTGTACACCCTTTATATTTACATTCCATCCCCCAACCCTAAACCTTCCAAAAAAACAAACACATCATTTATGTGCTCATATAGACCAAATTTGTTCCCCACAACATCAACAATTTCAGCTTTACTATTCTTGGGGTGACATTTAGTCCCTAAGACGTACAAAACATTTGAGCCATACACACAAACAGACTTTTTTTTTCAGAACAGATATATAAAGTGTGCAACATGCTACCTGTTTTTGTGTCCTCTGTCTGAGGTTCATCCTCTTCATCCTCATCAAGTCCCCAAGAGTTCACGATGCCCTCACCTACCTGTGCAGTTCCCATGGCAACAAGAACAGGAGAGGAAACACTGCCTTTGGGGTCAAGGAGTATTTGGGGAAAATAATTGACCTGGAACAGCATTACAATATATAATACAAAACTGCCTTTGCATTTCATGCATCTCTGAGACATCAAACTTTTTTCTGCATTTCTAAACAAGATATGAGAACATTATAATTTAACAAAAAATTATATTTAAATATGCTGTACAGATACGCTTTTGTGGGAGTTTCTGTTATGTTCACAATCGCATTGGCAGTCTCTTTGACATCAGTCATCTCCACCGGGGCTTCGTCTCTCTTAAGGGTTGTGATTCGCTCTTTGGGCATGGACTCAGCAAAGCCAAACTTTCCACCCTCCTTTCTAAAAAGAACAAGTGAAAAATCAAATAACAGTAAATTAATTTCATACAAATGTATGATATAAATGTCAATTATTCCACTGCTTTAAATTTGCTGCAATAAAACAGAAAGAGAAAGAATGCTAAAAGGCCTTTTAAATTTAAAATAAAATGTATATTTACTACAAAAATACCTGATTTTTTTGTCATTCTCTAAGGCTTTGTTGATGAGCTCTGTCATTTCAGAAACTTTTACGCTTGCTATTTTGCTGCATCTTAAAACCTGCATGAAAACAAAATGTTTGTGACAAAACTGTCAAGATTAAAAGCCCATCCTGGTGTTATCTGATAAATCAATAAATATAAAAATGAAAACTGAAAATGAATAAAATTAGACTCTAAATATATACAACTAACACACACTCTTACCTGGTCTTTCAGAAGCATGATCCCTCCACTAGACTGAATGGAGCAGATCTCTCTATGTTTGTTCATGGCTATCACCAATAATCCATCCTTCACTCGCTCTTCCCGTTCACAAGGGTCCACAAGCAAATACGAGCTTAGAAAGTAAAAAACAAGTAATCAAAAAATTTAGAATTGTTTCTTTTGTCAAATGAAAACTTAGCAGCTACTGTAAACAACGGCATGAATAGAACAAAAAGGCAAGACCATTTCAAAATGCAACTCAATACGCAGTAGTATTTACAAGTCACCTTTTTCCTATTCAGCACTTCATATAACATGCATTTCAAATAAGCTATACAGTATTAAGTAGGAAAGTAACAAAAAAATCACAGATGCAAACTTGCACAGATTCAAAATCTGCTGTAAAGCAATACAATAGTGTAATGCGATGTTTCTTACCCCTGCAGGAAGAACGCAAAGCTGACACATATAGGCATGTGATATATGCTCAGTGGAATAGGATCTCTCTCCTCTGGACTGAACTGTTAAAAAATGAAAGTAAAAATTACTAATAGAGAACAAAAACAAACAGCCCAGGCAGTTTTTCTGAAATTTTAAGACTCACCACAGTGATGTCTCGTCCCTGAATAGCAACATCTGGCCGCCTAAAATGTGAGAGCGCAGATATAGCAGCAATGCTTGCTGCATCCATCAAGTTTCCATCATGATTTAACACATGGACATCAACCCGTATTTGCCAAACCTATCAATAATAGAGGTGCAGAGAGTGAAGGGCCATTGCATGTGGGACATGGGATAAATGATCTGATGCTCTACTTAGGACCATGAGATATTTCGGTTTTTCTTTTTTAATAAATCTGCAAAAATGTCAACAATTCTGTGTTTTTCTGTCAATATGGGGTGCTGTGTGTACGTTAATGAGGGGGGGAAATTATTTTAGCAAATGGCTGCAATATAACAAAGAGTGACGATTATTAGACACAGGTGACACTACATTATTAATCAGTTCCGCCTTCATCGTAAGCAAATCCAATCCTGATCTTACCACTATAAATAATACAGTTTCCTTCCCTTTCGCATCTCATTCTTGCATTCCCTCCGCCTCCCCTTCTCCACCGTTCACTCCTTCCAGGGGGCACGCAGGGTTTGAGCCAGACTCTGTTCTACGCCCTTGTTGGGGTTCTAGCTACTAGGGCTCGGGGTCCACCGAGCTCCCGGCTCACCCCCCAACAGCACGCCAAACATGCTTTATTATTACTACAATCAATGAGGAAGTGCAAACTAGTGAAAGGAGCTCTGAATACTTTCTGTACCCGCTGTATATATATATACAGTATATACACACTCATGGGTTGATCTTACATTGTACTTTAATTGATATTTCGCTTTATTTTTATTTAGTCCTAAAAATTTTGTACAACACATTTTTCAGCCAGGCGATGATCAAAAAAAAGTTGAATCCCAAAGTTGCTGGAAACAGGTTACGTCAATGGAAAGTTTCTAATATCCAGTAAAATTCTGCTACATCACAGTTGTTTCCTTGAGCAAAGCAGAGGAAATGCCCTTCAACTGCCCTATCGCAAATCACTTTGGATAACAGTGTGTGCTAAATGACTAAATCCACAATGCACTCACTTATCAGCCCAAATGATATGGCTTCTTTTAGACAAGTGGCTTGACAGTGATCTCTACAGCCTCCAAGCAGTGTCACTGGAGCTGAGAGGTGCTTTCGGCTATCATTAAAAGAGCTAAATCATGAATATGTCAATTCTATCTTTATTAAGAAGTTTAAGGAGAAATGAGACATTCCAAAGAATCCATTTTCTTTAGGGTCAGAACCTTTTTGTTGAAGTTTTCTCTCTGGCATCTCAAATCTCAGGGATTATATTATGCATGGGATGATAAGTGGAGCTTGATAATATAAACCATTCCTACAACCGTGCGTAGGATTGGCGTTTAAACAAAAATCCATCCTTTGTGATTTTGTCTACATTCCCCTCAAATTGGGAGTTTAGTTTACTAAAAAAAGTTTATATTTGGCTGTAGTTATACCTTTACTCAGCAGGAGTATTTCTTTTACCACATTTAAAATTTTGGCTGAGATGAAGTTCAATTTTCTTTTTGTGCCAAGTGATGGATTATACATTTCTGTCAGAAAACATGAGGAATGATACAAGACCTTTTGTAATGTAAATATGGAAATCTTCAGCGGCAAGAATAAATGTATTAATTTTATTAATCTGATTTTCTTGTAGCCCACCCCACCCAAATAAAATGGGTTCCATTGCAAATGTCACCACCAGCTGCCAAAAGCTTTGCAAACCTGCCTTCCAGATTCTTTCATCTCGCCTTCCCTTTTCTCCCCCTTTCTGCTCGCTTCTCATCTCATCTCATCCTCTCTCCTCTGGATTTGGCTGCTGTTTAATAAAGCTCTGATTCATTCTGCAAGCTCTCAGACGGCCCCAAAACACCTGCAGCACACCCCTTCCAAAGCAAAAGTGCGTGCATCTGAAAGAGAAATGGTGAGAGGCAGAGAAAAAGAGAGCGCTGATACAAATACCACTTAACATAATTACCACTGTCCATGGGAATTCCAAATTCGTGGCCAGAGCCAAATTCTGTGAATCTAAAAGAGGTTGTGCATTCAAAGAGAATACGTTCAGAGTGTCCAAACTACCGTTTCTCTCGGGGCTCCTGAAGGAACAGAGTGAGACACATCTACACACAAAATAAGATGTTTCAAATGAGTTTCACTCCCCTTTGTGGCATCCAGTGTTTTGTTGGCCAGGACCGAGAGGCTCTCGAGACTGCATAAATGTAACCAGTCTGTTTCTGTGGTGGTTTGAGACCACGGATGCATGTTTGGCAGTTGAGCACTCTAATTTTGAGCCTAAAAGCAGCAGTGCTTTCAGGCAGCAGAAGAGCATATTATCCAGTATCTGAGAGCACTTCTCTACCTCCACACACACACACAGCGCGGAGCGGACAGTGTGGCTAACTGATGATAGACTTCAGCTCCGCAGCCTCAAATCCATATGTAGGGCCACAGTCGGTCAGCCAAGGCTGAAATTGCAATTAAACAGTAAATTGCAAGTAGAAATGCTGTGGTTTGTGTGAGGTTTTAACTTTACTGTAACTTTGAACTGAAACTTTGCAGTAACCTTCAAAAGCGACCTGTGGGACAATCCGGGGCAAACTTTAGTCCACAATTTCTGTGTTAATGCAAAGGGTACACAGACAGAAGATACCCCATTTATCAATGAACATGAAAGCACAAAGCCTATTTGGAAAATGAAACGGGAAAAAAATTGAAACCGGTTTCTCCTTGAGAAAACATATTGCGGCTGAATTATTCAAAGGGTTGAGGTACAAGCAGTCACTGTTGATAAAACATTGCATAAAGTGTATTTGCACAAGTAATTTGCATGCGCATTGTTTATAAACTTTGAAGTGACAATCAGAAAGATTAAGGAAAAATTACATTTTGATAGCTTTTTAGCAAGCAAATGTGTATACAAAATTATCCTTTAATAGGTTTAAAGTCAATAAGTGCACGTTTTTCAGTAAGAATGTTTCGAGGGAGATTTGAATGGTTTATTTTGATTGCCAGGTCTGTGGAAAACTAATCAGAAAATGTAAACAAGTAATACATTTATATTAAATTCAGTCATTATATTAATTTAGAATTATTTCACTCTAATGACTGCTATAGTTTTCTCCAGTCTCCACTCTTAATATTGGGTACTTTTGATTAAAATATTAAAACACATTTTACTTAATTTATGCATTTAATATTATTTTTAACACTCATATTACTAATAATACATTTGTTTTAAATTAATTGTTATTCTTGTAATTTTGTTAAATTATTATTTTATTGAATTCAGTAAATCAGAAAGTCAGTAAATATTTTCCAGGAAACATATTAACATTTGACACATATTTGCAATGCTTCTTATAATGCTTAATTTATATTAACAATATAAATGGGACGTCATATATGAAAATAAATAGCAACTTCATTTTTAGGAAGGAGGTCTCTCACATAGGGTCCATTGCGTCAAAAAATATGATGCCAAATGTGAAAAAAAAAAAAAAAAAGTATGATTATCATATTTGAAATATGTCAAATTCTGTGACTAAACTGTATGGCTGTCTGATTGAAAGTCATGTATTTCCAAAAAAAAAAAATAACTGAAATAGTTATGCACATTGTTTAACACTGTAGCCTCAGGCAACCCGTAATACTTTACGACCATTTGTCCTATACTAGTACAATATTAGTTTATTATTCATTCATTCCACCATGATTAATAAATGGAGAGCTCCTTTTGAGCTCCTGTTACGGAGACGCAAAGAGAAACATCAGGTCTCTTTGTGGGTGAAAATGCAAAACAAACTAAATTCTTAATTACGACTGCTATTATGAGTGCAAATTTGGATATTAACCTCAGATGTCACTGACAGTGAAAAAGCAGCTTAAAGTAGTATGAATACTAGCAAATGAAGTAAGTAGTTTCTAATAGAGTGCACATTTGATATATGTACAGTATGAAAATTAGAACATTTTAATAATCTCATGATCATTTAGAGGTTCCCTCAAGAGATATGATACTAATGCATGCTGACTCGACCCGCTGTAAGTATGATACAAGTATCCGTATGATAAACCAAAGCTATGGCTCAAATCTATGTAAGGAACAGCAAACAGTCACCATATTGGCCAGTGTCTAGGGACTTCAAAGTGGCGTGACTCAATAAGATATGCACACAGACACACGTCCAAGCAGACGCATGCATATTGAGATATCACGTACATATTTCATGAGGAACATGCTGTATTTGTCCTTCCTGGGCTTGATAAATGTTACATGAGATCTCGGGGCTCCCTAATCAGAGCCTGGGCTGCATACATATTCATACCGGGAGAGAAATTTACATGACCTGGAATCACATGCAGAAAAACGTTATTGTGTTTGCGCACAAGCTCTCTGTTGTAAACAATTCCCTCACTGTGGTTCTACAGAATCGCAGATAAGATCCACATGCGTACTTTGGCAGTTAAAGCACTCTTGACGCTGTTGAGGGGATAATCTGATGCTGGAGACGTGGCTGATGAGAGGATCCATTAATCTGCTAGAGTTAGTTGTGAGATGCTGGAGGCGCTAACCCTCTATCAGGTTTTCTGCATTTTAACACACAACTATTTGACAGAAGTCTATTATCATTCTTCCAAGGAGACTTAAGAGAGTTGTGCAGCTGCAAATTGTGAAATCAAACATTGGAGAAAAACTGTGTACTATATACTATAATTTCTATGCAACAACAATACACTACCATACTGATAAAATAGACTATTGTTTAATATTATACTATATTACATTATGTGACGCTATTCTAAATTAAGACTACATTTAAAGTATACTATGTTAAAGGTGCTCAAAGGTATTTATGTACTGTGCTAAATCTACACTAACCTACTGTATAATGTACATTATGCTGTATGCTATACACTGTTGTTTATTATTCTACTATATACAGTTGTGTTTATAAAATTACCTTGCAGAATATGCAAAATGTTAAAAATTCTCACAAAATAAGAGGGTTCATCAAAATGCATTTTATTGTTCATTTCTACTGTCCTGAATAAGCTAATTCAGATGATCTATGACTGTGCTGTGATACTGTAGGTGTTCAGGAGTTCCTCGTCGGTCCTGAGGCTATTGGTTTAAATCCCTGCTGTTCTTCAAAAAAATCCTCCAGCTCCTGCACATTCTTTGGTTTTTTAGAATCTTTGGCATAGTTGAACCCTTTCCAGCAGTGACTGTATGATTTTTAGATCATTAGAGTTGAGGGCAGCTGAGGTACTCATACGCAGCTATTACAAAAGGTGGAAACATTTACTGATGCTCAAGGAGAAACAATGTAAGAGCGGGGTGTGTAAACTTTTAAACAGAATAATGATTGCATTATGATGATGCACATTTTTTCTTATTTTGTTGAAAGATCAAATTTATAAATGTTTTCTGGACTTAAGAAGCTATATAAATCAAATAAGTACATGATCATCCATACCATGGATACCCTCTATCTCTTAATGCACTGTGATGCCTTCTTAAACATCAGTAAATGTTTTCACGTGGAAAACCAAAGAATGTGCAGGAGTTTTTTTCTGAAGGACCAACAAGGGACTCATGAACAACTATCACAAAACAGAAAGACAGCCGTGGATCATCCAGGAAACAGTATTAAGATTCAAGGGTGTGTAAACTTTTGAACTGAATTGTACGTATATAATTCAAAATTAAATTTCGCTATACTTTACTAAAATGTTACATTATGTAATAATCAGCTAAGTAGGACAATATTACTAAATTCTATTGTGGTTGCTCAAATATTTGTCATTATTTAATCTAATCTAACTTAATTTAGATAGGAATCGACAATTTGTCACGGTCTCGTGTAGTCGCAGGATTTTCTTGATTGAATTTAATAAAGAAATGTTCAAAGAATACATGCAACACGGACTCACAGCAACGTTAATGAACCAACCACACTAGACAAAATACAAGGGCTTAAATACACAAGGGGAAAATATGGGCAGGTGAGGATCACAGGTGGGGCAGATAAACTAATTAACTAAACAAGGACAGGAACAAGACCAAATAAGGAAACACATGACATCAGAACCGAAAGCTAAGACAACAACTAGTGACATTAAACAGAAACTCTGACACAATTACACTGTATATTAGTCAGTGAAATTTTATAGTCAAATTTCCAGAATATTGGCTATATTGGCCAGAATATATTATATGATGCTTACAGATTATGTCTATTCTGATTTACTTAACAAAAAATGTTGTACAGTAAGTAAACACGGTCTAAGCCAGGAGCTTTTTTTAGTACAAGCAGTGCAATGTGAGATTTTAGTTCTTCCTTTTTATTCTGCTCTGGTAATGTAAATAAGACGACAAACATTGGCCTTGCAATCTGGTTACTTTGTTTTAATGAACAATATCTCATGAATTATTCCACTGGACTACAGCCCCATAATGCTCATTCACATCTCTGTTCCAGTCTGTTTTCACAATCATTTGAAAACTTTATTTATTTATTTTTTTATGTTTCTTCACTTCCAATCCCTAGGAGCATTCTTTACTGTCGGTATGTTCCTAAAGTAGAGAAACACAACAGACCAGAGAACTCAAATATACAGAAGCCACTTTGAACTATCCACCATTTTTTTTAAAGCAGTGACCATCAAACTTGATCCTGGAGGGCCGGTGTCCAACCTCCTTCAACACACATGCCTGGGAGTTTCAAATATAACTAGTAAGACCTTGATTAGCAGCTTCAGGTGGGTTTGATTAGGGTTGGAGATAAACTCGGCAGGGACACCGGCTCCCCATTACTGAACTTGGTTTAAAGCAACAGTTTGAATGTAAAAAGTCTTATTGAAGGATTTGTTTCTTACAAACACAGGTTGTTGTTTTGTTTATCTTCACAAAAAAAAAAAAGTAATAGTAATAAAAGTTGTGTGGACTACTCGCAATGTTTTATATTCCCATTTTGAATGCACCCATTCACAGAGGAGGATTCATTGGTGAGCAAGTGATGCATTGAAACATTTCTACAAACGTGTTCTGATAGATTAACAAGCTCATCTACATCTTAAAAGGCTAGAGGCTGAGTACATTTTCAGCAAAGTAAATTTTTTTGCGTGAAATATTCCTATAAAGCAGAGACATAAGGAAGATGAGAGAGATGTTTTATAACACTGTTTCTTTCTCTTTTAAGACCAGTGCAGAATTACTACAAGAGAGACAACTGAAATTAATATACGTCAAGTAAAAAACAGAAAAGAAGGATACAGAGGGACAAGGAGAAAAAAAACATATTTCATTAGCTGGGTCAGGGTGTAATGCTGCTCTCTCTATCTCTGTCTTGTCCACACCAGCTGCCTCAGGCAGTTGCACAGTTGTACATTTATTTGATATCTCTGAGTCACCTCCTCGAAATCACTTTCTCTTCAGCAAGCCTTTGCCTGGTCCTTCCCCAAGACAGCATTCCTCCATCCTGTCATCCTCCTGTGGCATCCATTACACATGCAAGCATACAAACATCCTTGCAGACCAAACCATTGGGAGATTGCTTGCAACAGCGAAGAGCGGGTTGCTTTTTCCCCTGAATGCGCTGGGGTCTCTTTAACCACAGCCACAATTTAATGTTTCATTTCCTTCGAATACGTTTCCATTCCCTCCTCTCCCTGCATCTCTCCATGCTTTTATTTTGCCCATGTCTTGCTATCTTCCTTGCAAATGTTTTGTTTTCTGTTTTGTGACATTTTTGCATTCTCTAATATAGCTGGGCCTTATCATGGCATCATCCACACATATACTGGAAAGAAAAGCAAGAAGGAATGCGTGAGAGAATATGGGAAGGAAGCAAAGAGGGCAAAAAAATGAGGGGGAAAAACCTTGTCTGTCAAATAAATACTTCAAAGAGATGAAAACTCATCATCATCTATAATCATTTACTCAACTTTTTCTAGGCATGTATATCTAAGGGTGGGAGGGTAGATGTTTAGCAGAATGTTCATGCTGATCTTCCATGTGATGCAAGTAAACAAATCCAATGGGCATCAAAACACACACACACATCAAACTGTCATTAATGTATTCTATACAACTCAAGTCTTCAGACAGCCCACAGAAGCTTGTTTTCTTAACAGCCATTGTCACCATTTACTTTTAGAAAAGAGGAGAAAAACTGCTTGCAAACAATGCCATGCAGGTTTGGATTGTAAACTGTGTTGGATTGTAAACTGTTCCTTTCTTTCACCATACTTCTCACTCTTTCCATCAGTTAGGTGCAAGTCAATCTTGGTTTCCATCAATCCAAACTATTATCTTCCAGAAAATGGGAAATCTTTCCAGATGTTTTCTGGTAAAGTCTAATCTTGCTTTCCTGTTCTTGAGTGCTAGCAGTGGATTGCACCTTGTTGTCCATTACATTCAAGAAGGCGTCTCTAGATTGCAGATTTTAATGTGCCTACCTTTCCAGATTATTCTTGATTTCTGTTGATGTTATGAAGGGGTTTTTCTCCACCAATAAAAAAGATCTTCCAGGCCTTTTGATGTCATTGAGGTCACCAGTTCGTTCTTAAAAATGTAGTCAACCACTGACCTGGTCACACCTAAGGTTTCAGCTATCTTTCTTAGAGATTTAAGTAGTTTTTTCAACTTACGATGACCTACTTCACTTTCAACAAAATCTCCACTCAATCAGCTTCAAAATCCCAATTTGATAGCTACCTCACATCAACTCTTTTATCTGCTTAATTTATAACAATGATTGAATAACATAAACATCATTTTTCATACAGTTGATATTTTATACAGCAAAATAAGGCTGGATGAGCAAGGGATACCTGCTAGTTCTTTTAGCCAAAGCAGCACACAAGCATCCAAAACAGACCATCTGCTGGTCTTCTCAGCAGAGACGCTTACCATTACGCAGCTTTGTGCAGGTGGGGCAGAAAGACAAAGTAACAAAAATTGAAAATAAGAGGGAGAGAGCATTACAAAGACTGCTGTGATGATTTTGAGAAAGGTCACCTGGAGATGGCAGTCATGCAGGCCCGAGCGCAAACTCACACAAAGGCACGTTAATTAAGGCATGTTTAGGGGACCGCTGCTCTCTCTGCATGTGGGCTGCAGTGTTTCCTGCGTTGTCCCTTTTCTCTATGTGGGATTGATAAAGCTCCCCTGAGCGACTAGTGATGTCTGTTTTTGTGGCACAGAGGGAAACATTATGTGGGCTTGAAGCGGAGTGTATGTGTGCACGTCTGCGCTAGTGAAGGGAACAGTGGGGATCTGAATGTCACTGTAATTATAATTTCATATGATGCTCTGTTGATCAGTTTGATAAGGAGGAAGAAAAAGAAGATCCCCAAGCGTGTTTGTCTGAAGACACACACACACACACATATTCACAAGAGACAAACAGATGTTTTATGCATGTGTATATGCACAGAGGGTGTGCTAACTATAAGAAAGATCTGCTAAGTGGGTCAGCGTGCCTTGCCCTGCTGTGCCAGTACACGAGCATATGCGCGTGTTTGTGACGTGTGGCTTCAAACATAACAACTGGAAAGAATGCTTACACCGAAGCCCTTGAAGTCTACTCCAGGCAAATACGCGGAAACAAGCAAGAAATCGCTCGCAGATTCATTAGGGAGGTCTGAGGCGTTAGTTCACTCTCACTGGCAAAGTGAGAAGATGGAAATGTAACAAGATGGAACTACAGCACAATAGGAAAAAAGAAAACTAAATTACTCTCTCTCCCATTCGCTCACTCGCTCGCACTAAAAAGCACTATGCAAAGGTACAAAGAGGCTGTGTTTGATTCAAAGACAATGAACTGAGATTTCACCACTCTGCAGTTTGTGAACGTCTGAGCCAGCTCTGTACAAAAATAACGCCTCCATCCAAGAATAAAACTGGAAGACTAAAGTAACACAAGTACTTCAAAGTCAAATAAAAACACCCATTAAGATGAAACAAACTCGCTCAATAGAGTAATCAACGCTTTATTCTGTTATCAAAACCTTCACACAATCATGGAGAACACATTAACAGAAGGCCACAGAAGGCTGCACGGTTCAACACTTCAGTCTTTGAAACATCTGTGGTGATAACTAAAAGTTGGCTGAAACATATTTAGTCACATAAAATAAAAACATGCAAAATAGATATATAAATATTTTTTTATTTTATATGATTACACTGCTTTGTGGAATACTCGATTCTGATTGGTCAGTCGCCACATTCCAAGATTTGTTATTCCCAGATAACAACCGGTAAAATTAATTACACAGGCTCATCCGGGTACTACACATCTTCTTGAGCGTTAGTAATTATATCACTCTGCTGTCGCTGCTAGTTTTGCGCCACCCTGTGGCTTAAACCCACAAGTTAAAATGGAGGAACTCGACATTAAATTCAACATGTCGGGGAAAAGAAAAAGCAGTGGATTTCAGCAGTGAATAGAAGATGACTCGAATGCCTCCCCAGTTTTTTTTATTATTATTATTGTATTATATTATTTATTGATTGTTTTATTATTTACTTTTGGGGCAAGAAGCTGTGTAATAAGCAGGATAATGTTCAGCAAGCAGGTTGTTATCGCAGAATAAAGTCCGTCAGGCTTATCGACATTAACCCTTACTTATATTATATTATAAAATAAAATAATTAAATATTTTATGTCTATCTTTTTGAGTAATCTTCCTAGCAAATGATTCAAGCTGTGTAAAGGGCAATTCACAGTGAGAGAAAAACCTTGCTAAAAAATGATGCTTTTATGTGGATTTTTTCACACCGAAGACACAACTTGTTCAATAACAAAGGACGCTTTTTGTCCTGTAGATCAATTTATGTATTGAGTACAGGATATCCTTGCTCTCCAGGGGCAAGAAATATATAAATATATAAAGCTCTAAAGGTAACAAACAAGTGTGTTTAATAAATATTTATACTTAAGTTACAACACTGAAAAAAATGTGGAGTATGATTAACTTAGCTTGGAAACAATTTTCACTCAGAAAAGGCTAGTCAATTTACAAAAAATTGCCAAATAAAAGCCTATCCATAATTATAAGTTAAGTTCACTTGGGAATTCCCAGTTCATTTTATTGATTCTTTGTTTATAAATTTTACTTTAGTAATGCTTACCATGGAAATGGTTCACTTGCAAACATACAGGTAGCATATTATTCTTTTAAGTCCACTCAATGCAATTATTATCCAATTGAACACAGTTGATAGTGTTTAAGTATTAATAGGTCATTTTGAATAGAAATGAAGTTACTAAACCTTACATTAAATGCAACCATAAAACAATGTAAATACAACTCAAAAACAGTGTTACTATTATTAACTTAAAGAATCCTTGTAAAAATAACAAACAATTCCAAGTAAATTCTATGTACAAGTTCAAACTTTAATTTATGCAAGCTTAAACTGAGTGGTAGTATATAATTTACTTCATTGTTTTAATTCTCGCCTGAACTAAATTATTTAAATAAGTATTAGTCCGCAGTGAAGTTTTAAAATCTGTTTTTGTCAAACATCATCTTAGCATCCCCACACGTACAACATCTTTACATTTTCATAAATTAGGATAGACAATAATTCTGAAACAATATCCCTGTGTGGACAGCTGATGTATCAACTACAGAGAAGAACAAAAGTTTCTGAATCTAAAGTTGCTTAACTTTACCATGCTGCAATATTCTGATATCGTATGCTTCACACATATTAACAGAAGTAAACGAGAGCACTCTGTTTTGTCATGTGTGTTTCGTTTCACATTAAAGCAAATTATACCTTTATCACTCACAAGTTTGCTTTGCTTACTCCTCTCGCACTAAACAGGCCTTGACATCTACTTCAACTCATTCAGGCCAAACAATGTCATAAAAGAACTATGCTGAAATACGTTCCTGCAAATGCAAATTCCACTACTTACTTGCACTGACTTCCTTTATACAGAAAAAGGCCTTGATAAGATATAATAAATGAGTGATTTAAAGAATCAAAATGACCTAAATTCAGATACTTCTCATCTAAAAACCATTTGCACATTATGCCCGTCTACACCAAATGCCCCCCAAAAAAACAATGAAGCAGCAGACAAAAGAAAGGTATAAAAGAGAGAGTAAATAAGTGGTCTTTAAGTGAAAAAAAACAAGAAACCAAATACCTCTTTTCATAATGTGAAAAAAACAGGAGAGAGGGTAAGAGGAACAGACAGCAACTCAAGAGTCCTTGAAGGACGCTTTAGTTTACCTCAATATGTGCACACAGAAAAACCTTGTCACTTTTAACCTAAGTGCATCTTACTGAAAAAACTATCCATTAAAGAAACTTCTCTCCTCATGAACGCTGAAAGATATATTTGTCTTATTTGAGAATACATGAGCATTAGAACAAGCCTATTAATCCAACACAGGCACAGGGGCTAATATCAGTGCGGATATCTCTGGTTAGAGTATTACATGACGCTGTGTGGACTTTAGCGCAAGCCAGGGGTCATATGGGATTCCAGAGCTTTTTAGAGTTTATCTCAGATAACATCTGCAGGATTTCTATGGAAAACAAATGACCTTTACAAAATAATATTCCTATAATTACCATCGGCTGCAACATCTGCTGCAGCACCCAGGGATCTCTCGCAACAATAGGTGGTGATCCACAATGTCCTCAATTATTTACAGACAGAAAGCAAAAATGAATGTTATCAAGCAGTATGAACAAGGTGTCTCAAAACACACAAGCCCCAGAATGCATGTACGTCGTATGGCTTTTTTAATTAAAAAAAAAGGTAGCACTGTTTTCTTTTTGTTTCTTCTTCTAGCTAGACTCTCTTTTGCTTTTTTGTTGGTTGTGTGTGTTTCAGGGAGCCAGAGGGAGAAGTTCCTCTGGAAAAAAAAAAGAAAAAAAAAAAAGATTTGATCTCGCCTGTTGCTTCCAGCCAAAATCACGCTTATTTCCCCCATCCTTCTATACCACGTCGCCATGGGGGGGAGAAAGGGAGAGGAAGGGTTATGTAAATAATGGAAAAGGGTAATGGGCCTTTAAATATATTATTGAACTACAGGTGTCTGAGAGAACACACAGACACGCAGATAAGGACACACACAAACACACATTTTCAGAGGCTTGCTGACTCTCTAGCCCAAAGCTTCTCAGATCTTCAATATCTCTTTATTGTGCTGTTTTCATTTTCTTAGTGGATCTATCTCCAAACTGTCTATTTTCCACAAACATTGTGAGTAAAGGACAATAATAATTTTAATAGCCCCAGTTATTCTCTCAGAAGACTTGAAGTAATATTGTGTTGCTATGAATTTCAAGTTTTAAAAAAGCAACATCAATTTCATCATACCGTATAGCGTCATACATCATACTGTATGTTTTTAGCGCTCAAAGAATAAATGATTAACATTAGTTAAATGTTATGTTAGTAATATTTTTATTTTTATATATATATATATATATATATATATATATATATATATATATGTGTGTATATAGCTTTGTTTCATTTTTATTTCTCATTTAGTATTTTTAATCAATACTTCTTTATGTTGGTATTTATTATATATTTATATATGATTTTTATTATGTTTATAATGTATATAGATATATATACACACACACAATAACACTCATCCTGACTCATTTGCATTTGGCTGTCATATTTTTTGATGCATCTCCTAAACAGTCTACCTGCAGTAGAGGGCAACATGGATGCAATTTCATTTAGCTGGGTCTTTTTACAGTGCTTTTCTGTCTTTTTTGGCGGTTTAATGCTTGGTCACTGTCTGCTTTTGTAAATGAGCAGAAACTATCCCTTTACACACTGTAGTTTCACTATCCTTTCTGCAAACGCACCTGCTTTTGTGTTTCACCGGAGAGCTGTGATTTGGGTTGATGTTGATGAATCGTGGCCCGTGTATGACCTTGAATCTTCACTCAGGTGGAGAGGAGACTTTTCAAGCATCTCTGTTCAACACCCTCAGACGAGTTCTTCACATCACTCCATCCCTCGGGGACGCAAGAGATTGTTTTTCCATGTTTCCCCTGTTTTCCACGTCTTTCCACTTCTCGCTCCCTCTTGCTTTCCTCCTTCAATTAATCCCACTGAGACTACCAAAGAGAAGAAGAAGTGCAGAGAGAAAGAGAATGAGGAGAGAAATAACGAATGACGATCTTCCACGGCGTGGTACCACTCAAGTGGCCATTAGTGCAACTCGCTCAATCTCTTTAATGAACTGATCAGACCTAATGACTCCCAAACACACCCTCCCTTTATGCAGACAGATGTAGTGGAAGCATATACAGATTAAAGAATGTGGCTGGTGGAGAGGAACGGACAGGTCTGAACGATATAGGATAGTGGTTTTGTCTTTCGTTTTTGAACCTGTCCCCCAAGCAAGGTCCATTTGGATAGTTTGTTTTCATCTTTGAACCAGAGCTGCTCTAATAGAGGTTAATTACTCTCAAATAATCAATTCCCTCATAATTACTCATGAATCATGGCTAAATATGAGAATGGATACAATAAAAAGAGAGCAAACGGCTCAAAGCTGCCCATTTGTCCAAATCTAGCACTTCATTACAGCACATAAGACAGAACAAACCATTTTTGCCCCACAGTCTATCTGTCTCACTCACTACCAAATCATGCTTCTTGGATGAAGTTTGACAGTAAATAGTCTTGATATTAGGATGGATCTTGTTGAAAGTCAAATTCCAGCTTTTCTCTACCACACCTCCACAATTGCAGTCTTCTCTTTGGCCTGTGTATTCAGCTCAGGTTAGTATTCCAGGTGTGGCGGCTGTCTTCTTGCTTTGGCAAAGAGGATGATGTCATCTTTCTGGAATGGAACTTTTTCCTGGCCGTCCTTTTTCGAGTGCCAATGTAGCAGAAGACAACCCAACACTGATTACTCAGCGGCATAGATTATGACAGGCCAATCTCAATGAGAAATAACAAGAAGATATCACAGTCAGGGTTAAGAAAGGGAGAGACAGAGAGAGAAGAAGATGGAAAAATGCAAAAGGATGGAGCTGAGAAGAGGAAGAGGAAGAAGGCAAAATTAGAAGATGGAAAGGAAATAAAAACTAAAGAAAAACAAGAAAAGAAAATAATAACCAAGGACGAGTGAAGACGAGAATGCAGAGAGGTCAGAGAGAGGTGATTGAAGAAGAGAGTCCAAAAAGAGTGAAAGAGGAGGTTATTAAAAGACAGGGATAGGCATTTTAAAAATAAGACTGCCGGAAGGTGCACTTAGTAAATGTTTATTTATGCCACCCTGGCCAGAATGTCAGTCATCGTGGAAATCCAGCCATGTCAGCCTTGATTATTCCATAAACAAAAAATGAAATGGTCCAAAAAAGGTGTTTTTTGTTTTTTTATATATATAAAATTAATAAATAATTTAAAAATATAAAACTCACATTTGAAATTAATTGTCAAGAATAATAATAGAAATAAAAATTAAATGAAATAAAATAAAAATGAAAAAAGAAATAACATTTAGAAATACAACTGGAAAAAAATTCTTTTGAAATTCATCTGCAAGAATAATAAAAGGAGAACTAAAAATGATACAAAAAAAAAAGAAATAACATTTGAAATGAATCAGCAAAAATATTAAAAGAGAACTAAAAGTGAAATAACATTTAAAAATTAATCAGGAAGAATAATAAAAGAACTTAAAATAAAATTAAATACAAATGATAAAATACATAAATAGCATTTGAAATTATTATGCAAGAATAATAAAATAACTAAAACTGAAATAAAATAAAAAAATAAATAATGTTTGAAATTAATCTGCGAGAATAAAAAAACTATTAATAAAATCAAATACAGATGAGAAAATACAGATATAGCATTTGAAATTATTCTGCAAGAATAATAAAAGAACTAAAAATGATATGAAATTAAAAAAAGAAATACAATTTGAAATTAATCTGAAAGAATAAAAAAAGGAGAACTAAAAAGAAAAAAAGTTTGAAAATAATCTGCAAGAATAATAAAAGTACTAAAAATAAAATGAAATTAAAACTGAAAAAATAAACAAAAATAACATTTTAAAATTTATCTGCAAGAATAAAGTAAAATAACAGTGGAATACAATCTGAATTTACTAAAAATACAGTACCTCTCTCCTTCACACACACACACACACACACGTAATCAGCAGTCCCACATTCTCTGTCTGGACCAATGACTTCATCATCATCTTCATTTACACAGTAGGGAGCTCACAGCAGGACAACTGTGTGTAAACTGATGTGGAAGTGAAATGAGTAGTGAAAATATCTTGTTTTTTTTCTTAGCATCCTGACTTATACCTCTTGTCTTTTCCTATCCCTCATCAGTCCATCATTCTCCATTCATACACTCACCGAAACACACATCTTCCTCTCCTCTCCTCATCAACCCCCTTCCGTCACCTCTAACTGCCCTTAACTATTGTCTCCCCACGTGTTCATTGCCTCCTCTCTCAGCTACGCTTATCTCTGTCCAACCGGTCTGCGTTCCTCCCACCGCTGCTGTCTCATCCGGTCCCCAGCTCCATTCATAAACCCGGGCAGTGGCAGTCTTTTGGCCCCCAGCAAAGCGGTTTCAGAGCACTCTCATTTTCCCCCTGTCCTATCAGCGCTGATCTGCTGTCAGTTATCCGGGCCCAGGCCGAACTCTCAGGCTGTTCCCGCTGATCTCCTGTCAGTCATCTGGACCTTCTGTTAGCTTCCTGACCATTCCCAGCTGCTTGTTATTCCGCGCAGGGAGCAATCTGTAGAATGCTCAAAATAGCAGAGTAATGGATTCCTGGCGTCACTGAGGCACTTTAATGCCCATAAGCCTGCTGGTGTAGAGAACTCTGGTCATGTACACTGCTGGGGGACACAGTAGATCTCATTTAGCAATAGTGCATAGTTTAAACTCTCAAGGTGGCCAAAAATCGGGATTTTAGAGCCAACTTAAACCTGGAACGAGATTTCTGCATACGGAACATACAACCGGCTCATACTTGCGTGTAATTTATGCGTACGTTTATCAGTCAACTGGTCTAGCTAGTTAAAAATGAACGTAAAAAGCATGAAATGAGAAGAAATTATGAATTTTAGATATGTAGGACCTGGCCATGGGCTTAGAGGGCTAATTTAAAACTCGTTATGGACTAAAGGAACACTTGGCTGTCAATCATCGCCATGACAACGAGCAGCCCCGTCCACTCTTTAAACCTCAATGAGCGAGTGAAAAAGACAGCGAGTGAGTAAATAGACGGCAAAGTTCACAAGTTTACAGCCTACGGGGGGCTGTCGGACTCTGACACCTGAGCCTCCTGCAGACATTTTACACACGCCTGCTGCATCTATCATCTCTCTCTCCATCTCGCTCTCTATCCGTTCACCATGCAGCCTTTAAATCTTCTCAATCAATCATCCGGCTGAGCAGAGCCCTCTTTCCTGCTGTCCCATGGGGCTACTTTACATATAGAGCTACGGAATGAAACAGCAACTGTTACAGCACCCCATCAGACGAGCTAGACCCAGACAAGCCTACCTAATATTTAACATTCCACACTTTTTCCCCATTTAAACCACCTATTTCCATTTTAACCAACGTAATTCCATGAGGAGTACAAAGCCAAAAGGTGCAAAACAATGTAACTCCACTGCAAGAAAATTACAGGATATAACAAAACCATAATGCTCCAGTTGGTCTCAGTACAAGTCGTGAAAGAAACTTGCCATCACTCAAACTTTTCATCATTTAATCACTGTCATGTCTTTTTTTCTACTGTGACACATGTAAGATATTTTCAAAAACATCTCAGTGTTGTTGGCGCCAGTATTATTTTAATGTCAGATTTAATTTATGAAATGTTGATCATTTTAATTTTATATCACAATAAAAAATAGTAAGCCTCTCTTGAAGCCATCGGCCTATTGTTTTAGCTTAATTAAAAAAAAAAAAAGTCTGTAAAAGTTCTGTATTGTTATGTATAGCCACATGTAACAGACAAAAAATTCAGGGAGGGCATCCATCGGTTAGCAAAAGTTAAGCTATTTTGCAGTCAGCAGTAAAAAAGCCACACAGTTTAAGGAGTAAATGGTTGTAGAAAACCAAAATACAACACCAGAGAGAAGTATGACTGAAAGATCAAGCTAACATTTTGATTAAACAGGTCAAAAGTTAAACAGTAAAAAAACTATTCTCTCTCTCTTTATATATATATATATATATATACATATCGTTCACAATAGATATATGCATTTACAAAATACTGCTGGAACCACAATAGAAGTGCGTCTTCACCATTTTACTCCATAAGGCTTTCCAAATCACTTGTTGTATACAGTTTCAAGAAGTAAATCTCACAAGCACCACTATCTGCACTTTCATTGGTAGTCACCACAAAACTCACAAACCTGCAGTTTATACTGCTTCATTGATTATATCAGGAGTGCTCCACTTCTGATGCATCACAACGCTCGCTTCCAGCTTGTGGACGGAGGTTTTTTTGTATTAAAACGAGTTGTGCACTCCAGTCGTGAGAGGTGCTTGTGTAATACTGTAATCCAATTCAGTGAATTAAAAGCACTGGGAAGTTTTCTCTCAGCGCAGCGATAAGAGCTGTGGATTAATCTGCCGAGTGTTTCTGACAGGCAATTTGATAAACAGCCACTTATCTCTGGGGCAGCTGCACAGGAAGAGAACAAATAAATCATCAGAGAGGAAAAGAGAGAGAGCGACTGTATGAAATAGGCTTTGTGTCTATGCTTCAGATGAATGGCCATGAACATGTATATTCAATTAAGCATGTAGCACAGGAGCTACCTACAGTTCCTACTTAGCCTACTATAGAATTTGTGTGATGGACTGGGGTGTTTGTGATGTATGGGCCCTATTCACATTGAAGAGTGTAATTTTTCGATATTAAAATGCATTCTCCTATCCCAGCTGAGGCAGCTATAAGTAAGCCACTCTTAAGTCGATTTAACTGTGAGTGTAAACAATGTCTCTGTGGAGATTTTTGTTTGTTTGAGCAAAGGAAGTCTTAATTGCATCCTAGACTCATTTTCAAAAGCGTCCCTCTATATATTTTGCAAGACTCTATACAAAACTCCTCTATAAAGACTTATTTTCTTACAGTTCATTTAACGATACTATATTTTGAGCTCAAAACTCACACAAACCACAGTGCTTGATTTGTAAAAATGTTTACGTTCGCACCACAAAATCAGCTCAGTGTGAATGGATTTTCTAATGCAGTAAATTTGTTCAGTAGCTCACCTGGTACACCATTGCATTTTCTGATAAAATATGGTAAAAGACATGAAAGAATCATAGAAGCAAGCTGACAATATGTCAGTTATGTGACGAAATGACAAATGTGCAAATGTGTTTTTATTTTGCATTTGCATTTGTTAACAGGCTTTAGAGTGGTTGGTATGTTATATTGTACAACACAATAAAATATAGCCAGATTCACATTAATTTGTTTCAAATAATAACTGAATACAGCTACTCTCTGGCCACTTTTACTTTGACAGTGTCAAAAAGCAACGTAGTATAATTTTAAAGAAATGTTGCCGAAGGCATGCTTTATCAATGAGCTTGGGCTGCTGCAAGAAATATGCATTTAATTTGTATATATTCAGGAATATCAGGGTTGCAGGATGAGTTATCATGGGAAATCCCCTCTTCTTTTCTTAACTCTTATTTGTTATTATTAGTTATTACAGTAAATCATTATATAACCTGCATGTCCGTATAAGTAGGTTATGCAAAAAGCTTGGAGAATCCTTGGCAGACAGCATCTGTTGATTCTTTCAGAAGTTATAATTCTCACTAATTATCTCTATTATGATGTAATGTTTGATCTTACTGGATGGTTATTACACTGCATGCTGCTTTTAGTTTATTAAATAAGTGTATAAGCCGATGCTTGCACAATAAACTTAGAAGAAGTTTGAACCTAGAAAGATTTTCTCTGAGGCCAACCCTCTTACCGTAGCTATGCATTCTAGACCGAAGGGGCTGAGTATTTTATGGCATTGAGAGATAAGGAAAATAATCTAATAGTTGCTTTAATACCTAGAGGAAGCTAACCGTTAGTTATTTCATTCATCTCGATGGTTGATGTACACACAGTCGCAAGCCCCTCACGATTGACTATCCTGAGCTGCACAGTAACTGCAGTTAATTTCACACTTTTAAGATCCTTAAAAAAAAAATAATAATAATTGGTAAAACACATTAACAAAACATGAACACACACACACAAAACTATGCTGTCAGAATACACAAATACTTCTGAATAGTATTTGAGCAAACATTATTTTGCAATTCAATTAGATGGCACTACCGGTTGCATTATGTAATTTCTGCTCAACAGAATAGGATAGGGCAAATTTTCTTGTCATTTTCTCCTCCAGCTTCGAAATCTTTTTTGCAGAAGTTTTTTGCACATTCGTTTTCTAAACACTGGCCTGGTATTCCATCTATGTCGCACATAACCTTTGCAACATGACTGCATAATGCGTGAAGTCAAGTTAGTGCAGGATGGGCATTTGTGGTTAAAAAGTATATACATTTTCCAGCAACAGAGTTTCACAAGTGTGTTTGTTGATGAATGTTTTATAATCGAGGCCCAATTAGATGCTGTATTAGCACCATAGACTGTGGTTTCTGGAAAAACGTTTTTAAGCTCAAAGTGGGTGAAGCCTGCCATCCCACAGTGCACCACACTCAGATAATCAAAAATGGGCAAAGAGGCGGGAGCTGGTTGATGAAACCACAACCACCTTTAATTATTTAGTACTTCAAGGTTTAATATAATTTAAATGGATGACTTAAAAAACAAGAAAAAGAGAGATCGGGAGGTGGCCGCTTAATTTGCACATGGTTTGATACTGAAAAAAAGAGCGGTCACAGATATTAAAGATCCCGGTCATGATTCAGAACTGCAGACGGTAATGTCTGTGTTTTGATGACAATCTTCGCAAGTGCTAATCACTCTTTAGCTCCGCCCACACAGCATGCTTCCAGGCCTTTTTGCTTTTTTTCCAAAGAGAATTGTAAAAATGTATCTTTCTTTTATAAATATGATACAACTAAAAAAACTTTGGAGATATGAAGGATGCAGTACTGCTTCATATGTACTCAAGATTAACATGAGATTGGGTGAAACTGTAAGCGTTATGCCCCCTTTAGGGCCTGTCCACACGGAGACGCGTTTCGCTGTATACGTATACATTTTTTATCGTATTGGCATTTCGTCCACACGGATCCGGCGTTTTAGGAGACTGAAACCGCTATTTTTTGAAACCAGGTCAAAAAATAGTGGATACATTTTAAAACGACACCCTTGCGGTTTCGCGTGTACAGCTAATCCGTATATTTTGTGAAACTGAGATGTCATCAAATCACGTGTCGGCTGTGTCACTCGCCAACTTCGTCGTCTTCTTGTTTCTTATATAGCGCGCAAGGTTATGCGCATGCTCAAAGTCTTCTTCTCCATTTATAGTGTATCTCTATGGGAAAATTACAGCGCCCCATACTGGTCTGGCATATATACTACACCGTTTTCAGTGGTTTCGAACTTACGCAAATTTTTTTTAGAACGAGAAAAAAAAAAGATCGGATAGGGAACGCACCGGCTTCGTGTGGACGGAGTCTTAAAGTGCTACCATATGTAATTAAAACCCTTATAAACCTCTTCCAATGACAATGCTGCACTTGCAATGTGTGCTTGTTTTATATTTTTCTCATGTAACACAACGGCATGACCACAAGTGACTACATTTTTGAGGCCACTGCAATGCATCATGTTGCATTTTGAGCTACAAACCAAATGCTGCATTTGGTTTAGCATGTTAGTGAACACTAAACTAGACTAGTACACTAGCGGCCAATAGTCTGCAGTGCCCCTTTGTTAAAAGATACTGTTTTGTCACTAATTGTTGCTTGGATAATTTGCAATTAATGTGGCCAATTAAAACTACAAAGCCATTAAGTGTGACTTTCCCCACTAAAAGTTTAATTACTTTTCCTTTTGTTTGGACAGAAATACTTCAAGGCTAACGGGAATCAATCTGTATCAAACGTGTTTGCTTTCTTGATGTCCATTCATTGGACACTGCATTAACAAAGTTGATATCGCCTTAATTATTTAGCCATTGCTGAAAATTGATTGTCCAGCACAACAGGAGAAGAGGCCAGGGAAGAGTTTTGCTAACAATCCGTCATTGAAGCACTACAGGAGCCAGCTTTCAAAACTCCCAGCATTTAGAGTCATTTTAAGCTTGCTTAATTCTGAAGTGCAGAAACACAAAGAGAGAAGAAATTGGCGGGAGCGTGCCAACAAATGAATCTCTAATTGAAAACATACTAATGGAATGATGAGGCTTGTCTTATACTGACAAATAATGCTGGCTTTGCCTCCAAGGCCAGCCCTAAAACACATGCGCAGCGTTTGCTCCTAGCAGTGGACTCACTCATTAAAACCGCTAGAAAAGATAGATGATGAAAGAATATGGGCGGCGTATGCAAAGAGATTTGCAAGTCTAAGATGAGAACTGCAGTCTGTGGACAGAACGAGCTGCGGTAATGTAAAAGCTATACAAGAAAACGGCGTCGACTTGCTAAAAAAGTATTAATCTTCTTAGACAACAAGCTTATTCAGGCATTATTCTGTTACGATGCAAAAAGCCTCCAGCCACATCTAGACATATATTCTCTAAAACAAAGAGATGAGTTCAACTGTGAAATAGGCTTAAAACAAGGAGTACATTTTTGTTAGCTGTGGTGAAAAGCGCAAGGCCGTTTAAACTCGCATTAAAAATAACAAGCAACACCTCTTTATAGTCTGGTGTCACACTGGCGCTTGACAACATGTCAGAGGCTGTTGAATTGTGCTGCACATAAATAAACTGTGATACGTTTTATGCCAAAATGTTCAAACTTTGTTATTTAAATTCCTTATTAAAGTAATAATTTTGCGAGAGTGTCGGACAGTAAAATAAATTGGCCGGGACATGTGTTTTGTAAATTGCAACATATAAAAAATTATGATCATAATAATAACAATAATAAAAAAGCATGTACTACCTTTTTCAGTAACACTTTATAAGAACTAAACACTATGAATGATTAGTTATTAAGCATTTATTTCATCATTTATAAACCATTGTTCCAACATTATTACGCATTAGTAAACAGTTTACAAGTGCATCTATAAATGCCTTGTTCTTGAGCATACATATAAAGTTTAATAATTGTATTTTCATACTTTATTAATGATCAGTTTATCATTTTTTTCATTATTACGTTATTTACAAACCAGTTATTTAGGAGTTGTCAGTGTTTAATAAGACCATTTAGAAAGTCTAAGTAAATGATTAACAAATTATTTAAATTTACATTAATAAATCTTATTATTTAGACACATGATAATAGTTGCTCAGTGTGTTAATACATGCTTTATTAACACATGTTCCTGCTGTAATTCATGAGTAATTCAGGTAGTTATAAAACATTTAGTAGTTGCCAGACTATTTCAACCTGGTAAAGCATTTATAAAAGGTTAATTTATATTCTAAACCGCAAAGTTAAACAAACATAACATAGAGGGATACAGAACACAGACATATTTTTTCAAGATGTAAAACATTTCCTAAAAAAAAAAACAACAACTTTACAGTACAGTTTAATATTTTTTTGCAAATTAATAGTCACTTTTTTATTTATTTATTTTTTTTTTTTTACATTTATATAACGTATAATAGTACTGTATCGCTTTGTGTTGTTTATTTTTTCTTTTTGGACGATAACTGACCCTTTAAATCTCCATTGTACATTTAGATATGCTTATAAATCAAGGACAATGCATTTATAGCTGTATTTATAAACTGCTTACCAATGACTATTAATGTTAGAACAATGCTTCATAAAGGATGAACCAACTATTTACTAATGCTTAACTAGTGATTCATAGTGTCATTTTTTTTAACCAAACTGTACCAAAGTGAAATTTTTTTATCATTGTATTAATCCTAAAAATACACTACTGTATTGAAAACTTTTGAAAAATGTAAAATATCTGTAAAACAAAATATGCAAATATTTGAAATATAATGGATCCTTAAAAAATGTATCATGGTTTCTAGAAAAAAAAAAAAAAATTAAGCAGCAAAACTGCTTTCAGTATTAATAATACAAAACGCTTCCTTAGCAGCAAAAGCATCATGTGAGTAATGACTTCTAAACATTCTGTGTTACCATCACAGGAATAATGAATTGCATATCTTTATGATGTTGTCTTTTTAAATTGTAATATTATTTCAGTATTTTACTCTATTTTGATCACAATACAATACAATCACAATCATTTTTTATTTATTTGGTTATTTTTGTACTAAGAGCTGGTTTATATTTAAGCCAGCACATATCAACTGTATTTCTGTAACAAAACATATTTCATCATTAAACCATTAGAATGGATTTCCTATTCCGTTATTGCGCTTAAATGAAAATGGCTTGAAATAGCTTTAGTATGATATATCATCTATGGATATTAAATAAAAAACAGACTTTGTGTATTTACAAGAGATTCCAGTCTGATGATCATTAATAAAATAAAAAACAGATACACTAATACGATTTAGGAAAACCTTCTCTCTACTTGTAATATTGTATATTGTCTGTTGCTGGACTGGATAGTCTTAATTGGCAGTGTATAAAAAACAAACAAAAAAAAATAGCCTTAAGCTCCTGATGAAACATGCATACTGTGGCAGCTGTCAAAATACCCTGCATGCCAGGAAACGCAGGAGGTACTCCTGTAAAAGTATAGTTTTCCTGTTAGCATGCTTTCAGCTGAATTGTAGGGTTGCAGGTGAGTGACATGAACATTTCACATGTCTGACACAATAATAAAATTTAATGCCAGGATCCACTTGATAGAGACAAAAAAAAAAAGAAAAAAAAAAGCTGTACAGAGGTTAAGAGGCTTAGAAACATGAACAAAAGAGGATGATGTTTAATTCAAATGATCTAATCTCTGTGCTGACCCTCAATCACATTGTCTTGACCTACGTGACAAAAGGCAAATAACACTTGATTCTACAGAATCGCTCAATAGGGCTCTTCACACTGTGCTTAACCCTGGGTTATCTGCGTTCTAAACACCGCTTTTAACCCTGGGTAAAGACGCGTTTCACACCTGTAATTTGAAAGCGGTGTTAGCACTGCATTTTACCCGGGGTTATGAAACCCTGCTCCAGAGCAGGGTTAGCACCGCAATTAGCAACAGACAGCCAATCAGAAATCAGCGAGCATTACGTCAAGTCGCTAACAGGAACGCGCGTGGTGTAAACAGCAGCCGTTAAGTTAACGTTAACGTCAAGAACTTCAAAAGTAAGAAATATCAAAAGACGGAAAGCGTGTGAACTGGAGTGATGAGGAGACTGCATTGTTTTTACAATTATGTCCAGAAAAACTCAGGGTGAGTTGCTAGGCGCCACAATGTAATTGCGATTCTCCGTTCTGGATCAATAGCGTCTCATAGAGAAGTGTTTGCTTTCTTAATGTGGTCTTTTAAAGCGTTTACTAAATACATAAACGTTGTTTGTGTCATGCGAAAATGGCGAATCCAGTCACTCTCAGTGAATGTGCTGTTTACAATGAAACGCCACCAGTGATGACTTCTGGGAGCGACCCATAATTTCCGAGATGAGGATGCGACTGTAAACAATGACGCACCTTTACACGTAAACACTAGTCTCTCGAAACTTAAAAGAAATTCAAATAAATGTTCATATATATTTGCTCCTTTGTTTCTTTCTCTTGTTATTTTGTCTTTGTTTTTTGCCGTTGTGCGTCTCATGAGGCTAAAAACGGCTAAAGACCTATGCGGCAACATGTTTTTTAAACTGGTAGCATAACTGGAAGTGGCAGGTTTGCCTGCATCTTGCCGTACGTCCAATCAGGTACAGTAACAGGATTCTGTTTATCCGGGGTTTAGGATAACCCTGGGTTAACAATTTCAAGTGTGAAAAGCCCTTATGTTTCCATCGCCGTTTTAATGCACATTTTGAAGAATGATGGAAAAAGTGATGGAAATGGCAAATTGTATTACAAATCCCTTAGTTCACAAAAGTTGGGGTAGTTTTTGAACTGGTTAGGGTTAATGCAAACAACACATTTACCAAAAAAAAAAAAAAAACGTCCCGTGACATTTGAAATGTTATGGTCAAAAAGTTTGTCACTGAAGTAGGCTTATTTATGTATAACTGCCTCTGAGAACGGTCTTCGACTACCTTCCCAAACAGCAGGGATCCACCTCCGAAAGCAATGAACTTTTTTTTTTTTTTTTTGCTCACTCTGAGGTGCAAATAATTTATTATACAAGAAAATTATAATATTCAGTAGCTTCTACTGGCTTTCTTATTGATTTATAGTGCCAGCTCATCAGGAAGCAAAGGGATTTTGTTCTCTTTTTGACTCACTGGATGCTTCTTCACAAATTATAAATTATTTCCAATTTTGAGAATAAGTTAAATTTGCAACTTTGGATGGAAACCCAACTGTATAGATCGTAGGGATGCTCATTTCGGTTATTTCTCGCAACCGACGCTCGTTTAACCGATTATTAACCAGTTAACTAACAACATTACTTTAAATGAGAATTGAATTCAATTAGAAAGGATAAGCGCCTGTGACCCGTTAAAATAGTAATATTTGTTTTCTGCGGATTCATTGTACATGCGCAAAAACTAGCAAACAACAGAAGATGAAGAAAACTAAAGAAAAAAAGTTAGCAAGTGACCCAATTAATATCAACCATGGTCTTACCACTTTCTGACAAGACAGGAGTCCAATCGAGGCGCGAGTTCTTTCATCAAACCTTCATTAACCGACAGCAGCTTTGCGCGGAAAGCGGAGCATATGAATCGCGCACAGAACACAAAACTGACGAGAGCGGCTCCAGTGGAAAAAGCACGTAACACCCGGTAGAAACGCGTTTTTGCAGCAGAGCGCGCGTTCCTGTTCCGTTCAGCCTGTGTGTTTTCCGTGAACACAATTGCGAGTCCTGAACATTTCCCGGTGAGTTCCGTTACAGAACGCGGTGTCACTCCCTGTATTAGTACTCAACAACTGTATTCTGCTGCTTTGTGAATGTGGCCAATAAAATGCGATTTTTTTGGTCAACACAATTTTATATAGACTATGAGTAGGTAAAAAATAAATTAAATTACCTTTTAAACCGTTTAACTGATTGTATTAATCGGTTAAACTTCGGTTCTCGGTTAAAATAAGCATCCCTAGCATGTACAATGAATCCACAGAAAACAAATATTATTATTTTTAACGGGTCACAGGCGCTTATCCTTTCTAAATGAATTCAATTCTCATTTAAAATAATGTTGTTGGTTAACTGGTTAATAATCGGTTAATGAGCGTCGGTTACGAGAAATAACCAAAATGAGCATCCCTACTAGGAAGGCTTGGGGGTGAGTAGATTAAGGGTTAATTTTCATATTTGGGTGAACTATCCCTTCAAAGATTGTTATGTGAAAAAGGGGACAAGATGACACCTAGAAATATTTAGTGAGTTCAAAAAATTTTATAGTGTCGCTCATGGGCAGGAATCATTATACTTGTGGAGAAGGCGAAACATGTTAAAAAAAAATCTTTCATATAAATTCTCGTCACATTACCTGTGAGGATTTCTGAAACCTCTAGACTCTCATATATGTACGTCCGAGGCCTCTGAGGGTTTATATCAGATCGATCCAAATCTGTTCTCTCTTTTTTTCTAGTCATCAAAGCCAAGAGATGTCAGCTCAAACTGGGCAGTGCAATGATTTCTCTTCCCTTCGCTCGTTCTCTGTGTTCTTGAGGTATTTTTGGAACTTAATGAAAAGAGAAATCTGAACTGCTTGGCCTTAAAAGGGATGTCTGGGTCAGCTGAGTGGAAAGTTGTGTTATTAATGTGTTTGACGTCTCTCTCACACTGTGTTTTGTTAAAGGGGCTGGAGAACACAGGAATGCTCTGGGTTGGATGGTTAAGTTGGGCTGGACTCAATCTTTGGGGAGGGAGAGGGGAAAAGGGGCATAGTTAGCATTTTTTAGAAGCCTTTCCAGCTCGCTTCAAGGTCCACTTTTTACCCACTGGGACATGCTATGGAAGAGGGTTGTGTAACACTCAGAATCCTGTTCTGTACCAAGGACTCAAAAGTTATTTAAAAGAGCATTTACTAGAGGAAAACAGCATGAGTTTTGCCCATTAAATGAATCTCTCTGTCTCAGCAGAAACTTTGGGTTTTAACAGCTCATCATGTGGATACTGATCTCTTTCTTGTGTCTTTCCCATGTATGATCCCCTATTATTCTGGAAATTGTACTCTGTTCATAAAGAAGTATTTTAACTGGGTGACTCTGTTACAGGCCATTTGCATGCTTATTAAAGAATGGATGAAGGAAAGATTGTTGTTGAGATTGAAGCATCTTGGTGGTTTTCCATGATTATTATCTATAATTGTGATGAATTATAGTATGGGAGTTGCAGGAATGAGTGTTTGTTTGAGCTTGATTTTGTGTGCTGCCTTGTGTGTAGCATTGAAAAAAAGACAAGTGCAATTGTTAAACTTTTTAGATGTTAATTTGTAAGGGTTTATTTCATTTTAGAGTGTTTAAAGAAAAGATAAAAAAAAATAGATTTGAATAAAGTGTACCAAGTACACAGATAAAACACAGTGTGTTGTCTGGTAAATACTATTAAACTCTAATGTAATTACTACAGAAAGTGCATTTACATTCATGTTCTTAAGCCAATTATGCTTAACGAGCTGAAAACGCACTTGGTAAACGATGTAACCCGTTTACATTTAGCAGAGTAAGGTCATTAAACGGCGTAAGCATACACCGCTTGGAATCTTACTCTGATTTCACGCGGCATGTAAATGCAATAAACCACTTTCTGTCGGATTACTGAAGTGCGCATGTGTAATTCGTTACAGGAACACATCATTAGTGCAGATGTAAGTGCGTCTAGACCAAGCAAATGTCTTGCAGTAAAGAAAGAAGGAAATGCATCACAAAAGCAGACTTTTTCATGACACAAAAAATAATAAAACTCTGTTCTCATCTCATGCAGCAGCAGTAGAAGTGGTTTAGTCATAATGCTGCATTTATAACTGCATGAGAGTTTAATATATGAGCTGTAAGTTTCCCGCTGACATGTTTGGAAGCTTTCTTTAACCTCACAACTGACAAATGTATGGAATCCTCTGAGTCAGTTACACAAATGATTATATTTTGACGTCACTGCAGGGCAATAACCTGATTTATTAACAAAGCCATGTAAACGAAAGGTTACTGGTGTACATGTAAACGTGCTCATTGACTGCAAAACTATTTTTAGATTTTAAATGTAAAGTTATGAAGCAACTAGAATACTTTTTGTATAGAAAGAAAATACAAAGAAAGTGAATTTAAATAGAATATTTGTGTTATTCAACGAAACAGTTATTTCATTCACAAGTTAGAAATATAACAGGTGTTTTGAAGTCATTGGATCCATTTATTTAAAAAAATGTTTGAAACATATATTTGTATGGATAAATTGTTTTCAAAACCTCTTTACAAAATGACCAGTGTCACTGATTCACAAAACTAGTGCTGGTATAGCTTTAGTGAATATTCTTCTGTTTAGTTTAGACACATTATTCTGCTGTTTCGTTAATGTCTGTCCATCTCCATTCATGCCTGCTCTTAGCTGCTTCCATTGAATAAAATTATTAAAAAAACGATCGCTGATGTCATGGTCACCCTGACAACACACAAGATCAGACCAAGCTCTCAAAGCCTTTGGCGATGCCTGGTGACCTGCATTTCCATAGGAATAGCTGCCACGCATATTCTGGCCATTCCACTTCCTGTCAATTGGTGACAAGGTGATTGGATTTAGAGCAGCCAGTCTGTCTAAATATCTACACAACTAAAGGCCTGAATATATAGACTATACGTCTTTCTGCCTTTTTGATCTTTATTACAGTTTTAGGCAGATGAGACTGTTTCTTTGTAAAATAATTGAATTGTATTTTATTTATTTGTTATTCAAAACAATTCTGCTGCTTAATATTTTTGTGGAAACCGTGGTAACTCTTTAAGGATTTTTTTGAAATAGGTAGATTCATTTGTTTTGTAACAAAATAAATGTTATTACTGCCACTTTATATACTACTTTATAATGTGTTCTTACTAGGGGTGTAACGATACGTCGTATCGTATTGAACCGTTTCGGTACAAGGCTTTCGGTTTGGTACGCATACGAACCGAATGATTCAGGGGAAAAAAGAAAGAGAATAAACTGTGTAAAATATAATGTTTTCCGTCCAATGCTCAACAAGGCAGCGCAAACGACGGGACAGGGATCCCGCGTCTGCTCCCCCCACCCCCAAACAGACCAGAACCAGAAATACACACATTACAAACTATCACCCGCGGCATTAAGGTAACATTAGGCATTTCAACCCAACATCCAGCTGTTTAACCAGAGCTGCATCTTTCTGCTCTAACACACTAAAATAATGTTTG
>JAUCMU010000001.1:7742047-7753024 GCA_032275025.1 Enteromius treurensis
TAAGGCATTTTTGTAAAAGTTGCTTAAATATCATAATTTAACCAATGCTTAGTCCTGGCTTAAGCTAAGCCCTGTTTTTGAAACCGGGCCATTAGGCTGTTATTTAATGAACCAATGAAATACATCTTGCATTTAAATTTGGGATGTTATTTTTTTCCTAATCAAAATAACTCAACTGCAGTTTGATGAGATTAATTGGAATGAACAATGAAAAAACTATATATATACACGTCTCGTGGAAGAGAAAGACTAAAAATCTTAAATGCATATACCTGCTAAAAGATCATCTTTTCAAATTTAGATCATTTCAAAGAAAAATGATGATTTAATAGGGTTCTAAAGCTAAAACAAAAACTAATTCATAAGTTTTAGAGCACAAAGCTAACTGAAGTGAACTGTAGGTGGCATAAAAAATAAACACATTTTCATCTGTTCAGGTTTGAGTCCCCAATCGCTCCGAGCCTGCAGGTTTTCCAGATGACAGCAGTGGAGGCTTTCCCAATAGCTATTGTGGGATTTGCCGTGGCTTTTGCAGTAGCTAAAGTCTATTCTGTAAAGCATGACTACATCATAGATGGAAATCAAGTAAGTCCTGAATAATATTCCATTTAAACTGCAACAAACAACAGTTGGTGGAAGAACATCTTCACTGAAACGTTATAATCGTGCAGGAACTCATTGCCTTTGGGGCAAGCAACATCTTTGGAGGAGCGTTTAAGTCTCTGGTAGCCAGCACGGCTCTCTCCAGAAGTGCAGTTCAAGAAAGCACAGGAGGAAAAACACAGGTAAACAGCCTAAACTGTTTGCAAGCTTTCCGTCTTGGAAGGAACACAATTATAATTTTTTTAATCTGTGGTGCATCAATTAGAGGATTTGTTTTCCAGCAACAGAAAAATACTGGCCTCTAGTGTTCCAAAAGAATCATAGCATGTTGCAAATAATAGAACAGATAGAACAGTGCCATAAATACAACATCATATTCCTTCTCATACACTTAAGTAATGGCAAAATACTTGTTCTGTTCAACTGTTCATAATGGTTGTTAAAATTATTATTTTTTTATGTTGAAAGACTTTCTCACCAGCAATGCATTTATATGATCTAAAATATTGTAAATTCATATTATTTGAATGCTGAATTTTTATTATTATTATTATTATTATTATTATTAATAATTTCTGTGATGCATTTTCAGCTTCTTCAATGCCACATGATCCTTAACAAATCAATCAAATATGCTGATTTGAAAAAAATGCCTTATCTTTATCATCCATGTTGAACATCACTGCTTTGAAGAAACCATGATACAACAAAGTTAATGAATAGAAAGTGTAAAAGAGCAGCATTTATTTGAAACAAAACTCACTAATAAATGGCTCATATTTTAGTAATATGCATGCTACTAGTAGGAGTTACTAAAATAAAGTGTTACAGAATTAATTCATTCATTTTTTTAATTGACATTTCAGATAGCTGGTTTAATCTCTGCCATTATTGTGCTGGTGGTAATCTTGGGGATAGGGTTTCTGTTGGAACCTCTACCAAAGGTAGGAATCATATTCTAAGTGTAAATTCTTAAAATACAAACATTGTCTTTAAAAACAGAATAAAAATTGTTGTGATTTGAGGTAAATGTGGAGTTATTGCGTTATTTCAGTCATTGCTGGGTGCAGTGGTGATCGTGAACCTGAAGGGAATGTTGATGCAGGTGGTTACAGTCCCTTACTTGTGGAAGAAAGACCGCCCTGACTGTGTAAGAGCCTTTGATTCCTTCATCTAAATGCAAGGAAAGTGCAATCAAGTAGACCAGTTCCAATAAGAATTGCATTCTTGCATTTGATAACCTGTCTGAGGGTATGTCCCCCTACTGTAATTTTTGTCTCCAGATTGTTTGGGTGGGGACCTGTCTGGGAGCTATATTCTTGGGGCTGGATATAGGACTTGCTGTTGGTCTTGGATTGGAACTCCTCACTGTGGTCTTCAGGGCTCAGTTGTGAGTGCTGACAGATCTAATTAACTAGATGAAATATAAAACAAGAGCTATTTTGAATATTGTATTTACTGCTTCTTTAAAGGAATCACCCAAATATGAAAATTCTGTCATCATTCACCCACCCTCAAGTTGTTCCAAACAACTTCTTTGTTCTGCCGAACACAAAGTAAGATATTTTGAAGAAAGTTTGTTACTGTAGGCTGTTTTGGATCAACATGACGTACTTTTTTCCTACAGCCTGGTTACAAACTTTCTTCAAAATATCTTCCTTTGTGTTCATCAGAACAAGATAGAAAGAAATTGAGTAAATGATAACAGAATTTTAATTTTTGGGTGAACTATTTCTTTAAAGATATTGTTGTTTAGGCAAAAAAATACTTTTCTAACTCACTATATATTCTTATTTATAATCAATTCTGTCATTTTGTTCTTTTCCTTTTTGATAATAATCAATTTCCATTTTCTGATCTTCAGTCCACGCTGCTGTGTCCTGGCTAATATCTCAGGGACAGATATCTACAGAGATCGCAAAGACTACGTCAATGTAATAACAAATTCATATTAAGAAACATAATCATTATGTGTTATTTCTATTACTTGATAACATGATGGACCAAGATAAGAACGCTTCAAAGAGCTGCAAAAAGAAGCAGATGGCTAAAAGACACAAAAGTTTGCCTTGGCTTCATTGTCCGTCTTTCTGAAACTCCTACAGATCCATGAGCCAGAGGGAGTGAAGATCTTCAGAATCCCATCTCCCATTTTCTTTGCAAATATTGATTTCTTCAGAGACAAACTGAAAGATGCTGTGAGTGCAGTAGTTTCAGTGCGATAACCCTGATTTCAGACGACAATAGTGGCTGAAATAATAATCAAACCTGATTACTTTTGTGGCAGGTGGGCTTTAATCCTCTGAGAATCCTGAGGAAGAGGAACAAGGCAGTGAAGAAGCTTAAGAAAATGATAAAGAAAGGGGAGCTGACCTTAACATCCGTAAGTCTTGAAGTTTTGAAACCTGACACCAATAAACTCAAGGACTTCTGAATAAATGTTATGTAACGTAGTTGTATTGTATATCGGGTGCTTTGATATTTTCATCTTAGATATCTAAAAGATAATTCGATCTTATCATTCAGATATCTATCAAAAGTTACTATGATTTCTTTTGGATATAGAACGGACTACAGGCCACGTGCTCAATGCCCATAGAAGAGTCAGAGGATGAAAGCAACATGGAGAATCTAGACAAGCCCATAGACTATTCAGATCTTCCGATGCAGGTGAACTGGAATGCAGAACTTCCTGCCAACATCCGAGTTCCTCCTGTGAACATTCACAGTTTGATCCTAGACTTCTCTGCGGTCTCATTCCTGGATATATCTGCACTCAAGGGTCTTAAAGCGGTATGGCAGTTGTGTTGCACATTTAGAGATGTTTTTTAAATGATGCTTTGATTAGCAAAAATGACTAATAAACCATAATCACTTTGGTTTACAGGCTTTGACGGAATTTATTCGCGTCAGTGTTGATGTTTACATAGTAGGCTGTGACCGTAAGTACTTTTTTTTTCTTTTGGATTGAAGGTTAAAGGGTATTTGTAGTGCATTTTACAATGTTTTCCCCTTATCTACAATACCAAGGTTATTATAATATAGCTTAATTGTATGTAATAATAAAACTGTGCAGTAAATCTCACCTTTGACATGTCGTTTCCAGCGTACATCATAGAGAAGCTGAGGAACTGTAAATTTTTTGATGATGAAATCAAGACATCTATCTTCTTTTTGACCATCCATGATGCAATGCTCTTCATTCATGAGTCCCATCCACCAAAGACTGTGAGCGAGAAGGTGATTGCGCAAGCTTGATTTGTTAATTCAAAGCTTAATTAGTTGCATTTATATAAAAAAAAAAAAAAACATAATTATTCATTTGCATTGATTTGAACTTACGTGAACAGGTCTCAGGAAGTTTCCAATATCAACACATCAGCAGCGACAGCACATCCAATGGGTTAAAAATCCAAGCAATGGAAGTAAGTCACCCAGCCAAGACTTGGGATTAAACCTGTTTAAATATGAAATAACATTAAAAACTACAATTTAAAGCAATATTTCATTCCAATAGTGCATTATAATTTCTATTCAAAAGAGAAGCTCTCAGTCGGGTTAATCTGCTTCATTTATTTATTTATTTTGCAGGATATGATAATGGAAGTTGAAACAGACACCAAACCTGAGACAAGGTTTTGAAGGGAAACTTGAAACTTTAATTTAAAATCTGTGTATATAATAATCACTTGATTTTGCGTGTAGCAGCTTATATTCTGTGCACTGTGCTGCACGCAGAATGAATTAGCTTGATATTATGTCAATGTGTCATGTGACTAAATTATTGAATTTATGGTGAGCAAATGCTTTTATCAGTTCACTATCAGCGCCTTTTGTATATATTTAAAAAAAAAAAAAGCATGTATTTTGTGTGTACTATTTTAAAAATGTCTATAATAAAAAAATAATGTTTTCTAAAATAAACACTGTCTTTCCTGTCTCAAGACAAAATTATTTTCAACTATACAAATAAAGACACGTGCAGATCTAATTATTTTACTTTTAATTATAATAATATAGTTATTATATATAGTAATAATCATTATAAATCTTAATCCTAGGTGTAAACGATTACCTCTCTGTACAAGACAGCAAGTTAAGTTTGAGGAAATAAAGTGGAAAATATAATTTTTTTTAATAGCTACTAAAGATTACTTCCTCAAATATGACAACAGTAAAATGTTATTTAATTATTTCTAATATATAACATTTTGGTAACACTTTAGAATAGGTAACATGTTTTCACTTTTAACTACGACTTTTTCCTCAATAAATTTCTTATTTGCTTATTAATAGTTAGTGAAGTAGTTGTTAAGGTTAGGTATTGTGTAGAATTAGGGATGTAGAATAAGACATTAAAGTGTGCTTTATTACCACTAATTAATGGCTGATATTCTAGTCATATGCATGCTAATAAGCAAGTAGTAAAGAGACCCTAAAAGTGTTTCCCTCTAAGACTATTTAAAGCAACTAATGCAACCAAGGTGAATCTCATTATTATACCAGAATACCAGAAGGAGCACTCTTTCCTGTGAAAGGAAAATATAATTTTATTATTTGAATTACATGACGCATACATAAATTTAAAAAAAAATAAAAAGAGATTACAAAATTTAGGAAGTAACATTTTTTTCTGGTATTGGAACAACATAATTTTAACCAATCAGATTCTAGTTTAAGGTTTATGGTTTAGAACTAGGCTTGTTATGGTTTGCAGAAAACTTTTTTTAAAAATATATATTTATATATATATATATATATATATAAATAAAAATGATTTATGTTGTACAAGACGTGTTCTTGCTTGAACCTTGATTTATGTTGTTTAAGTATATTATTAAAGGTTTGTTGATTATAATCCACGTCTCCAGCAATCTCTGTGCTCTGACCAGCACGTTAAAGCAAGGGAAAACTAGACTAAATAAAATCCAGATAACAGAAAAACATGGTGAGATAACAAAACACTCCTGAAACAAAACACAACAGGGCTGAGTAGAGCAAATACGCAGAAAGAAATAAATTCATTAACAGCAATCAGAAAATCAATGAACGACAACGCCCCACACCGAACAGAAAACACAAGGGGAGTAAATAAGGAGCAAACAAAGAGGGTAAACAAGACCAATAACCACATAACAGGAAGCATTGGGTCAAGACAACAGACAGGGAAGTATATGGCATATAAACAAACACACAAGGCATGTGCTTAAACAAGGACACCGGAGACCTCTGGTGGCCATCTAGAGCACACCAGCTAGTAACAGGATTAGCCTGAAAAATTTCTTAGCTTCATCTCTCTTATGCCAAGTTCTATTTATTAAAAATAAAGTCTTAACTGCTGGTGATTCTAATATTCACGCTGATGAAAAAGATGTACAAAGAGTTACTTCCAAACTGTAATTTATTATATATTACTTGTTACTGCTGTTTAAAAGTAATGCCTTACATTACAATATCACTGATTCAAAATTGTAAAGCGTTACATGACTCCTGTATTACTTTTGAGTTACTTTCACCAAAACAACTACAGAGAGCGTGCCGTCAGCGCAGCCGAAGAGTTCTGCATTCAAATACACGCAATAGACTAAAGCTTGTCACAGCATCAGCAAAAGTAGCCTAATTACCAGGAATATGTCCGAGGAAAATAGTAGGAAGATATTTAAATTACTTGTTTTTTTCTGAGTCCGTGTCACAAAGATACATTTCCTGACTCGACATCTTCTCTGATGCACCTTAAGTCATCTTTAAGGAATTAAATTATAATGAAAGAGTTTTTGTTTTGTTAAGTGGTCATTTAAAGCTTTTTTGTTTATGTCTTTTTTTCGCTGAGTTTCGATACATTTTTGTGAAGTGCTCCTGTTCCAAGTTATTGTCAGTGCACCCGAATACATGTAGAGCCTTTACGGTTCTGAATGATGTTATACTCAAGCACTTTTCTAAATTAACTTTATAATTCTTTTGCCGTTAGACACAAAACTGAACTGTTTTATTAGATGAAGCTGTTTTTGTAAAAGAAAAAAAAAACGTGCTCGTGCCACTGGCCAGTGCTCACAGCGAGCCGGGCGGAGCTAATAGCCTCAGACCTGGAACACAGAGGACGAAATCATGCCACGATTCCACTGTTGGGCCAGTAGCCTCGCGACACTCCTGTAAAACCTGCCCTAAATTGATTAGTAATGCCTAACACTACTGCGTTACAGCAAACAGTAATGTATTACTGTAATGTATTACTTTTGTAACGCATTACTCCCAACACTGCACAAGAATAATTACCAGTTAACACTGTCAAGGTTTTTTTGACCTTTATTATTAGAACAGTTTAGAGATAACAGAAAGCAAGGTGGAAAAGAAAGAAAGAGGTGGGATTAGAAAAAGTCCTCGAACTGGGGATGGCCATAACGCAATGCTGCTATATGTCAGTGCACTTCGCACAAGGCTATGGGCCCCATGTTTTTATTTTTTTTTTTAAATGGTTATGTCATTAAATGCCACATTTACAAAAACTGTTTTATTTATTTTTTTATCTATTATGTGGTCAAATATTACTTTAATACCTTATATAAGGGACAATCCAAAGTTTAAAGGGATGGCTCAGCCCAAAAGGAAAATTTGTCGTAAATGAATCCCTAAGACCTTTGTTCACTTTAAGAACACAAATTAACACCTGTAAAATAATCCATGTGCCATCAGTGGCTCAACTTTACATTTTCTAAAGCTACAAGAATACTTTTTGTGCACAAAGGGAAAAAAATACTTTATTTAACAATTCAAGGACAACTGTAAAGCAGTCTATGAGACATCAGTGTCTTAACCTCTGCCACATGGACTCTTACCGATGCCCTTGCTACATCTGGAAACATTTCCGTTGTGTTGCTGTCTAATCAGGGTCAGAGAGCACTCAGATTTCATCAAAAATCTCTTACATCCGAAGATAGTGAAGGTCTTATAGCTTTGGAATGACATGAGGTTAAGTAATTAATGACAAAATTTCCATTATTCATTTTAACCATAAAAATTCTGGCCATCTGATGCCATAGTGGGTAGCGAGGGACATCATTTTTGATGCATTGTTACTGTATAACCTGCAGTTTGGCATTATGTCACCCAGGTAGATGCATACAGATATGTAGAGCTTACGTTCTGCAAAACCTGTATCAATCGAATCAAACCATACTATCCCATTTCAAAAATATCCACCATTCGGAGATTGAGGTTTAATTGGAAGGTAGAGCAGTTCAACTAAAGCTAAGACATGTTAGGTTCAGATGTGGAGTGCAGGGTTAACACTGCTGATGGCCTTCTTCAGTGATCTCAAGTGCAGCACAATAACGCCTTTAACAACCTGCTGAAAAACATTAATGGCTTCAGCAAGATCTGTGACTGTTACACCGACTCGCCCAGTCTTTTTCACTCTTGTATCTTTCTGTCCTCCTCCTCCTCATTACTTCTTTCATTCTCTTTTTCTCATTCCCAGTACCTTCTGTGCCATTTCTTTCATGAAGAATGAATTGGAGAGACGGGAATGGGAGTAATTTCTCTCTCTAAACCTTGCATGCTGTGTTTCCATGGTTTCTTAATGCACTCTTTTACTCCCAATTCCATAACTCCTTACTTTTTTATAGTCCGTCACAAAAGACTACACAAGGTTTCACTTTTTCATTTCCAGTCTGTCTTTATACCTTTCCAGATTCCTTAATTGGCTGGTTAACCAGACAATCAATTTTTCTTTCTGCTTCCTGCTTGCATTTTAAGATATTTTTTTGAATATGACGATTAGCTTTCCATGAAGCATTTTAAAGTTATTACCGCATTTACCACTTTTATATTAATTGTAAAAATCTGAAGAATTCTTCTAAATTTCCAATAATTTATGAATCAATCCATTGGTATTGTATCACATGTAAAGTCACCAGTGACCTAGAATACAAAGAGTGTCACATATTGTTTAAATGATTATAGCTGAAGAAACAACCCTTGGTAAAAGAAAAATAACATTAATACAAATTTTATGCATAAAGCTAAGACGGGATTGATATTAATACAGTTTGGAAAAGGTGCAAATGAGAACTGAGAGTGAGATTTCCATTCATCACATGGGTGGTGACTGATCGATTTAGTAATTAATTGATTCATTCATTCATTGCTTGATTGATTGATTAATCATCTATCATTTGACTGCCACAGCTACTTTTTTTGCTTTGTGGAAAAACAGCTTGTATTCTGCACAATATCTCCTTTCATGTCCCATGAAAGACAAAAAAAAGTATGTGTTCAAATGACATCAGGATGAGTAAATGATGACAGAATTGTCAGTTTTGGGTGAACTATCCATTTAACGCTTCATTTATAGGAATGTTAACCAACCATGTCGCTTCTACAGACCTCTAAAGCGGAAACAATTGCGCAAACTCCCAAAAGCCACTGAGCTTGAGCTGCTACTTTTGTCACTGTGAAATAATTATTACTCTCTCCATCTAGTAATTACACTCCACGTGACTCGTTACGTTATGCAATACCATCAGAGGAGCATTATGGGATACAACATCTGCTTGTCTTGCTGGCACATATTTTAACACAACACCTGTAATTATGCAAATGATACAGCATGTGATTACCCTGTGTAACAATGACATGGGGTAATGATTACAGTATGTTTAATCACTAACACACTGGCACGTATAGACAAAATATATTTACACAAACACTGTGCAGACCATTACACACACAACTAACTATGTAACTGCAAACGCATACTAATAAGTCAGTGCTTATCTAAACAACCTCTTTTTCTTTAAGCTTTGAAGTGTTTATCGTACATTTTGTCCCTTAAAGGGAAATGCCACTTACTTCTTTATGGGATTTCGCCTTGATTTGACAGCATATCAGAGAGATAGGGGAACGTGGCGCAGACCAAACTTAAATGTAAATCTCTGGGAATACTGGGACTCTTATGTGTCACCATCACAGGCGCCATTGCTGCTCAACAGCTATCTAAAGAAAAGCAGCCTTTTTGGATGAATTGTGACTCTTTATTCTGTATATATATAAAAAAAAAAAAAATAATAATAATAAAATGAAAGCCAGTTGTTAAACCCATTATTATTGTTTTGCATTGTGAAATATTAAATAAAAAAATATTATTTATCATTTTATATCATGTTATTCTAGCCCCAAAATAATAAAATTACCCTCTTCCTGTGAAAATTATTTTATTTATTAACCCCCATCCACAAAAACACAAGCTGTTGAATGGGCAGATCAACACTCTCTTACTGATTTGAGAGTGAGATTCAGGAAGACACAGGGCTGGGATTGAGAATCTGGAATGATGGATGACAACAGGAAGAGGCAGATAGAAAGACAGAGACATAGAGACAGAAGGTTGAAACTGACAAGTGTTTGTGGGACACTGAAAAAGAACCAGGCACCAAGAAGACAAGCAAAGATGAGGAAGGATGGATCAGGACGAGAATGCAAAAACGAACAGGACCCAAGTAGAAGGAAGCCAGTGACATAGCACGTGAGAGAGAGAGAATGAGCGAGAGAGGAGTCCAGGAAGACAGCGAGAGCAGGCGTCAGGCTACTGGGTAATCTGCGTTATGAAGAGAGACAGCGCAGACAGCGGAATCAATGGACCTGTCTGTGTAAGAGAGAATGGAGCCCTGGTTCTTTGCCTAGCTAGCCCCAGTCGTCCTGGAGCTCAGTAAACCAGACAGAGCACGCAAACTCATCTCCTCCCCGAGACCAGGGCTACTCACAGGGGGCATCAGAGAGTGGAGAGGAGGTCCCACGGAACAGTAAATCAGCCAGAGCTGTCGCTAACGCTTAGCACGGCAATATGTTCCAATACATCCCAGTCAAGGGCACGGAGGCGAGCTGACCCGTTGAAGTGGGGTGGAGAAAGAGAGAGCTCTGACAAACGGGAGCAATTGAACCAGGAGGGGGAAAATGCAAGAATAAGAATCACAGTGCAAGAGAGTGAGCGAACATTGGTATTAAAGGAGAAAACGGTGCAAAATGGAGCAGGATAGCCAGAATTATCCATACTGCAACTTTTATGGCACAAATTGGAAACACTTTTTTTAAAGCATTAAAATCATTATAAACTGTAAAAATATATTATGTTACAATATATAACATAACTAGCTTAGGGAGCAGCTTTACACTGTAGTTGTTACAAGGCAAGCATGATTTAAATACAACATAAATACAACAAGATTTGTAAAAAGTAATATTTTATTCTGAGCTAAATGGCTTAAGAGCCTTTTCACCTCAGATGCAAAATAATCTAACGTGAAATGCTAGTAACCTTAACCTAAGATAACTAGCAAACTAAGTAACTAGCATAAATAACGAAATAATCCGAAGACCAAA
>JAUCMU010000001.1:7753124-7773368 GCA_032275025.1 Enteromius treurensis
AGCTACATACCTTCTATGTACATATCAGAGAACAATTTAAAATATTCTCTCAAATCATTCTATGGCACCTTTAAATAAATGGTTCTCTTTTGAATTGTAGATCCATCAAAAGAACATTGAAAAAGAAAAAGGTCTCAGAAAATATTAAGCAGCACAACTGTTTTCAACATTGATAATAGAATGATTTCTGAAGGATCACGTAACACTGAAGACTGGAGTCATGTGGAGTAATGAAGTAAAAATGCATTTTAAAACATTAAAATAGACTAGAAAATAGTTATTTAAAAATCCAATATTTTAACTGATTTGACTGAATTTTTACAGACGTTTTAAAAAAACGTTTAAATAAACACTGACAAAAAACATTCTGAAAAAAAAAACACTTTTTAATTTAGCGACGTTTTAAATGCTCAAAATTTTAAAACCTAGGCGCACTGTACCCTGTTGGTCACAGAAGCTCTTATTATGTTGTAGTTATTAACGTAACTAGAGTATTCATGTCAAACATTTTTAAACATTTTTTTCAAAAGTTAGCAGCTCTTTCTGCCCATCTGAACGTTTTGAAGAATGCTCTCCCTTTGTAAGCTCAAGATATTTCAGATTTAAAAACAATATGTCTGTTAAAAACCGAATTACACAACAGGGAGACAATGAAAAATGACAAAGGCAATAAGTATCACTACATATAATACCATAAGGGGAGTAACTTGTAAGCCAACAACCTGCGGCGCCAAGAACTCATTCAGGGGAGCCCACCAACCCGTCCTCCATACCAAACAGTACACCAGCTAATTCTCTCTCAATCGCCCGTCATCATCTGTCACATATTCAAATGTGTCAACAGAATCATCAAGAGCCGATTCAGTTCTCTAATTGGACACAGGAGACTAGCGCCTTTGTGAGAGAGCTTAACACTTCAAACTCAATACCTAAAGCTTTTCCTCTCTCACACACGCATAAAACACCCCAATGTATTTCATACCTAAGCCCAGTGCCCGGCTCTCTCCTCAAACATATTGGAATAATTTCGAAACTCTCTGGTGGGAGAGAGATTGTGAAAAGTGGATTGCTCAGCTGTGTTAGGTGGAAGTGTGACATTTTTATATAAGCAGAAAGAATATGTTATGAGTGGAAATGAGACAGAAATAGATGAATGTGCCTGTAGAGAACGGTGGGTACAGCGTATACGTCTGTGTTGACATGCCTCACGTTTAACTTGATCTATACAGCCGCTAAAGTCCAAAAGAAAACACAAAAGCTCAAATGACATGCACATTCACAAATCATAAAACTGATGAATCTGTGAAGCTTAGAGGCAAAGCAAAGAGGTCAACTTTATGGGATTGAAGCATCCTGACATACCCGGACTATCCACATGCACGTGGTCTTTAAGCTCTCTAAGAGCAAGAGACAAAACAGTGAGAAAACAAGAAAAACAAGAAGAAAAAAAAAGTGGTAGCGAAATCCCACCACCCTTGTTAATAAAGCCCCAGAGCTCTGAATATGTATGAATTATGTATGTGTGTCTTCAGGCATGTCTTACTTTACAACTCATAAACACTCACACATACACAAACCCACTCACACAGATAAGATAAGTCAAGTGTCTCTAGAGCCTCCGCTAAGTGTGAGAATATGTTCTGCTGTTCATCTGATTAATCCAAAATAACTTCATAAATTGGTCATATGCTCATGCACACACAAACACTAACTGTAAGCCGGGTATTTACATTTTCTTTAATGTTCTTAGCTCTGAAACACAATACAAAACTGAGCTACATTACTTACAAGTGCTAACAAGAACACTATTCGCTGTATTAAAAATCTTTATTCAAGTAGAAATCATCAAGGATGAAATGTAGTTTTTATGTAGTACAGAAAAATAACAAACACTCTGGCTCTGAAATCTGATTGGATGAGCCAAGTTTGAAGTCACTTTTGTTGTAAACGCACACCTATGACTTTACATCAATAATTCTATTTTATTGTGCCAAAAATTTGTTTCATAGAATAATCTTTGATAGTTACTGTGCTTGGCAACTGTACACAGCCCACAGTTACAGTAGGCACATGGTCCGTATTGGCAGAAGAACTGTTTATTTATCATTATTAATGAATGTAATTATTTATTGAACATTGGTGTCTTTTATCATTTTGCTGTTGGCACCGTTTAAAGGAATGTTCTGGGTTCAATACTAATGAAGCTCTTGATTTGTGCCTTGGTAAAACAAAAACAATGGGGAAATAAAAAAAGGCTATGAGGCAAGGTGCTGTACTGGAGTCTTAAAAGTAAAATATTACTAAGAGTATTAAATATTATGGGCCAGATTTACTAAACAGGGAAAATTAGCAAATTAGTGCAATTCCATATAAAGTGCCGATGGGAGGGGGACAATTCTGTGGATGATTTATTAACAATGCACAAATTAAAGAAGAAAGACGCAGCCAAATCATTTTTATAATGACCGGTGCAATCTGAAGAAAGAAGAGCGGCGCAAATCATTGCCTGCTTTAAAGCAAGCTTTTGTGGGCTTTAAATAATGCAGCAAATACCAGTAATTACAATGAGCGCAAACATTAGTAAATTGCATTGCGTGATTCATTTTGAAAATCTTCACATACATTTTTAATCTTAAAGGAGAACTAATACAAATGCAAATTCAATAAGGTCAAGGCCTTTTCAGCGCTAACTCTTCACTGCACATCTTTAGTATAGTCAGTGAAATTTATTAAAGTTTAGTGACAGTACTATTTTTATGCCAAAACATGGTTTGCGCTGGTCCAATCTGTTTGTAGGCTATGTCTGGCCATATGTGTTCACGCGAGACAAGTATGATAAAACGGCTTGTCAATTTTTGAGCATTAAAGTAAACAATGCATCTGGAAACCTGGAAAATTCAGCTTTACCATCACATAATATTTCACAATATTACAGTTTTGTTTTTTATCCTTTTGAGTGCGAGTTGCACATTTCTTCCAGAATGCCTTACCATTAACTTCCGTTAAAAGTACATTTAAAGGAAAAGTTCACCCAAAATTACAATTGTGTCATTATTTACTCACCCTCATGTCAAATAAAACACAAAAAGAGAATTTTGGAGAATCTTTACATAGAACGTTTCAATATAACAAGCACACAAAAAAAAGTTGTTTCAAGTAGAAATATCTTGTTACCCCGCTGCCTAAAAATTTTTGTTCAGTCAACTAAAAATGTTTAGTTGCTTAATGTTAAATTAAGTGACAACTAAAATATTTGAGAAACAAAATTGTTTTAGACAGCAGGGTAACGATATTTCTAGTTGAAACAACCTTTTTTTTTTTTTACAGTGCAACAGAGTGGGTGGAAAAACACTTTCACGCTTTAAACAAACCTCCAGAAAGAAATGGTCACTGGTAAAACATTTGCTGTAAGATAAAATGTAATTTGAAAGACATTTTTAAAACTCATTGAAGATACATTCCATCAAAACATTGGGCATCAATTGAGCAAAGATGCTCTTTACTGCCAGATGGAGCAGTTACAACTTCCAGCGCCAGAGGCTAACAGGGTCACGCTCACCAGCCAAACCCTGCCCTCTCAGTTCAGACTACAAAGAATGAAATAGATTTAAGTGGGATAAGCCAAAAACAGATTTCTGCTGCCTGTCTGAACAAAGCCTGTGTGACTTCTCTTCCTCTGGGGATATTAATGTGAATATGTGAGTCCTCCTTCATCTTTTAGACTTCAACTTTTGGATTTAGTAGCTGCATGAGGACCAAAACTTCCTCTGTCCATGAGTGTCCAACTGTTTTACATTTGTGAAATTTCATGGTGCTGCGGCAGCACTTTGCCTTCAGCAGCTGGAACACCTCTGCTTCAGTTTCTCCAGGGATTTCCACCCTCTTTAATTATTTTAAACCTCTCCAGTCCTCTTCCTCTCCCTTCACGCTCTATCTCCCTCTCTTTCTTTTCTCCTTCCACAATCCTCCTCTCTCTCTCCCTTGTCGAAACATCTGTTGTTTATCAGTTCTCCTCATCTCTATCGCTCCGTCCCGATGTGAGGGATGGGGGGTCTCATCCTGGGGGGCTCCTGTCACTCACTGATCACCTGCTCCAGGGTCTGGGAGACAGTAGTCTGTCCCTACGGCAAACGCACACCGGTCAGCACCATGACAACAGGGCTAATGTATGCAGGGGAGATGAAAGATGACGATGGGTTGTCCCAATGGAGGTAAGACCCAGTCAGCAGCAAAAAGAGAGAGAGGCCCTCAAGACAAAAGTAGAGAGGGTGAATCTGGGAAAGGCATACAGAAGATATGTTCAAAACCTGGCTATCTGCCTCACATGGGTAACTGCTTTCTAAAACAGCAGGGAAATTTCCCAATCAAAAAAGGCACACTGTCAATGGAGTGGAGATACATGATGACTGCTGACACAGAATTCACTTTCAAACCCGGCAGGTTTTCATTGGTAAATGTGGTGAATTCATGTGCCCAACTGAACTGGAATGACTGAAGTTTGCATGCAAACCTTTGCAGAGCATCAGTAAATGTGATCGCAGCAAGTTTAATGCACTTCAAAAAAAAAGAAACAAAAGCTGTTACTGGGGTAGACCGAGATGACAGTTTATTCAAACATTGCGTCTCATTCACAAATAATTGCGTAAATTTTTTGTATTTATATGCACATTTAAACTTTTCACGAAAACTTTCTGCCTGATTCACAACACGTGTGTACGCACATGAGTTTGTTCCTCTGTTGGTGAATTCGGAGTCTTCTAGTAATTTGCATAATACACACCCAAACAAGCTCCATATAAGGGCTTCCCACAAAGCACCACTCGTCTAGAGAAAGACAATTATGTCACTAAAAAACAATACTTACACTTTACACAAAAACAATACACAAAAAAATATGCACTCTCTCCTTGCAACGTTACCACTAATTATGTAATATAAATGTTTAATGTCTAGTTACTTTTCACCCATATGAATGGTTCTTTATACATGCTTATAAGGTTCCGCCATAGATGATTATTGCGTACATGTGGTACGAGTTCTTGATTTTGTTTCCGTACATTTAGAATAAATTTTACTATAAAAGTTTTTAATGAATCATGATTTATTTGTGAAAACGTCCATACGCACATATCACGCAAAATTTGTGCGTACGCATGTTTAGTGAATGAGACCCATTGACTTGATATATTACTCCAAGCCTCCTGAAGAATTGCCTAAAGATGATTCACTTCTAATAGACATCACGTTCCAGTTCCTCCCATAGTAGCTCAACTTTCACAAGTATATATTGCCATTATTACGTAAATCAAAATGAAAACTATTATTGCTGGTCTTCAGTTACTTTTTGCACCAAAAACATTTTGGCAGTGTATGTACACTTCAGGTATTAATATGTACCTGTAAAGGTACCAATACGTACTCTTTTGGTGAAAAAGAACGCCCCAGTAATAGCTTTTTCTATCTTTATTTCTGAGAGTGTGGAGTTCTTATGTATCATGTATTTACTGACTTTGTCTCAGATGTTCAAATTCCAAATAACAGACAGAAATGGGACAATTATTACAAGTATAAAGCTAAAGCATTAATGCAGATTCTCATTTGAGAGTTTTAATGAGAAATATTTGAGTTTATATTGAAATAATCTTGCAGACTTCTTTGAGCATAGTTTAGGATCTGTTCTAAAACTTTCCTTATGAATTACTGAGGTCTTTTTTATTATCACATCTCATTTCTGTCTAGGTGAGTTACTGGAGATATCTGTCATTTTTCTTTTCTTTGGGTATTTATAATAGACATTTTTCTCATCTTCTTGTAATGCATTCTTTGACATCTTTATGAACGGTGTGTGTTACTAAATGTATAAAATGTAAAAAAAATAATAATAATAATTAAAAAAAGGTTTTGAAAGGCATTAAAACACTTTTCAGCAATGATGCATAACTTTATAAAGAGATTAATTAAAGATTTGCTTTCAAACAAGTGCTGTTCTTTTGAACTTTCTATTTATTTGTGAATCCTGTAAAAATGTATTGTGGCTTTCACAAACAACAAAAAAATGTAATACACTACTTTAAATACCATGTTTATAGTCTTGAGCACCAAATCAGCATATTGCATTGATTTGTGAAGGGCTGGGAATACTTCTTATTTATAAATGAATCAATATAATAAATAAGCCAGTCTCCATTTGAGCATATTTGAAGACATTCTTGCTTTGGTCGCATTATATAAAAATACACATCCAATACAAACCTCTAATAGTATATTTTGATAACAGAAGAAAAGATAGCTGCAAAATATATTTGCTGTAGCAGACCGTATGTCACTTACATCAGCAAGGGTCAAATTATAGTGTTCTAAAACATGTTTTACATTGCAGTTTCTATTACAGTAATCGAGCAACTGCCAAAAGTTTTGGATTTTGAAAGCCTTTCTGCCTCTTTGATCTCAGGAGTCATCATAAATATGCATGCCTACCTTTTGGAACAGCCTTTAAATTGAGAGTGCATCTATGATGCCTTAAAACACTGTCTAGAAGGGCAGCTCACTGGGATTTTGTAAAGAACTACAGAAACAAGAGTAAAAAGGGGAGCTTGGCATGAAGATCAAGAAAGTGACAGCAAAGGTAAAAACATTAAAGCCAATGCGCGCACAAAAACCCTTCATTTTTTGAAAAGCATCATCTTTGAATGGTCCAATGGCTACTGCTTTTCTCTTGTAAACTCACATTATTGATCATTCCATCCAAGACTAATTGATGTTGTGATGTTGACATCTGCTGCCAATGTCCACTTGATGTTTCCTGATGTGTATGTCAGTCCAGATTCTCTCCGAAAGAAGCCAATACTCTTAAATGTTTCCTCTATTCACTCTATTGATTTCTCCACCGTTCTACAAAAGCTAAAGGCAGCTTGTAGACTGTGGAAGAGTTGCATTAGGCTTGTTTTGGTCAGCACTTGAAGAAGGCCTACCAGAGAACAGTGATCTTCCTGTTTTAGTTGTGAGACAACAAAAACAATCAATCCAGTCTCAGAGAGGAAAAGAAAGCACACAGCCACTTTGTGCTCTATTGCACTACCCCCATTTGATTTTTCAGTCCTTGCCTCAAAAGGCAAGAGCTTGACCCACCGAAGAGCATGTGCGAATGTGTGTGGCGTGATCAAAATCTCAAAAACGTACAGCACTCATATTACCCCTTAGCACCTTTGGGCCTATTAGAATCAACAGTGATTGGGCAAATTGAGGCCTAGTGCTCTGCATTTACCTTTTAAAAGATTCAAGCACTCCTGTTTCAATCTTAAGAACTTAAAAGGAATCGCAGGAGGATGCACAAAATTGCCCCTGATTACTAGGCCCAGGATGCCTGGAAGAGATAGCAATTTGGAGATGACTTATCTTAGCGTAGATAACAGCCACCAACAGGTTAAGCAGCAGAGCCCCATTAACTCTGCAAAACTGCAGGCGCCATCTCTTCATCTGGCTTCAATTTAAAAGTTCAAATGCTTTCGCACGCCCATTTTCCAACCTAAATTTCATTCGCACTCTCTCGCTGCGTGATGCTGAAACAACCCAAGTTTTCATAGGCGACGAAAAGGCATGAAAATGATTACTAGGGAATGATGTGACATTTGAGCTTTGCTCCAGTCTCAAATACCAAGTTGGATTCAGTCCCACCAGCATTTTCCGAGGCCCAGCACCACTCGCAAAAAGGTCAGCTAGCTTGCGTGCAAGACAGACGCATTTAAAAGCTGTGTTTTGAAAGTAATCCACCTAAACTTCAGTGACCGGCTTTTGTTGTTGATGTCGTATGATGACGATACTGAAATTAAAGCAATGCTAAAAATACTTACAAAAAACGATAACTCTGCAGTTGGTTGTTTTGATTAAGTAATACTAACTAATTAACAACAATAATAACAAATATGGGTAACCTTCTTAAAATTACAGCTCATTGAATGTATTTTTTTTTTTCTTTTCACATATTTAAAACTTGTATTATAGTAAAAGAAAATAACTCCAACAGTCATTTTTTGGCAAAATCAGCTAACTACACATTTCATGTTTTAGAGTTACAAAACACCACTTATTTAATCTTTGTAATCTCTTTGGATGACAGTGTAGATGCCTGACAAAGGTTGTTGTTGTTGTTGTGATCATAGACTGTATGCATGTGATTACAAGCAATACATGGAGCTTTTCCCTCACCACTGTAACACGCTTCTTTTGCAAGGTTCTGTGAAAACATCTGAGCTTTTATTTTCATTTTACATCCTGAAGAAGATATCACAGGTTCATCAAAATTATCTATTTTTGATCGCTAAACTCCTTACAGCTAGCACGGCTTTTCAAAGTGAAAGAAGCCTTGTCACCTGACCTGAATACAGCTTGCCGATTCACTAAAATCTACTTCTGTTCAAAAACAACAAGGGCACTAGTCAGCTTCTGCAGTAAAACATGAACTCGTAATGCCTTGAAACTGGACAATACCGGCTTTTTTGACAAAACGTGTTTAGGGCAATGCACGGCACTCCGCTCATATTTTATTTTTTTATTTTTTTGTTTAAGTGCCATTTATCAGTTTATGCATATGAACTTTTCAATTTGCTATATTTGTATTAAAGGAGAGCTACTATACAGTACATGGCCAAGGACACCAAAGTGCACTCCATAGACTCCTAAAAGCCTAAAACAAAAAGTACTCTTCATTCATCTCAATAGAACACACACTTAGTAAAACCAGTAAAAAAATCAGAACAATGGGAAAACAGTATAATAGGTTGCAAGCTTTGCAAGGGCATTAAATAACTTACACCTAGTATCCCTCTAATGCGGCTGAATAAAATGTGACAAGGTCCTGAGAAATGCAGTCACTTTTTCTCTTGTTATTAGAGCTGAAATACAATGCACTGGTGCAGCAGTACAACAGAGGATTGTGAAATCCACATCTACCTTTAAGTAAGAAACACAGCCTGGAATCATTGAGCAACTGCTCCCGATGGGTTTCCGAACTAATATAAGGCCAAACCATTCACTGTTGCAGTTGCAAGGAAGGAAAAACATATCGCATTAGCTTAGCCTGAAGAAATAGATATGGCCACGGGAAAGAAACTGGCTGGGGTACATGATTGGCAAGCTGCAGGGTGCTCTGACTGACAGTAGATTTTGGAGTGCTTTATTTTTAGCACCTAAAAACACTTCATCTAGTGGGTAGAAAACCATACACTGAGACCGAACAAGAAGTGAGAGGCAAGAGGAAAGGGGAAAAGTGTGAGAGGACAAAAAAACAAAAAAACGTGTGAAAGAGAGACATGGTGTCCTTTCCTTAAATGATCGTTGGTGTGCTGCAACTTTATCATTAGCTTGAGAAGAACCCATCCAGGCTTAATTATCCTCGTCCTTGGCCACGAGGACAGGAATCGCGTTCACATGCGGAGGAAGAAAACACGGATCACTTTCTCCTCATTGCAAACCCCAGCAGACCTGTGCATCTTAGCGCAGCGCATCTCGCCCGAAACACGACTGATGCGTATGATGAGCTGGACTGGGCCGGGAGAATTGGATCTTTTAATCTTGCAAAGTGGGAGAGGAAATCACCAGGCAGAACTGATTGAATTTTTGCTCCTTTTTTCTTCTCTGAGCAAGTCCAGAATTGGGGCAATAAAGTTATAACAGCATTCTTCTTTTTTTTTTTTTGCTAGTGCTGGGACATTAGTGTCTTCTCACGTCTTTCCTTTTGCCTTTTTCTCCATCATCGCCACATCAGAGGACCAGATGAAATTCAGGTTGCTTTGATTGAGACCATTTCCACATAGAGACATTCATCCACTTCAGTGCTAACCTACCACTGTAGGCTACCGCTGAGTGCAGTTATCCATATACCCATGATAGTGCTGAGTGCTGCTTCATGACAACAGAAAGTGAAGCCTATTTTACTGTACCTTCAGCCAACTTGTATTCATTCCCATTCTCGTATATTGTCAGCCAACGTTAATGCTACTATGCTAGTTGCATTCTGGCTTATACTTAAAAATAATGCTTGGTGACCTTAATTTTTAAATAAATAAATAAATCACCCAACACAGAAGCCAAAGACAGAAACATGAATTAAATCATTCTTTGTTTATATTTCATTCTATCCAATATGTGTATTTGTGAGAGTAAATAAAAAAATTAAAAAAACTGTTAAATGAAAAGTGGCACTACTGAAAACACACATTAATAATTCATATTACAGTCATTTCTTTAGAATCATGTGACACTGAAGCCAAATGGATGTCTAAAATACAGGAATAAATGAATAAAAATTAATTGATTATAATTATTAATGAATAAATGCTATTCAAATTATTACGTTATTAATTAAGTTTTGTTCAAATAAATTCAACTTTGATAAGCATAAGAGACTTCTTAAAAAAAAAAAAAAAATCTAACCAACCTCAATTGCTTGAACAGAAGAAACAAATGTCTAACAAAATCGTTGCTTAAAACAAGCAAAAAATGTCTGTATGCAATAATACCGTTAATAATACCCTTAACTTCTCTTAAAATATATTTTTTATTATTATGATTTTTAATTGATCCCATTTGCAATATACAGACAATAGTTTTCTTCTTTAGAACAGAAAAAGGCACTTCCAAAACTGTTGCAACAAAGATGGAAACATGATTCATGTATTTAAAAATTATATTTTCATCTCTGCTGCAACAGTTTTGAAAGTGCTATAAAATGAGAATCACACAATTCCCTTGAATATCATGCTTTAACATTAAGATTTGTACTAAAGCAGTCAATCCTGTTAATTAGAAGGGGGCATCCCAATACTTTTGTGCATATTGTGTATCTTGTTTAAATATTCTGAAAATACCCCAAAAGTGATCAAAATACAGATTAATAAAATTATTTTTGCAGTGCCTTTATGTCTATGTAGAAAGAAGACAAAAAGATAAATCACTGGGTTTTGGAACAAAGCTTGTTTTAAAAGGTATATGTATATTAAAGTCTAAATTCATATTACAAATGCAATGGTTTGCCTGACAACACACACTAAAGAGGAAATCAGGCAACACATTGTGTCTGGACATTTGTCACAACATTGCAATTATAAGACACAACACTGGGTTTTTAAGAGAGATATTACATATAATATACTGTATATATGCCCGAAAACAAATAAACAACTTCTGTATATCCGGCATAGTACAAGGTCATATGAGAAGAATGACCTCCTTTTTGACTGAACAGAAATTCCATCCAGCTCAATTTTACAGGTGTAACAAACTCTCATACAGAGAAAGAACGAGAGAGTGCGCTTCACACTAAGCAAAACTGAACTACATCAGATGAAAGACAAAATCCCTTATATATGACCATGTACAGTGACAAACTGTTCAAAGTTACTTAACACGAACTGGATGGAAATTACCAAAACTTATGGCATGGCAATAACTGTTGATCCAATAAAAAAATAAGGTTGCTTAATTGGATATGCTGAGATATTGATTTTGCACCGCTGAACTAACATAAACATATGATTCTTCTCCAGGTAGAAAGAGTCGGTTTGTTTGGTTTTTCATCTGTCATTTCATCCATGCACATCAGCTTGGTGAATCTCCGGCAGCCGGATGTGCAAGTTTCTCAAAAGAAAACAGATTGAAAACTGCCTTCTTTAGTTTACCTAAATATACATTTCTTTGCTTAATAGGGTCAGAAGCTTTTGTTAAAACATCTGCCGAGTGCAGACTGTAACATTAAGCAAGGTGACACACTGTCACATCCCTGTCATGACTATTTTCAATATCCATTTTGATTCTCTTCTTCTCATGAGTAAGACGGTGTTAATGGAATACTAGCATACTGTGCTGTATAAAGTGTATACCACTATTTTTTTTAACAGTATGTCAAACAATATTCAACCTATATTCTGCATTCTACTGATATCAATAATAATAAAATATGAAAAAAAGAAATATAAGCTGCAGTGTACAATTTTTTTCCAAATAACAACGTATAACAAAAAACATTGCTATAACACAATTTCCTCACACTTCATTAATTGCACTGGAAGTACAAAATCTAATTGGAGCCATTGCTCTTTAGTATACACCATTCAGCACTGTGCTTTGTATATATGCATTTTGGCAAATGTAGAATGCATTGGTATTCTATGCATAGAACATTTGCATACTGTGCACAGCATATGTTCTGCATAATACTTCCTGTCAATAATAGTAACTGGCATGCCATGCTCTGAGTCTTAATTTGTTTTCAGGAAGTAACAGCGGAGCTCTCGATGGTCGGAATTAATACGAGGTGTGCAAACTGCACAGAGTCACAGCTTGTGGGAAAGAACCCAACAGGTAACTGTAGTCAATTTGGTAGGTAAATTATTAGCAGGCTCTTAGGTATTAGCCCATTGTGTCCAAGCCTGTCTGTCAGATGCAGTGCAATACTGTAATTAAGTGCCTGGATCTACAGAGCATGTAATCTCCTGCTTCGCATCAGTGATGCGTTGCTCTCTGGGACTTGTAGTCAGCGACAGGATTGATGGCTGCCATATGTAGTCCATTTATCACTGGGTTTGTTTGAATTCCCTTTAAAACTAGACAGAAGAAGCAGAGGGGATGGACAGAAGTGCACACACACAAATAACTGCATTCAAATTGAACAAAAAGTATGTGTGTGTGTGTGTATTTGTGTGCGTGTAATATAATTTTTACCATCCTATACACAGAACGATAAATGGGCATACACAGAACCATTAATCAACAGACAGAATGACAGAAAATAGCATATAGAATAACCGAACGACAGACAGAATGATAGACAGACAGACAAAAGCTACAATGACCGACAAGAAGAGCAATAAAGTGACAGAAGAGACAGAAACAGACGAGCAGAACCATAGGTAAAATGAAAGACAGACAAAAAACAACAGACAGATATAAGGATAGAAAGAAGAAAAGACAGATAGAATGTCAAGCAGACAGACATGTAGAACAATAGAGAGAACATGAGACTGAAAGACAGACTGAATGATAGGTGGAACGACAGACAAATAGGTTAGACAGAATGACAGACCAAAGCTGAACAGACGAATACAGAGAGAGATACAACAATAGATAGAGCAACAGACAGAAAGAATAAGAGAATGAAAGACAGAACAATAGATAGAACAACAGAATAAGAGAGATAGAACTACAGACAAAAAGAATGACAGACCAAAAGACAGACAGACAGAACAACAGAGATAATGACAGACAGACATACAGAAGAATAGATAGAACAACAGGCAGGCAGAGAGAACAAAATTATAGAACGAAAGACACAGACAGAACGATAGAGAGAACAATGGACAGACAGAGAGACCTATAGACAGAATAAATGAAAGAACGAAAGACAGAGAGAACAATAGAGAGAACAACAGACAAGACAAAACGATAGAACAAGACAGACGAAGAGAGATAGAACAATGGATAAAACTACAGACAGAAAGTGACAGACAGAACAAAAGAGAGAATGACAGATAAAAAAATAGACAGAACAACAGAAAAAGAGAGATAGAACAACAGACAGAAAGTGACAGACAGACAGACTGGACAACAGAGAGAATGTCAGACAGATAGACAGGGAAACCAAAATAGATAGATAGAATGACTGAAGGAAAGTCAAACAGAGACATTTGCAACGTAAAGTAAGTCTCTTAGGGACCCAAAGCTTCAGTGGACTGGTGAAAATTTTGTAAGCAACTTGATGCTGTTCATTGGTGGTCTAATGTTTCTAATGTGTATGTAGGTGTTTTGGGGGGGTTGGCTGCTGTTTATCTGTGCAGTTGTTGTACGTAGGGGTTCTGTAATGATTTGCCCACACACTGAGAAAGAATTGCCTTGTTATAGCCGACTGACCACTAACCACAAACATACACACGCAGCACAGGAGACTCTCTTTCTCTCTGACACAAACAAACTCTCAAATCACAAACTCAATTGTTCTTACTCTTATATCGAAGAGAAATAGCCACAGACATGCATCCATTTTTGCCCTCTTTCTCTCTCTCGACCTATCTTCCTCCCTTCTTCTATATCCCTCCCGCATGCACACCCAGAGCAAAAGGCTGTGAACAACACCCAGACCGTTCTCTAAAGCCGCTGCATACGAAACCTCTCCGATAAGGGAGGGTGTCTTCTTTCAAAACAGCTTTTAGCACTCATTTCTTGGAAGTGCCTCTCTTGCTTTCCTTCTCTCTCTCTCTCTCTTTTGCTCACTCAGTCGCTGGTCCCCCGTTTCACGTATCAAGAGCTCCTCCTGCTGTCCGGAAACAGTGTCTGTGACTCATCTCGCCTTGTTAACCGGAATTAACTGACTTATGAATTTTTCTTAAATTATTTATCGACTAATTTCCATGATGTTTACCCGGAGTTTATTAAGGGAAGCTGCCCTAACAAGGCCTTGTCAGAATCCATCCCTTTCCATTTAAAAGTCCCTCTCAGCCAATCATTTCAGAGAAGAGACTCTTCATCCAAACGATTGACTCAAATAAATTATATTTGCTCAGGTTTTGTCACCCGATTAGTCAGCTATTAAGTGCCATTGCAAACATTCGACTGCTTACAAGATGAGGTTACTGGCTTCTATTCTGGTCCTCCAAAATAAACCGCCAGTAGTTCCTGACTCCAGAGTTTCCAAGTGTGCCTGTGCCCGCGACAGATATGAAAAGGACTCTGATAACAGCACGTTATTCATGTTTCTGAATAGATGTATTATGGCAGTGGGAGAGAAAGGGACTGTTGGTGCGTCTGTGTAGTCGGCCGCCTCTTTCCTCTCTAGACTGTTAATCCTATTTGGTGTGTGCAGTGAAAATGGCTGTCAATAGTTTAAGCAGATAAGCGAGAGAGGCAAAGGGTTTAACCACAGACCTCCAAACAGAGTCTGGTCTCCACAGAGAAGGGATAGAGTACTTTCATTCCCCCCTTTTTTCCTTTTTCCTCTCTCTCTCTCTCTCTCTCACTTACTGTCTCATTCCTCCTGCTCTCCGAATCGTTCCAGCATTGCAAAGAAGCTCAGGGTGAACAGAAAATCTCGTTTTTGTAAGTCATTTTATTCACTTCTCCCTTAACACTCTACACTCACACCCACTCGCTAAGATGAACGCATTGCTTTTGATAAGGTCAGACTGTATGCTGAACAGTTCTTAAAAACAGAAATAGTGCATATACACCATATCTCAAGAGTTAATCCAGGCGGTTAAAGAGATCTGGGTCAGGAGAAAGCCCTGGACTGTCAAATAAAGAATGTGAATAGCATATGAAATGAACAATACTGCAATAAAGTGTGCTCCGGTTGCTCGAGCTCACCTTTCTGATGGACAACGCAGCATTAGCATGCCATGTAGTGCTTAATGTAACTTATATAGCACTCATTAATATGTTACCGGCTTTGAAAAGCCACATGTGGAGGTCTGGGTTACTGCGTGTAGCTAATGTTACTTTGCTCTGCTGTCAGGATAGATGATATCTGTTCAAGGCACGTTTCAATCCTCTGGATGTTCTACGGAGAACAGAACACAATTGTGCAGTGGGTTGAGTTGGAAAGCATTGATCTTGAATCTGACCCCTGCTGGAGGACAGGGGTTGAATTTCCATTTGAGAAAATGGAGAGACTGAGACGTTGCGATACGGAGGTACTTTACACTGTAAGGTGCTTTGATAGGTAAAGAAACTGGCAGGGAATTTTCCTTTTTACTTGGACACATTAATGACTGCTAAATATATAGAAATAGTTATAAACCCTTATTTACTCACCCTCGTCAATCAATATTTTTTGTGGAATTCTGAAGTAGAATGTTTCTGTGAATTGCACACAAAAAAAATGCATGTTCCAAGAAGGAAATAGCACAATAAAACCCTTCTTGAAGATGATGTTACTTACAATCACTGATAATCTTACGCTGCACCGAAGTTATCAAATGAAACATGATATCTGGGTACTACTTATGTTTCATAAAACGGCACTTGCAATCCATAAAACTTAAAACTTGAGGTCCATTTCAGAGCTTTGGTGGAGGGGGAAGATTGAACAACATTTTGTGTAAGTACACATGAATAAATAACCGCGTCTTTTAATATTCATCTATTCCTCACATGAAATGATCATATCTCTTAAAAAGTTCTGTGTTAAGTCATATAGAATACTTTTATGGTGCTTAGACTTTGAGGAGCATGAGGGCGAGAACATGACACAACGTCCAGTATATTTGTGCAAACAATCCCTCAAAAGATGGAAACACAAGTCCGTTTTTCTCTCTGGCAGTAATAGAGGCATTTTCGAGAGGGCACAAACAGCAGAGCTGAGGGGGTCGGCATTCGAGGGCGATTTTTTTTCTTTGTGAAGTTGGCGTGATTGAAGTGTGGAACCGGAGAAGGAGCGCAAGAGAAAGCGGCAAAAATTGCAGACACCCGAGAGAACAGAGACCAGAATATCACACGCATGCAAACAAAAACACCAAAGTCATCGATAAATAACTATGAGCGACTTGTTTGCTCTTCTTAGGGGTGTATATTTGTAGATGTTACTTGCCCTTTAGGCTGTTAGAGAAGAGGGTGGCCCAAAAATAGCAGTCGAAAAGAGAACATTACAATATGACGGAGAGAGGCTACAAGAACAAAAGAGTTCGCGAGTCAGCTAGAGAGCATGATATTATGTTATCATTAGGCTCAAATGTGGTCTCATAGGGCCTTAGTTAACGACTCTATGTCTGCGCTCAGAGTGTGTGTGATCATTTGAGACAACACCTCTTCATTTCTATATTCCCCATACACTACCTCATTACTGTATCTCAGCCATCAGACCAACACTTAATTACCACTCCCTCTGTAGAGCACTCTTTCAATGCGAAAGCTTTCGCAGAGCAATAATACTCACTTCACTTCTGGAGTTTCTCGGCGCAGAGTGATCATGTGTGTCTGCTAAAGCACCTTGACAGGAAAATGCATCATCTATAGTCCAGATTCTCATCAGTCCCTGCCATGTGCATTCTTGCGCTTTCTCACATGGAAGGCTCACGGGAAGGCTGCACACTAAAGCAGAGAAAGGGCCGGCGAGCGAGAGAGAAAGGGAAGCGAGGGACAAATCTGTTTCTCTGGTCTCAATCCAGGTGACTGTGGCGCTCCGAGACCGTGTGAGCGGGATGATCCGCGCTTGGGCTAAACTGTCCTTGGGAACTACGCCACGTTCCCCATCAGCCAGCCCCGACAGAGCTGGCAGCGCTCCGCATGGGCGGCACTTTGGAGAGTCGGCTTCGAGAGTAAAGCGGCAAACTGAGAGAAGAAATGAAAAAACAAGAAAGGAAGCATAAAATGAGATCAAGTCTCCTTGTTTGTCGGAGCGGTCGTGATGTAGAGGCTAATTAAGAGATGGATAACACAGATTAGAAAGAGTGAGAGAAAGAAAGACGCCATCGCAAATGGATTCAGGATGGATTAGATACCAACACACTAGGATGTGTTGCATTGCATTCCACACGCATTGCATTAGAACACAGCACAGGTTGGCAAATATCCTAATATTGCCTAATAGCAGAGACTTCTATTCGAAGGCATTTACAATGGGCAAACTGAATTAATAGATAAGAAACTATCTTTGTCGAGGACAACTACAAAATAGTAGGAAGCCAGGATATTCATCCCTCAAAACCTTGGTTGAACCTCCAACGTAAAGACTGGAAGCCTCAAGCTAATATGGTTCCTTCCATTGCGATGTTAGAAAGCATTTACAATATGGAGGCCACCTAAGAGTAAAAAAAGTTAATTGTGAAATTAGAGTTTATATCTTAAAGTGACAATCTTGAGATATAATGTTGCAATTACTCAGCAATTCATATTTAAATTGCAATTCATAATCAGCAAAACAAATGTTTTAGAATAAAATTGTAATGCACTGTCAATCAATTTACAGTTTTTACACTGTAAATAGTAAGGTAATGGACATTTTACAAATCAACTCAAATTCAATTCAAGTATTTCACATAATAGACAGCATATTGCATGATTTTATTTGGCTAGATGAAGAAAAATGCCCTATAAAAGATGCATCTGAAAATCAATTCCATGGCACAAATGCTGACCCTTAATAGTTTATTTCTGACCCTGGTCCGGTCTAATTTAGTCTTGGTTCCTCATCCTACTGCTTTTCTAAAAAGTGCTCTCAAATCTCTAACAAGCTATTACCTCTACGTATACATACACGTCTGTGCAAGCGCTCACATTAATTCATATCAGCTGCATACCGAGATCGGCTTGTTCCATTTCACAGGAGCGTGGAAAATGCCATGCTTGACAGAGAGCGCATGTAGTCTGTGTCCCTGTAGTGTCTAAGGAAAGCATCACAATTGCTATTGCTCAGACAAGGAGTTAGGGATTTGGGGAAAAAAAAACCTTAAAGAAAACAAAGTATAAAAATGTTGGTATCCAAACAGTTTTGGTTACAGTTCGCTGCCACTGTACAAAAAATAAAAACACGGACACGTTTCTTAAAATATCTTCTTTTACGTTTCCCAGAAGAAAGTATGCTAAGTCTTGCAGGTTTGGAGTGACAAGTAAATGTAAGTAAATGACGACAGAATTATCTTTTTAGTTGAACTATCCCTTTCCCCTAAGAATTAAAGTTCATTGTGCGTGAAAATTAATTTGATCTACATTAATACATCATACATAAAACATTAAACCATATGGCCGGTTGAGAAGAGGTGTAATGAAACAGTGATTTTAGTGGCTAAAAAAATATTCAATAAATGTACTTTGATGAAAAGACCTAGATTTTTCTTTTTAGGGCTGCTCACTAAAACCCACCTAGAACACCTTAGCAAGTGCACTACAGTGTCCTTTCAATTATTCTGACAAGGTTTGCACAGACGCTAACATTCTTAAGAAAATGTAAAAATTGAGTTTTTCTTGCACTCTCTTTCATGTAAGTAAGAAACTGTGAGCGTGCACTCATGCATTTCTCCATTTTTAGAAGATGTCACACATAGCAGACAGAAACAACATGCTATGAGTTCTACATCTTCTATCGCCCCAATATTTTGGTTAAATGTCTGAAACAATGTCTGTGGTTAACACAAGCTCAATATATTTTCACATTTGATTTTTTGGCAATAAAAACCATCATTGATAACGCACTCATGATTTTTGTAAATTTGTAATTATCGAGGCAATTCCCTCTGCCTCGAAGCCTCTATTAATTAATTTTAAAGTTCATGTCACGTTTTTTCGCAATGATTTTTGCATTACTGTGACAATGCACTTACGCTTACGTCACCCACGAAGCAGAAGGAGACGGCGGTGTTTTGATTTGAGGGCGTGAGCGCGGACTAGTGTGGGCTGCGTAATGGAAAGGAGCAATAACAACGCGATGAGCAAAGAGACCAAATAAACAGGAGAAAACTCAGAGATCGGAGAAGGACTGTCACCCGAGACCAGGTAAATTCAGTGTGGCGTTAAATCAATGCGATTCTTCATTGAAATTGGGGCTGTTAAATAGTGTACATTAATTATGGAAGGGATACAGCACTACGGTCAGTGCAATACTGCACGACGCATGTGGAGGGGCCGTTACCACGCATTTACATTGCCGCCGGAGAGAGCGTCAGAGTGGCCGAAAGTCATACATTTTAAATGTAAGCTGGTGGCGAGAGGCGCCGTGGCGAGAGGCGGCGTGTCATGGACGGCGAGAGCGTCGAGGAGAGTTGAAATCAGGTTAACTTTATGGTAATGAGCTATGACGCGGTCCAGCGGTAACCAGTCAGAATGCAGAAGTCCACCGCTTGGCAGAATGGCAAAACTGTATTTTGACGCTCTCACCGGCGGTGGTGTGAACGCAAGGTTACACTATACCGGAATATTTATCAGCTTATACAACGGCTACTTATCAAAGGAATGAGTTTACTTTCAATAAAGTTAAACATACGTAATATTTTTTCAATACCATGGCTTGGATGAATACTTGATACTTTAGTTTGAATACTGAAAGTTGAATAAATGTCCCTAAATCTAATGTGCTCAATACAACAGGTGTGGTAATTTTAGTTTGATTGCAATGAATAGGGTTTATAAATGCAGAGCCATGAACTTACTGTATGATATTTTACCTAATATTTTAATATAAAAAAATTCATAAATATTACCAATAAATAAAATCTAGTTTTTTGTTGTTTCTCTTAAAAAAAAAAAAAAAAAAAAAAAAAAAAAAGA
>JAUCMU010000001.1:7775420-7787318 GCA_032275025.1 Enteromius treurensis
TAATGAGCTACACTCACGTTTTTTAGAATGAACTCTAACGATCAAAAAACAGATAGTTTTGATATATAACATATAACACTAAAAATAAAACAAAGGAAAATCATTCTATTCTATTGAAATACAGTACATCTCTGTTTTAAGTGAAATGTTCAGGCAGTTATTAATAGACTTCTCGAAGTCCTTTATCTGACATTACTCTTGCCTCTTCATTTCTGATAGCCCCACAGCTGCTGTTGGCTGAAATGTCCTCAGGGAAACAAGCTATATTTACAGTATTACTTTTTTCACAACCAAGCTGTTTTCATCATTATTGCAATCCCAACATATGCCAGGCTGTTCTTACAGTGTCAGCATATACTCCAATATGAATCAAGTAAAGACTAAGAGAGCTGGACCATCATGCCCCTATTTATTTGTGTGTTTAAGCACCAGTGACAGCATGGATATAGTCTAGTGATATAGTGGTAGTTTAGCCAAATATAATATAATTGTTTGTTAGAATTTTAAGAAAGATGAAATAATTTACCGGAGTGTGAATTTGGATGTTCTCAGAGATTTCATAGCATTTTAATTGCAATTAAATTAAAGTGTTTTCAGCTAATTTATTGAAATTAAATTAACTGATATTGCGGGCTTTCTTGTCTATTTTCTTTTTTTATTGAGATCTTTATGTGAAAAGATTTTGAAATTATGTAATTTCATAATTACTGCTTAATGCCTTTGAAATATGGTTAAATTGTACTGCCGAATTTTGACACATTAATGGCAAGCTAAGTATTGTTGAATGTAAAGACTTTAATGCTTTCAGTGCTTACTAGGGTAAAATGTATTTAATTTAAATGTAATATCAAATAGCACACTGCATTTAAGCTTATAACATTTCAATATTTTAGTCAACACATCAAAAAAAGTGTACTTTAAATCATGACAAAATATTATTAAAGGGGTTAAATAAACAAAATGACATTATTTTGTGTTTTTGGTGTAATGAATTGGGTTTAAGGTGCAAAGGTTTTTTTTTTTTTTTTTTTTTTTTTCACATACTGTACATTTTTGTTTCTCCTCTAAGCCGTGCCTCCTGAAAGGGTTCGATTTGCACAAAGCTCATTGTTCTAAAAAAGCAAGGTGTGCTCTCATTGGTCAGCCATCCAGTGCACTGTGATTGGCCGAATATCGCAAGCTTGCAGCGAAAATGTAGGCTCTTTATCATAATTTGATGGCACGTCATGACAACAAAACAATAAAAGACATTACAAACAAGACATTTGTTGCATCCAGTGGAGACATAATTACTGATTATCATAACTTAGTATGCCTCGTAAACATAACACCATGTCTACATTTGTGATCGGAGAAACAAGTATGGAACAAAAATCCTGCCTAAAGTATTTGAAATAAAAAGCTAGTTGAATTCCACAAATCAAAAAAAAAAAAAGCCTTGCAGTGAACAGTGCTTGCATTTTAATGCATTGTATTTTCATGGCTTGCATTTTTATGCGCTGCATTTTAACATGGTTGTATATTTACATAGTGAATATTTCAAACGGAAACATTTCACAAACATTTTCATTTAAATTTTCATTTTTCATTTTCATTTTCATTAAAATTCAATATTCACCTCACAAAGGTCAAAATCTTCAGTTTGTTTAATTATTCCAGCAATAATATTCATCAGGCAACTTTCGGTTAGTTTTATTTCACTTTACAAATTCGCTTTCGAAAATTCAGTGGTTCAAATTCGATAGAGCCACATCCGGGAACTGCAGGAAAAGCAGTAGATTACCGATTCAAGAAGCCATCTGCTGTTAGACGTCTTCACCAACGGATGGTGCTCGCGGCTGTGAGTGTGAACATCTTCATCAACAGGCCTTCACAAACGACATTTGCTATTAGATATTAAGCTAAATATATTATTTTAGGGCTGCGCTGTTAATTGAAATACTTTATGCCCCCTTTCTATCTTTGTTTCACTCCTCTGTAAAAAGCCAACTCTCATGTGTAAATCGGTAAAATCGTGTAACCTGTGCACCTAAATGGTCAAATGCAAGCATAGTGATTATTGACATAAATCCTCATTAGTTTTGTAATAAATTAACAATAATAAAATACTGAAAATACATGTGACATGTAACAGTCAATTGGATCCGTGCGGCTCATAAAGTGAGTGCTTGCTTGTGGGTGCTTAATACAAAACTCCTTCCTGCTCTGGACCAGTGGATTGCACAGACCTCAGGAAGGGCAGGGGCAAAGTGATGTTGCTAGGGCACCATCCGGTCTGGGGTGGGTCCCCCTCGGTGAAAATCGTGGACCAGGGGCACCTAGACCGGACCAAAAGGGCACTTTAGCGTTGTGACGGGCTCGAACGCCATTCTTACAGTGAAGTGCCGAGAGCACTCATTGATTTGAAAATGATCTTTGTGAGGTGAATATTGATTACATAATTTTAACAATAAAAATGTTTGTGAAATGTTTTCGTTTGAAATATTTACTCCGTAAATATACAACCATGTTAAAAGCAGTGCATAAAAATGCAAGCCATGAAAATACAATGCATTAAAATGCAACCACTGCTTATTGCAATGTTTTTTTGTTTTTGTTTTGTTTTTACGATTTGCGGAATTCAACAAGCTTTTTATTTAAAACACTTTAGGCAAGATTTTTCATCCATAAACAAGAAACAACAAACAACCAGCACTACACTTCACTGTGCAAAACAGTTGTGTTAGAATAGTAAGTAGCACGTTTTTTTCTTTTAATAAGAAAACATAACTTACCTAAAGGTTGTGCGTCAGAAGTGCCAGACTGTCCTTACAGAGATAGAATTGCTCTACTTTATAGTCTCTGTGCTCAGCCAGCATAGGCTACTCTCCAGGTTTTAGGAGTCTGTTCTCCTTAAATGTTCTGAATGCAGTCTAATAATTGCGTTGAACTGTTCTGGAACAGTGTTGTGAATACAACTTGACCACTGATTTCTAGTTATGTCCTCTTTCGGAAGCACAAAGAAAGTAGTGTTACTTTTACAATGACACAGCGTGTCTAGCAATCGGCCGCAAAACATGGTGAGAATAATAATTTAGCTTTCTTTCTTTGAGTAAACATTTGGGTGGTGTTTGAAAAATAAACCCCCTCTGTGATGTAGAAAAAGTTTAAACGAGCCATTTTAGGGGGGCGTGTACAAGTCATAATGTTCAGTGCGCTTATTTTTTTCACAGGGTGATAAAATAAATACAGATTAATATATATAATTCATACAACTCCTGTAAAAAAGAAATAAATGAAAAATAATAATAATAATAATAGTAAAATTAAGTAAATAAATACAATCATTAAGAAATTATCAGGGGGCACAGTCAAGGCCATAATGCTTTGGACTAAGAAAGCACAGGTATTAGATCAAAAGCATGCTTTATAAAATTTATATCCTCACATTACAATGAATGATTTAAATTTTTTTCACCCCAACAGTAAATTTGTTCTTAAAAGCCTGTCAGTGAAGGAATTATGTTCTTGGTTGCAAGTACATTACAGAAAATTTAAGCAGTTCTGGCACACCGGAGTATTATCTTTGCCAAATAGGTAAAGCTGTGTGAATGTTGTTTAATTTTGTACTGCAGTTGTACTTTCCATTTTGTGTCCAGAAATGGGATTAGGTTTCTTTTACAGAAAACACCTATTCTCATTACCCCTCATACAATTTAGATCATTTCTGAGCTCTGATGATGAATAGCATTCATTAAAATTTCAATTTCATCCCAAAATGAGGTGGCCATGTCTCTGGCCTTTGGGAAGTGGGGACAGTGACCTGCTATGGCTTGTATTTGACTTCTGCTAGAATGGAAATGAAGCTGGCTCTCCACCAGAAGTGTTAACGTGTGCAGCTCCATGTCTCCTGAAGCTCCAGAGGTTATCAACCACCCCAATAAAGTGACACGTCAGTAAACACTCCTAATCTCCTTTATGCTACTCAGTTAATACAGCTGTCAGCCACAGGACAGGTCAAACAAGCCTGTGCAAGTAATTCCAAACTTCAAGATTTAGATCGTTTGTACTCTATTTTGACAAGATGCAAGCTACTAATAATTTAATGTAGTAAAGGAACACTTCAAACAAATGCAGAACATGATTTTGCTGAATACAAAGCGTTACGTTGTTGACCCTGCAACAACATTGTGATTGAATCAGATTTTAAAAACAGTTATTTTTCTCTAATTTCAGGGATTAGTCATTGGTAAGGTAAGGTTTAGGTGTAGAGATATAGTCAGTATTACATTTTTGGATAAAAATGTTGTTTGTGGGTCAATAAAATATGTTGACCTATGAACACATCTAACTCAGAAAAACCTGGACCTCCAAGAATCCATGTTTGAAACCTTATTTCCTCTTCACCCATATATATATTATATTACCCATATTGGTAACACTTAATTTTTTAGAATAATGCATTAGTTAAGCATTAATTAATGGTTAATTTGTTCATAATTAAGCTGTCACAGGGAGACGAGGCAGAGGTGTGAGGATTCAGGTGAAACAAACAGAGTCGGTTACCGGCGAACATGAACATCAAAGGCTGAGGCAAAAGAATATTCCAAATTTGTAGCGAGGTAGTCACGCGATCGACAAACGTACTCAGAAACGGTAAATCCAGAACAACAGGGAGAAACACAAGGAAACAAGGAACGCTTACAAGGGAGGAATATCCACACACAATGATCAGCAAATCTAACAAAGACAAACAGGGCTTAAATACACATCATCATGAGGTAAGGAGGGGGATGAACCAATCTGTAGACATGGCAACAAACAAGCAGGGTGGAGATATTACAGGGTTGGTATGGGAACAACGGGAGACACTTAAAAAAATAAGTCCTGAACATAGAACAGAGAGACATACGAACAATGAACATAGTCCAGGCTGGAGTGCCCTCTGGAGGCTTCCACGGGCAACTCCTGTGCAGCTCCTGACATAAGCATTAGCTTAGCAAAAACACACTAGTAATTAATGATTAATCTAACTGAGGGCCCGAATTATGGATTAGTTAAGCATAAATAAACTAGTAATTTATGATTAACTTATCCACAATTATGCATCAGTTAAGCGTGAACACACATATAACTAATGATTACCTGAAGATATAGTATGGGCATTTATGCTATATATAAACAAAAATAAGCTAGTAATTAATAATTAACTGAATTTACAGTAACCACATTTTATCCATTATTAACAACTTATTAAGACACACACACACGTTGGTTTTTGTGATTTATGGGGACTCTCCATAAGTGTAATGGTGTTTATACTGTACAGACTATATGTGGTATTGTCTTACACTGACCCTACACCTAAATCCTTTACAGGAAACTGTGTGCATTTTTAGATTTTCAAAAAAAACACCATTTAGTATGTTTTTTAAGCCTTTTGAATTACGGGGACACAGAAAATGTCCTCACAAATCACCTTCATATTGTAATACCTAGGTCATACCCATGTCATTATACACACTTGTGTCCTCATAAACCACATAAAACCGCACACACAAACACACACACATACATATACATACATACATATATATATATATATATATATATATATAATATTGTTATGATGTTTAATTACTGCTGGTTTGCAATTATATATGCCTAAAATATTGTAATAAAGATTATTTGACCCTACATTATCTATATTATGACACTTATTAAGTGATTTATTAAGTTTATTGATTGGGATAAGCTTATAAATAAAGGCTAAACTACGATTAATATACTGCTAATAAATGAAACGTTACCCCCTATTCTAAAGTTAAACTTAAATCCGTATTTATTATGGCACCTATTGAGTAATATTTAAAATTTATAGTCTAATATGAAGTAATAATTAAGGCTAAAGTGCCACTAACGTAGTGCTAATAAAGGAAGTTTTATTCCCTATTCTAAATAAATTTTCAGTAATCTCTAAATAAAAACACAACAAAAAGTGTTTTTTACTGCTTATGTAGAATTTAAAAAATAACATACAGTGCAATAAAATAGAAATAGTTAATAGTTAAACGAGCCATGTGTTTGTCACAAAATAGGGACCTACACGCAGAAAGACTGTGTGTGTGTGTGTGTGTGTGTGTGTATAAGTTGTTAATAATGGATAAAATGTGGTTACTGTACATTCAGTTAACTATTAATTACTAGCGTATTTTTGTTTGTAGCATAAATGTGTGTCTTTAAAATGACTAATGAATTGTAAATAATGGCTAATATGCCCTTACTTATGTACAGATAACCATTAGTTAAACACGTGTCCATGCTTAACTGATGCATAATTGTTAATCATAACTTACTAGTTTATTTGTGCTTAACTAATGCATAAATTGGGCCCTTAAAATGTCAAATTAATCAGTAATTACTAGTGTGTTTTTGCTCAACTAATGCTTAATTGTGAACAAATTAACCATTAATTAATGCATTAACTAATGCATTAATCTGGTCCCCTATTCTGAAGTGTAACCAAAAGGGTATATATTATATATAAATACTAATATGTATGCAACATATTAAAATATAAAATGTATTGTGAATCAGTGTTGTAACGGGAACAACCCCGCTTAAGTTAATGAGGAAATTACGTCAATTGTTTGTGTGTGTGTGTGTGTGTGTGTGTGTGTGTGTATATATATATATATACAGTAGTCAACATTCAAAGTGGATCAAAACCTTTGTCAAAGTTGTCTTAAGACAAGAATGGGTATTGTTTTTGATTTTAGGACTTTGATGAAAGGTTTTGATCCACTTTGAATGTTGACTACTGTATATATATTGTCAAGAAGTGGACGGGAGACAAACGAGATGTTTAATAGAGAGTGTTTACTTACAACAGCAGCTGATGAAGTTCATTGAGAAGATCAATGGAAAGATCAATACGATGTATCGAAAAAGACTTTGAGTATGATCAGAGTTAGTCCACTTCGTAAGAGCGAGTTCGGACAGTGCCTGGTGTGTGATGTGTGGCTTTATAGTGGTGCTGAGTGGAGGGATAAGGAGTGCCAGGTGATGGTGCTCAGTACTCCGGGGATAGTGATCGTTGTGATTGACTGAGGGTGGAGCCTGGCATGTCTGTGACATTACCCCCTCCTCCAGGGCCCCCTCCAGAGCTTCCTCTCGAGGCTGGGCCACTCCGATGCCACGGTGGTCTCCCTCTTCCCCTGGGTGCAGGTCGATCTGGATAAGCGGAGTTGAACTCTTCTAGCAGAGACGGGTCTAGAATACCAAGAACTACAAGATTTTTGTTGTCAGTGAGTACTAAGAACGGATGAACAGAACCCTCCAGCCAGTGTCTCCAGTCCTCCAGGGGCCAGGGTGATGGCTAAAAGCTCCCGATTGCCGATGTCATAATAACTCTCCAACGGAATGTATTTTAGAGAAGTAGGCGCATGGTAAGAGTTGTGGAGGATTCCCCTGCTGCTGAGATAGGACACCTCCGACACCAGTCGTGGAGGCATCAACCTCCACTATGAAAGGAAGTTGTGGTTTAGAATGAACGAGGAGTGGAGCTGTGGAAAAGCTTTCTTGAGGTCTTGAAAGGCTTGTGACGCCTCCGGGGTCCAAGATAGGGTCTTTGGCTTGCTTTTGAGACGAGACATGAGCGGACTGGCCAGGAGGTTGTAGTTGTTAAAAAACAACGGTAGAAATTGACCCCAGGAAACGTTGTAGGTCCTTTATGGATGAAGGGATGGGCCAATTGGTCACAGCGTCTACCCTCATCCATCCGCACCCCAGTGCTGCTATTGTAGTAACCCAGGAACTGTACTGAGTGTGGATGTAAAGTACATTTTTCGGCTTTCAGGAATAGTTGGTGCTCGCAGAGCCAAGTGAGGACCTGTACAACATGTTCTTGGTGTTCTTGAATGTTGGTGGAGTAGATTAGAAGGTCACATTTATATTGTGCCCACATTTAAAAAGACACAAAAAAAAATCAATAATGAGAGATCTCAAGCATCATACATCTAAGAGCAAATGATCTGAGCTGTGCTATCCTCATTCATTTTATAGCTCAAAACTCTTACAAGTATGACAAATTGTCTTATTTGTTTCTATGTGTACTTCTCTTAAGGACTTTCAGGAGACACATCTGAAACAAACTTTGACAGTTATGATAGAGCAACATCAAAGCATTAAGATTTCAGAACTATCACAGAGTGAAAAGCTGCCAACCTCAGAAATGTCCAGCTCTGAGCAGAAAGAAAGAGTGAGAAGGAGGAAAACGTGTGTGTGTGTGTCAGTGTGTGTGTATGCTTGTTTGTGTACACGCCAGCTGTCAGTCCTGGGATCAGACCCAGAGTCTGTCCTCAGCAATACACATGCTGGCACACAAGAAATGACCAATCAGAAGCCGGCCCTGTCCTCTCGCTCTCAAAATACTTTCCATCCAAACATCAAAATGTCAGAGATTAAATCACAGGCTGGGAAAATATTAATCTGTAATACCTAAATGCTCCGCATTTACTAAATCCATCAACTATGCAACTCAAGCAAACACACACGCACATTTGTTTCTATGAATTGTGGGGACTTTTCATAGACTTCTGTTTCAACACTGACCAACTGATATATTCTATCCCCTACCTCTAAAACTACCCCCACAGAAAACCTATTACACTTTCAGATAAACATCAACTAGTTTTCACCCTCATATACCATATATCAAAATTTCTGATTTTACTAGCATTAACAATAGCACACCTGAGAAGATATTGAATTAAATAACCTACATTATGAACCAATGAGTGAAAAAAGAAAAATTAAGCACATAAATCTTTGTGTTTTATATTATATAATTATATACACTTCACTCTATACACAACTTCAAGAACAGTTTGTATTTTAATATATTTTTATATGCAACTGTTTTTCTATGATGGCAAACGTTAAATTTTGGTTTTGTTTAACATGTTGATTTGGGGCTTATAATGTCAGTTGCTTAATATTTATGTGAAAACTTTTGAGATATTTTCTGGATTCTTTGATGAAGAGAAAGCTCAAAACAACAGTATTAACTTAAAATAAGAAGTCAGCGTGGATGTTTGGTTATTCTTCAGTACATCTTCTTTTGTGTCCACCAGACGAAAGAAATTCATACAGATTTGAAACAATTGGAGAGTGAGTAAATGATGACAGAATTTTCATTATCTGGTGAATTATCCTGGTGAACCGTTTAAACTGAGTAAACATCATAAACGTGGATTAAAGGAGAGAACTAATCCATATCTCAAGGGGTGAGAATTTTTCTTTTAAAATTGACTTAAATATATTTGCATTATCCGTCCAAATGGCCTAAACCAGACACACCCAGTCAAAGCCACATTAAAGGCTGACAAACTTGAGAGAAAACAAACTGACAGAGAAGTACATCAAAAAGCTGGCTAGAAAGAGGTCATGAGGGTTAGATAGGGGACACCGAGAAAGAACAAGGGAAAATGGGGCAGAAAAAGAGAGAATGACACAGCTGAATGCTTTGAAGGTAGAAGTCGAGATGACATAGGGCAAAAGAGACAGTGTAAAGTTTTAATGACAGAGAAAAGAGTGGAGAGAAGGAGAAAGAGAGAAAGAGAGAGATGAAAGATGTAAGGGTCACTCAGACACTGCAATAAGGCTTACAGAACTGAATAAATTACAGAGAAAGAGTAGTTAATGAGAGAGGAAGAGGAAGAGAAAAGAAATGGGAAATTGCAAAGGTAGGACACGATTAGGACTCTTTGTAAGCCTGTAGTGCCCTCTATAGGTAGAAAAAAAAAGCATTACCAAAGGCGGTCGGGTGCATCTCTGTCAAAAAAAAAATATATATAATACATTGACAAAAGAGCGAAAAGATCTAAGGCTTTTTTCTTAACAGGATGGCTGTTTTTTAATGAAATGTTAAAAAGAAAACAATCCCCGACAGATTTCACCACCCTGCGGTTTCATTTCACACCGATTTCAAAGCTACGCAAGCAGCGACTGATTTGGAAATAAAAGCTTTTCGGGCTCCACACAAAAGGCTTTTGGAATCAAGATCGAACAATGCTAAACTAATTACACAACGTGCAATAATGGAAAAGAGCATTTATTTGAATGCATTTTTTATTCTGCAGCTTATATCAGCTTGTTTAGCAGATGAACAGAATTGAGGGGGAGGGGGGGTCTCGGCCGGTATACAACTCAGTTAAGCTCTAGATCACTCCTTCCAGTTTGTCTTTTAAATGTCGGACAAATTAAACATCCATTTTATCAAAACCTCTAATCCGGCCTGAGGGCCTGTCTGTATGCGTATGTGCGTCGGGAACAGAATGGCAGCTGGCCTCAGGCAAGAAAATGCCAAAACATGAACGGCTGAATTTGAAAATAAAAGGCTTGTCATTCAATAGCACGAGAGAGAAATGAAGTGTGCGTGCTAGTACCCCAGTCAATTACTGCATCCTTGAGAGAAGGACAAGGGTTTAACTAGTGACACCAGGAAGTCAAAACAGTGTTTGCTACACACACACACACACACACACACATTCACGTCTTATTTAGAAGCTCGGCTGTTATTGCCAGTGGCAACAGCATCATATATTGATTTCTACCCAGAGAAATTGCGATGCTGATATGGAAAGGAAAGAATAGCGAGAGAGGGAAACTTTTGATTGGCGTGCAGTGGATAAAGTGAACTACTTATAATGCAGTGCCAGTAGACAAGAGGAACTTGACTTAAGCAGCATGGACAGAGAAAAAGAAATGAGAGAGACGGAGAGCTCAGAGTGCTCTCTAAGGGTGTGCGTATAAGGTGGAGGTAATCTGTGATCTTTCGTTTCCGCCCTCCCTGATCTACTGTTGCTAAATCCGGATGACCAGATGGTCCCCACGTTCTCTTTCATTCAAGCGACAAGAAGAGACAGCGATGCTGAGACTGGAAAGTAGGGGGACAACGATGAAAGACGACTTCTTTTACTTGAGGAAAGACAGAGAGAGAGAAACTGCAAAGTGTGCGAAGATACTTTTTAGTAAAAGAGGAAAAGAGAAAAAATATTGAACTGAGGGTGAACTCGCTCTCTCTGCACAGTCTGATTCATTTCCAGCAATGATTTCTCTCTACCCTGATTCGGGAATGATCGATATGAGTGAAAAAAAAAAAAAAATCAGAAATGTTTCAGGCTTGGGAACTGCTTTTGGCAAGATCAAAACGGGAGATCTATACGACTCTGACTTCAGTTTTCGTACCTTAAATTGAGATGAATGTAGAACCACAGATTATGTGCTTCAAAACCTTGCTGGTTTAGTGCTATAGCCATTCTATGGGTTGATCAAGAGGATATTAGCACACCAGGATGCAAATGATAATATTTGCTGGTGACCAGTCGTGATCTTTGCTGCAGGGTGTTCTCCAATCAATAGCTCTTAGTGTCTGTTCTCTTCTCGTCTCTCTCTTCTCTGCTTTCCTCAACTATTTAAATAAAAGTGGTCAGATCTTAAAGAATCAGAATTTCCTTGATCTTCAGAGATGAAAGTGTTCAAAGTACTGTGAAAACATACTTTACATGTAACTTTCAGAGCTCAAAACATCCTCTCCAGACCAAAAACACTATTGAAACTGAAGGCTGGAATACAGTATGCTTATTTTTTAAAGATTTCTGGAGGCCCACAGGAGGCGATAGCTGGCAAAAACCAGAGCAAGTCTGGAGACTTCGGGTAGAAATTGACAGATTTCACAGAAAAATGTGTAGTGAATGATGGGCACAGACTGCGATGTTATCCAGTCTAAGGATATGAAGCATGTTTGATATTTTGAGTCAATTTTACATTTACATTTATTAGACGCTTTTATTCAAAGCGACTTACAGGTGAGCAGCTGGGGGAATGGTGCCTTGCTCAAGGGTCTCACCTCAGTCA
>JAUCMU010000001.1:7796219-7806483 GCA_032275025.1 Enteromius treurensis
CGGGTACGGACTTATGCACCCGGTGCATCATGGGTATTTCTTTAGAGTTTACTTCTTTTTGTGTCATTTAAGCAAGACAGCTGGGTTTTTGTTTTAGTTATGTAATGTGTGTTTATGTTCAATTTAGTTTGGGTGGGTTTGGTTAATTTGAAGCCATTTTATAAAAAAGTTTAACGGTTACCATCACGGAGAGAGATGTGTAGGGGAGTCACTTGTTGATATTGCCCTGCACTTCAGTTGCTGAACTGTTCGACTCTTTTGACTTGATTTCTTAAAATGAGGTGGTTTTACAGATTATTCAGGCTGAAGTATATTAGAGATGTTGTTAATAAAGGAACTGGCATATGATTTTGTAACAAAGCCTGCTAAATGTCCCTTTTAGTAGCATTGGGCACCCGCACCCTTAAAGGTCTCTGCATGGCCCTGTTCCCATCGTTAGAATCAAGCAGTAAAGGGATAGTTCACCCAAATGAAAATTGTCACTCACCCTCAGGTTGTTCCAAACCTGTATTATATTTTTTTATTCTTTTGCAGAACATAAAGGGAAATGGTTAGAAAAATGTTGGGCTGTAGAGCTGGGACTATTGCGTGATGGGTTCCTCAAATTTGATTAGTCAAACATTGTTACAGCACTGTTGTGCTGATATTACTGGGATAGTTCACCCAAAAATGAATATCACCCCATGATTTACTCCAAGCCATCCTATAGGGTTGCATGTGACTTTCTTCTTTCAGATGAATACAATTTGAGTTACATTAAAAAATGTTCTTGTTCTTCCAAGATTTATAATGGCAGTGAATGGCTGTTGACGTCCAATAAAGTGAATCCGTCCATCATGAAAAAGTACAGACGGTTAATAAAGGCCTCCAGTGTTTGTTTGTTTTTGTAAGAAAAATATACAAATTTTAAACCTTATAAACTACAGCCTCTAGCTATGCATGTTAAAGAGAGAGTAGTGTTCCAGACCTAGGACATAGGATGCATTTTTGGGTGAACTATCCCTTTATAATCACTTGTATGTAGTTTTCTTTCACTAGTAAGCAAGAACAGGAGTGGAGCAGACACGTATATGTTGTGGCAGACCAGTGTTTGGTCCTTATGTGGCAAAGATTGGTGTTTTTGCTTCGTTCTAAAGAAATTTAAAAATTTTATTGACCTTGTTTTGTCTAAAACATAATCTACATGATACGATTTGTTTATACCACTGCTGTGTGTAAGCTGTAGGACACTTGCAATTGTGTCAGGTTAGTGACAACAACAAATCAGATTAGAACATCTTTTGAGGGTATTTATACCTTAATGCATTTTGAGTGATTGGATTGGTATCTAGTTGAGTTCACACATTCCATCTACACTTACTGTTACGGCAGTTAAAAGGTGTATCTCTCTCTATATATATAGTTATGAAAGTGTGTAGTAGAAAAGTAATGTGGATGTACAACATTCATCAAGTTGTGATTGTCGCTCCTCTGCCGTTCACAACTTCTTTCCTGTGGCCTCCAGGGATTGTAAAGCCTCCATCAGATGCACACTTCTTGCTGGAATGTAGTAGGCTTTTCGCCTACTGTTTTTCAATTTATTGTACAGTTCGGTGGTATACCTAGTCATTTCATGATTTAATGAAATTAGTGAATACGCATGAGGTGGCAAGGTACCTTGTGTACTCTGAAACACAAATCTCATTGTATCTTATCTTGTATGATTTCTCATAACCGCTTCAGCTGTCACTTCCAATTAGCAGCTTCTTTTATGGCACAGATAAGCAGGTTGACTAGGAGTGAAACTGCAGGAGATCTGATTAAATTGATGAATGAAGAGACAATATCTTCATTTATTAGATGCATGGGGTCGATCTTTTCTTACAGTGCCGTTTTAACCCTTTAGTAGAGTCATACCGATCTAACCCTTCATCTGTAATAATAGGGTTGCTGTACTTCCCCACATTCTGTTTGTGTAGCTATTTTTGACCTGTGACTTTTAAGCATGACACTGATGTGTATTAGGACAGTATTGTCCAGAAATATGATACTCCCTTTCATTCACATGATGGAGTGAGGTGTCAAATTGCAGTGTTACGGTACCTTCATATATTGAATGCATATTGGACCATATTCACATACCGTCTTATTCCCATTAAAAAAAAAGTTTTAAAGGTTATGTTAAAAGATTCAACCAATCTGGCTGTGCAACATGTGTATTCACGATGTAATGTCTGGGACTTTTAAATATTTTCTTAATTTTCAGGGCTTTTGCAGGCCTGTACATCACAGTTTTAGAATTTCTTTAGGCTTATATTCTTATATTTCTACTTTTCTCATGGGAAGCAGTTTTTGCAAGATGTCTATTATGCTCACCAAGACCAATATAATAAAACCAACAATAGTGAGAAATACTATTACAACTTGTGCATTTTGGAGGACTCTATGACGAGTAGAAATATCACACTGCATTAATTAATTATTTATAATAATGATTTATAATAATTATAAATTTATTATTTATTATTTAATTATAAATAATATATTATTTATATAAATTTATTAATTCATTTATTATTTTGTTACGCTATCAATGTATTTTTATCAGTTCAATGTGTCCTTGATTAATAAATATAATAAAAAATATTTTGAATGATCCCTTTTGGGCAACATATAACATAAGACAGTAAATATGTATTAAAAATGTTAGAAAGATTAAATCAGCATTGTGTTGAAACAAATTATGATTAAATGCTGACTTGGTAACATAACATTGCATGCCAAAGAAGTTGATGCCTGTTGCTACAGATCATGGGAATGTACAAACCGTTAACACTGTAACCTTGCCCAACTTCCTGAATGCCAACTCGCACAATTAGAGACATTGGCAATTGAACAAATTACACCATATGTTTCTCACACTTTTGCATGAACAATGACGTAGTTTGTTGACCAAGACTGTGTTTTGTTGACGTCAGCATTTTGCTTTGGTAGTATATGTGTATAGTGTGGGTTATGCATTATGTACCCTGGGACACCCTTCTGACCTGTGTACTGGGGGTGTGTGTGTGTGTGTGTGTGTGTGTGTGTGTGTGTGTGTGCATCCATAGGGTCTCCTGACGTCTCAGGTCTCTAATCTCATTCTTTCTGAAGCAGTTGTGGATTTTTTGTTGAACACTGCTCACACAACCTTAGAACAGACACTAATTGACTCAGAATCCAGACCTGAAATCATGTAGGTTGGTGGTAAGACTCCTAAAATTGGTTAATTTGGATGTTTAGCTCTCTATCTGTGCCACTTGGTTTTAAACTCCAGTTGTGATTTGAGGACTTGAGGTGAACCCAACATAATAAATGAGGTCATAAATTGACAATATTTTTGTTATTTAAAACTGTGTGTAGCCTACTTTTACAAAGTACTATGTTTATATCGTGGTGCAGTGATGTTACCAAATAGCAATACCATGGTACTTTGCGGTGTCTTATGCTCTTTAAAGCTGCATTCATTAATGATCACAAATACAATAATATTGTGGAGTGTTATTACAATGTAATAAAATGGCTTTCAATTTTAAAATACTTTAAATATAATGTATTCCTGTTATTCCTTCTAATTTAGTATTAATGTTGGAAACAGTTGGGCAGCTTAATGTATTTTTGGAACCTTTATTTATTTATTTATTTATTTTCAGAAGTCCTCTGAAGAAGAACTGCATTTATTCAAAAAAAAAATTAACAACATACATCTTTACTGTCATGTTTAACATGTACTTCCTAAATAAAAATATACATATAGCATACTGACCCCAAATGTTTTGAACAGTAGTGTAGCTACATTTACATTGATGGGGTATCAGTGCAAAAGAATAACATATACAAATGTGTTTTATTTAGTCCCACATTTAAATATATTCAAGTGCCATAAAATATTATGATATGGTTAAATTAAGTCATCAAGCAACATTCAAGCAGCACGTCACTCTGTGATCTGTAGGGCCCAGAGGCAACTGAATTCAAAGCTAACCAGGCGTTAATCAAGACATGTTTATTTGTTGAAAGTCAAGATGGATTACCAGGAATCTATAGACCAACAGAAAGCTCTGGTGTAGCCAACCAGGACATTCATTTAAAGTGAAGAAGTCTACACCTGTGAACCTGTATGATAATGAGACCTGGAGATCAATGGAGCTATTACATGCATGAACGCCTCTCAGCTCTGGGTGCGACGTGTTTTACACAGCTCATGTCTGACCGGTCCTACTTGCTGCTCTCAGTATAAATGAATTAACCATGTCTTTGCTTGTCCCATTTGAAGAAGATACAGGATAGAATGTTAAAGTGGAAATAGGTTCAAAGCCTGATTTGGTTCAGCACAACTGCTCGTTGTAAAGGTGTGTTTACTGACAGCTATTTGCTGCAGTGTAACAGGTGTTGTTCTTTATTTTGTTATCTTTTTTTTAAAGAGAGTTGGTGATTGAATTCTAGGGGGAAATTAAGGAATGCTGTTTTGTTTCTTTCAGCATGTTCCATGGGCAGCAGCACTAGCAGTCTCTACAGTGCCCTGGCTAAGACCACCAGCAGACCTGCTCTCCCTCACCCGTGTGACTCCATTTACAATCCGGGTAACGATCTGGATCTGGAACCTGGTCCAGTCCTGGAGGACCCTTTGGTACTGTTGCGGGAATGTAGAGAGGTTTTGAGGAACCGGTCAGCCCTGCTACAGAGAGCTTTCGTTCAGACCGGCCACGAAGATGCCAGGCAGACGATCAGAGTTATGCAGTGGAATGTATTAGCACAAGGTATAGATTTGTGACATGACTCTGGATCACAAAAACAGTCATAAGTAGCATGGGTATATTTTTAGCAATAGCCAACAACATTACTCTGTATGGGTTAAGATTATTTTAAAAAATGTTATGCCAAAAATCATAGGTATATAGTAAATTTCCTACTGTAATTATCATTGCTGAGTACTAAGCCGATTTTCAAATAGTTGTATCTTGGCCAAACATGGTCCTATTCTGACAAACCATACATCAATGGAAGGTTTATTCAGTTTTTAGGTGGTATAAAAAAAAAAACATTTAGAAAAAAAATGTATGGCTCAGCGTCACATATGACTTATGTTTTCAAATCATACACTACTATTAAAAAATGTGAGTTCTGTTGGGGTCTTGCGCTTAACAAGGTGCATTTATTTAGTCAAAAATACAGTAAAAACATCTGTTTAGATATATTTTAAAATGGAATTTATTCATGTGGTGGCAAAGCTAAATATTAAGCAGTATTCAGTTTCAGATGATCCTTCAGAAATCAGACTAATTGGTGCATTTGGTACTCAAGAAGATGTACTATTATAATTGTCGCTTCTTTACATTTTTGTGGATACTGTGTCTTTATTTCAGGATTCTACGATTTAATATAAAGTTAAAAAGAGCAGAATATTTATATATATATATTTTTTTTTTACTGTCATTTTGATATTTTTCTTTCCCCATCCCTGCTGAATTAAGGCAAGGTTTTCAGTCAACTAAAACATTTTTTTAAATGGTTTATTACACAATAAATTGTAACTGAAAATAAAATATTAACAATAAATAAATAAGGCAGATTTCTCTTATTATCATTTAGATTAACTTGTAGTAGTGTAATTAAAACTAAAATAAAACGTACACCTTTATTATTATTTCTTTCATTATTTAAGCTGAATTAAAATAGAAAATATAAAAAGGAAAAATATTGAGAAAATTTCAATTTGTAATAAGAAACAACTGCCACTTTTTCACATATCGTAAAAGGGGAAAAAACACTTTTGTAAATGTTGGAGTTTCATTTGCTGGTATGATTTAAAGTACTTTTCATTTAAACCCCTTTTTTTCTAACATCTTTCTGTCCTATTGCAGCATTAGGTGAAGGCATGGACAGTTTTGTGCAGTGCCCCATGGATGCTTTAAAATGGCCTGAAAGGAAGTATCTGATCCTTCAGGAGATCTTAACCTACAGACCTGACATCATCTGCCTTCAGGAAGTTGACCACTACTTTGACACGTTTCAGCCTGTCCTGGCAAGTTTGGGCTACCAGTGCAGTTTCTGCCCCAAACCCTGGTCTCCATGTCTGGATGTGGAGGACAACAACGGCCCAGACGGTTGTGCCCTGTTCTTCAATCTCAAACGCTTCCAGTCACTAAACATAACACAGCTACGACTGTCCGCCATGATGATGAAGACCAATCAGGTGGCGATCATCGCCACTCTACGCTGCCGAGCAACTAAACGTGCGTTTTGTGTGGCGGTGACGCACCTGAAAGCACGGAATGGTTGGGAGGCCCTACGCAGCACGCAGGGCTTAGATCTCCTACGGAACCTACGAAACGTTGCTCAGACAATCAAGACAGAAGAAAAAACAGATAGCGACATTCCTCTGATCGTATGTGGCGACTTTAATGCCGAGCCCTCGGAAGACGTCTATAGGAAGTTTGCGACATCCAGTCTGGGATTGGACAGTGCGTATAAGCGTTTGAGTACAGATGGGAAAAGCGAGCCACCTTACACAACGTGGAAGATCCGGGCCAGCGGCGAGAGCTGCCATACGCTGGATTACGTGTGGTATTCGCACAGAGCGTTTGATGTTAACGCGCTCCTGGACTTTCCTACACCCGAACAGATTGGACCCAATAGGCTTCCTTCCTATAACTACCCTTCAGATCACCTCTCCCTCGTCTGTGACTTCTGCTTCAAGAATCCAACGCTTGCTTCCCAGTAATTACAGATGTGTAAAGACATTTACCACAAGTCGAGACTTGCATTTCGACATATTTTGCATCGTTCATGACTAATTAACGGTTCAGTCAGTTTGTTTCGAAAGAGACACAAAAATGAAAATGCACTCCTCGTTTGCTCACCTGTTTATTTTCATTTTCAAAGACAAGGCAGCACAATAAAACCTTCACGATGCATAAACATCACTGTCAAAGTAGTCTGTACAGTAAAAAGTACTGTTTGTTCATGCAATACAATAGCTTTGTGTGAAATCGACTGCTCAAAAGTGTTGCCTCGATACATTTTTCAAGAAGTAACTTAAATATCCGTCTGTTCCTCACACAAAGCTACAGCATGGCGTCAATCGTACTAGAGCCGCACGATTATTTGTTAAAATATTGCGATCTCAATTTAAACACTGCAAAGCAATGCCATTTTTAAATGACAGCAATTCAAAGGTCTTTTTAAGGTGAGTAAATGATATTTTCACCTTATACAGTTTTGTGTGATGTTGTTCCTTTAAGCTCTTGTATGTTCCTGACTTTGAGAATGTAGGTTTAAAAGCAAAAAGTTACTTTTTATTATTATTTCGAATATATACGACTCCAAAAAAATCATGCTGGAAATATTTTTTTGGTTTTTATTGTTGGTAACATCATGACACGTTCACAAATAAAACTGGTGCATTGTGGTATTTCATATTGACGAAAATAAAGTATGTTTGGGAGGATGTCAAATTGTGCATAAAATGTGAAAGTCTTTTTTCACGTCACTTATTCATTAAAGAATCATTTCCTTTGTTGAGCATCCTCAAAATAATCATTTCACAGCTTGTTTCACCCGGGTCTACCATAATCAATTTCAGACAGTTAAACTATTAGGACCTGTCACCTGAGCTCTTTTTATGGTCATGCATCATTACTTCCTGCAGGGTTAAACAATTTTATGAGCTAATTATAAACTGCTTTTTTTTTTTAAGCTGTAAAGACCACTATAGAAAGAAGTTGCAAATCCATCCCTTCTTGCCAACTGATTTATTTGATGTTATCTTAAGTACTGATAATGGTTTTAACGGGTTTAGTTTTAGTTAACCATTAAAAACCAAGAGTGAAACCTAAACGGGATGTCTTGAGGAGCTTTAAGAGATTGTTGTGTAGAGTGTCTGTGTGGAGAGGTCAGGTTTTACACAACAAATGTAACCATAAACACATCTAGTAAACGCACTACCTCCTCGTGGTTGAATATATAACTGCATGTACACAGCTAAGAAATACAACTGCTAGCTGCGGACTGTGGCACAGTGACGTAATGACTAGACTTCCATTGAAATCTTTCACTAAATTGCACAACCGGTTTTTCCTCATATTCGGTGTATTCTGCGCTAACCATGCAAATGCCTTTCAGAGGGTGGAAGCCCTAAATTTTTATGAAGTACAGTTGACAGGCTGTTCAGCAGAAGTACTTCCTAATCAAACACTAATGTTTCGATAATGTATTTTAGCAACTATGAGGCTCAAAATCCATACATATAAGTAGACCTTTCCAACATTGTTGAACAGACTAAGATCTACTTTCAGGGCAATATCAACGACTGACTCCCCTACACATCTCTCTACGTGATGGTAAACCGTTAAACTTTTTTTTATAAAATGGTTGCAAATGAACCAAACCCACCCAAACTAAATTAAACATAAACACACATAACATAACTAAAACAAAAACCTACCTGTCTTGCTTAAATGACACAAAAATAAGTAAACTCTAAAGAAATACCCATGATGCACCGGGTGCATGAGTCCGTACCTGCTGTAAGGAGTGCTCTGCCCTCAAGCAAGCGTTGGTTAACCCTTTCAGCGGTGAGTTTAAAATATTCCAGCCATATTATTCTTAGCATGCTGCATAGGTGATCGACCGCGGTGAAGCCATCCGCGCCTAACAGATACACGGTCAAACTAGCCGCACTTTTTTTGTATTGCGCGTGTAATCGTGCACTTACGGTAACGGGTTCTGAGAGCAGGCAAAATGCATGTAAAGAAGCAGTCAAACCGGCGTTTCCTACATACATTTTATTCGGATGTTTATAAATACATTAAATTAGTTCATAAACGTTAGTATTGTATATTTAATTATTAACAGTTTATTACAGTTTATATAATATATATATATATATATATATATATATATATATCTCAATGTGTTTTATTCATTTTTTTTATGTGTGTGTGTGTGTGTGTGTGTGTGTGTTGATAGGCTCTCTCTCTGACTATATATATATAGAAGAAAAAAGTTCATGTTTCAACTTTTGTTTTCTAATGTTTGCAAATACATAAATGTTTGTGCATAAACGTTTGAATTGTACATTACTATAAATAATGTATTAATGTAAATACATGTTAATAAAAATGTGTTTTCTTCAGTGTTTTAGTTTATTTTGTGTGTGTGTTTGTGTATGAGTATACTGTATATGTATACACATACGTAACATATATTTGTAAATACTTAAAATTTCTACATAAACGTTTGTATTGTACATTAATCATTCATTACAGATCTGATTATTCTTTCAGTTCATGTTGATTGATATTGATTGATTAAGTTATCTTGGCTATCAATGTATTAATTTTCAAGTCAATTTACTGCAGTTTCAGTGAAAATTAAAGGCAAAATCATCCCAAACATTCTTGCAGCTGAATAGTTTCCTTATTTTCGAAAACTCAGAAAAAGTGTCACTTGATAGGTTAGCTCATAACATATCGTTCCTAGCACTAGGATTATATCCATATATTTAAAAAATTTTTAAAAATCCTCTATAGCTTATTCTTTCAATCGACATTTTTGTCCGATTTTTGACTATCACTGTAATTCTTTCCAAGACTTTTTACTGTATAGTTTTGGAGAAAACTAACTGCAAAATCATGTCAAAGAGCAAATGGGTCCTAGCTCTTAAATTATTTTGGAATATTCAATAACTTATAAAATATATTCTTTTATAGGTTAGCTCATTCTTTCAACTGATATATTTAGTGAAACCCTGACTATCACTGTACTTATTTTCAGTGCATTTTACTGTATAGTTTTGGAAGAAAATAACAGCAAAACCACACAAACAGCAAATGGGTCCTAGCACTTTTAGTATTTCTGTATATTCAAACAATCATAAAACATATATTCTTTCAATTGATATACAGTACAGGCTAAAAGTTTGGACACAGCTTCTCATTCAATGTGTTTTCTTTATTTGCATGACAATTTACATTGGTAGATTCTCACTGAAGGCATCAAAACTATGAATGAACACATGTAGAGTTATGTACTTAACAAAAACAGGTGAAATAACTGAAAACATCTTTTATTCTCTAGTTTATTCAAAATAGCCACCCTTTGCTCTGATTACTGCTTTGCATACTTTTGGCATTCTAGTGATGAGCGAGAGAATTTCTAGCTTTATAAATGGGGTTGGGACCATCAGTTGTGTTGTGCAGAAGTCAGGTTACTACACAGCCGACAGCCATATTGGACAACTGTT
>JAUCMU010000001.1:7806583-7819210 GCA_032275025.1 Enteromius treurensis
CTGATGCGAGCCAGATCCTTTTATTTAGCAAAATTGAGATTAATAGTTACATTTTATTGTTGTGTGGCAAAGACAGGGCTCCATACACACATACACATTTAAAAAAAAAAAGAAACCCCAAGAAAATGGCACTTGAGGCACCTAGGAGGAAAGGGGCGGGTGCTCAAGCACCCTCCGCACGTGCCTGATTCAGCTTATAACTCCGTTTCTGCGTCATTTTCAGTACACTTGAGGCCTAACTTCCCGCTTTTTGCCGGCTTTAGGTTGTATTCACTAGGTCTGCTTGATTTTAAGCCTGTGGTCAGCCTGTGGTTTCTTGTGTCTCAGTTTGTTTCTTAGTTGTCATTAAGAATTAGATTTTTATTATCAGTGGTATTATATGAAGCCTTTTAATCGTTTCTATCTCCTAGGATAAAAAAGGTCCCCTAAAGCCATATTTTTCTCTATCTCAGACATTTGCATAAGATTGTTGTATTTTAGCTCCTAGTCGCAGTCATGTAGTCTTAGTAAATCAGTTCATTTTAAGCACTTAGACCTGTTCTAATTTTAATACAAAAAGTAAGAGGAATATGATGAACTGCTAACTAATGACCAACTAATAGTTGGTCAGACTGGTTGTTAATACACAACCAGCACCAGAAGTTAGTAGTGAAGCACCTGTTAGCCTCCACTTATTTACTATTTTAATATGAATATCATGCACAAACAATACAGAAATAGTTTAATACCAGAATAACGTTTGATTGGAAAAACATTGGTAATTCCCATTTTTTTAATCTGGTTTCGATTAAAATAAATGATATTTAGCCTAGCGGTTGCACGTGGTCTAGTAGTAAATGTTCATTAGTTGTTATTTATTTGATGGCCATCATTAAAATAGCGATCCAAGATGCAAGCAACAAAACGGCTCTGCAGCTGACACAGATGTATCAAAAAACAACACCAGTCAAATTCAGGAATATTTTTTGTATTCGAGTAAAATCTACTTGAGTACACTTTGAAACAAGAGTACAACAAAATAGAGCATACTTCAAATGTTGAATATACAAACTAGATTATTCTGAACACAAACATCTTGTTCTCCCTCTTTAAGGACTAATAAAACCAAAAGAAAAATGCGCAACAAATGTATTTGAAGTGAGGATGCATGCTGATGATTGACCTTTATTTTTTGTTTTGTTATTTAGAAAAATTGGCATCAATCCAGGATTTGGATCCAGATTTGCTTATACCTAATCATACGGTCTTTTTTAAACTGGATGATTGTGATGAGAATGCAAAAATGATTTGCAGTTTGTTTGCCAATAATACTGTGCTCGGTACAATGTGTAAGGGAACCAAAAAAAAAAACATCAAACAAAACATGAGCGTAACACAAAAGCTTAATAAGCTTGACTTAAAAGAATAACGACAAAAACAAAACTGTTCTAAGGCTGCATTGTTTATAAATTCAGTAAACTGTATAATTCATATATACAAAGTCCATTTCTTCCCTTAGTAGAGGAGGAGGGAGAATCGACACGTTCCTGTGAAACACGGGCAGAAGCGTGCAGTCACAGTGATCGTCAAAAGAAACTGCTGGTTTTGCCTTGCAATTTAAATGTTCAAGAAAAAAAAAAACTCTTTATACAAGTTATAAAAAGTTTAATGTGTCCTCCCTCAAAAGTTCACATACTTGACTACTTCAACTACTCACTCCTTAGTGTTCGGCTTAGCTGTTATTAGTGTTAGATTTAAAAAAACAAACCAAAAAAAAAACTAAACTGTAGTGTCCTTTACATTGGTCCCTTTTAACAACTCATAATTGAAACGTCGGTCAGATTGAATCCACATGATGTGAGAATTGTGGTCTTTTTTTTTCCCCCCCTCTCTTTTTAACATATAAAATGAAACCACAATTTAACTCCGAAACTGTACAAGTCAACAAATCTCCAGTTTGTACTCCCAAAATGTGAATGGTATCTGGGGGATACAAGTTCATTTATTATAGTTCATGACTGACTAAAGGCATCACTTTTCAGCTCTCTGTTTCCGACTGTGGATTTGAAGCTTCCTCTAGCACCACCGCTGCTGCTTCCTGTGTGGGAATGTCCTGCTCAGGCTCTGAAGTGCTGTCGGGTTTCGACTCTACGCTTTTTGCTTTTGGAGAAAGCTGGCTCTGTTGAATCTGGATCTGAACTGGAACTGACACCGGAGTAGATGCCTTCTGAATGGAGATCGGGACTTGAGTTTGCTTCTGGATTGAAACGGGGACCTGCGTTTTCGCCTGAGCTGGAACTGCCAATCGAACCACTTGCGCTCCCTGCGCCACAGACATGGGCGCAAGGGATCGGACGGCAAGGGGGGCACCCATCAGATTGATGCCTGGTTTGGCCTGTAGCTGACACTGCGTGAGCTGGGTTGCAGGGATGGTGATTATCTTGGCGAGCTGGACCGTGATCTTGTCGCCGTTCTCGGCCGTGGCGGGAACCATCGTTGGCATGGTCTGGATTAGGACTTTGTGTGCGTTCGCACCAGCTGCTGAGCCGGTGTTGGTGGGTGCTGTCGTGAAGAGTGAAGAGTTCGCTGACTGCACGGCCACTGTTGAGATCTTCTGTCCCAAGGAGTTTGTCATTACGACCGGCACTTGCATAGCAACCCGCACAGTCCTGGACACAAGATTGTGTTTTAAAACAATATGGAAAAAAAATAAAATCTATTTTTATTTATTTAAAACACACATTTAAGTCTGGTTACCTGGGTGCATTGGCATTGGGGATAAAGGTGGCATGGGACGGCTGTGATGGATCGGTTGATGCAGAGACTGTTACAATGCGCTGAACAGGAGTTGCAGTAAGCGCAGCTTTCGCTTTTGGAGAACCTGGATGGATCACAGTCCTACCGCCCCCTCTCAAGATGGCAGGGGTTTTGGAGAGGTCAGTTGCCAGTAGAGTGTCAGATGAGGGTGGAACGCGCTCGTAGGTCTTCGCTCCAATTATTTCATCGCCAGGGTCGCACTTATCATCATCGATGACGACAATGTCTTTAGGCATTTCCTTAAACTGGTAAACTAACCTCTGACCCTCTACTTTAGCCAAGATGCCTCTCTGATAGTAATACCTTAAAGAGAAACAAATACAACATTAGAATAGATAGTTCTAGTTAAGGATGCCAACTGCTGGCATTAGAAAATGTGTTTGTACACACAAGCTCCTCACCTGAGGGCTCTGCCCATGGTTTCATAGTTCATGTCAGGTTTGTTCTTGTGTTTGCCCCAGAGCTTTGACACAGCTTTGGAGTCCACCAGTTTAAAGATGCCCTTCTCCCTCTGTGTCCACTTAATGTATCTTGGACAGGTGTTCTTATCCTGCAGCAGGTCCAACAGGAACTCCCACAGGTATGTACTTCCTGTAAGAAAACACAATTATCACAAAAGTTCAACTTAATGATATTTTTTGCAGTTAAATATGACTCTGATGTTTCTTCACCCACTGATAAAACACATCATGCATATAACACTGAATGTATGAGACGTACCTTTTCCTTCCCTAGACTTCTTCTTGATGCCCAGGTCTGGAGATCCATTAGAAATGTGATGGGGTTTGGGTTTCCGCCCAGCTAAAAAAAAAAAATTAAACAAACAACAGTTAATTCACTTCAATTAAACTTAATTAATTAAACATAAAGTTAACAGAACACATTCACAGACATCCCATTTAACTGAAAAAATAATAATAATCTGCATATTGCCTTTGCCAATGTTCATGTTCTCACATTTTCTTCTTTTGGTGGGCTCTGTCTCCAGCATCTCTGGCTCCTGAAAAACCGTAACCACCTCCATGGGCTCCGAGTCCTCTGTGCTGACCTCCACCACGGTTTCTGTCAGCACATCTGGTCGCATGGCAGCATGCAGGAACTCTGACGTGTTGACACACGGAGGCACAAATACTTCTACACAACAGGGAAAAAAAATATTTAAATCAAGTTTTGCCCACACATTTGTGGCTATCTACTAGTTTGTTGGTTTTTTTGAGAGAGCAGTGCTCACCTGGGCTTCGGTCTCCACGCAAGCTGGAAGGAGAATCCATGTGTAAAAGAGCTTCAGCAGCCTCAATGGTTTTGTCAGAGCATTGTACGGAGCCATGAACTGATGCTTCCACTGCAACAAACAGAACACACACACAAAAAACTTTAAAAAGGCAAAAACAGTAATAGTGGGAACTGTTATTACAATGTAAAAAAAGAAAAAAAAAAAGAAAAAAAATTTTCAACTTCAATGTACTTTAAACGCAATTTATTCCTCTTAATGAAATGATAAAAAGTAAATTTGATAAATTAAATTTAAAAAAAAGGACTTCTGGTACACAAGCCACCTCCTGTTTCAAACTAAATATCTATACACTCAACTGACAATAGAGGGAGCTAGTGGGTGGAAAACGTGCATTCGTGGTCACTCAGTACCGTAACATAAAAATCATAAGAGTAAGTGATGTATTTAAGCACAGGTTTGATTTATAGCAATGGCAATAAATAAAAAACAAAGTTCACTTACTATTTTTGACTCTTGTAAAACCTTTATGGTTAAACAACGCTAACGCGGAATCACTAAATATAGCAAACACAACTGTTTAAGAGAGAACATTATATGTAAATCCCATAAGGACCTATTAATACAAACGTGCAACCTCTGAACTATAACCTTCTTGAGATTCTCTAAATAGATCCAGGGGTGTCATACCTGCAATCAGTCAACTCAAAGCCCAATTACTGTGCTCTAAGACAGTTTGGATAAAAGCATCTGCTAACTGACAAGACACTTCCTTGGACGCACGTATTTGGAAACAGGTGCGGAGAGGCTGATCTCAGACAAGCAGTTCATGCATATATAGGACAGAACTTCCAGCCCTGCTCCCTTTGACGTTTACATCCAGAGCCACCAGCACCTGTGCCAGTCTATCCAAACCGTCACTCAACTCCTGTTACAACCTGAGCCTGCCCATGTTTGGCTATGCTTGTCTGTTGCTGCACACGGGGGCTATCTTTAGGCAGTCCCAGTCATAAACACATACACACCGTGTCCTCTAGAATGGGTGACCCGGCATGCATTTACTTCCTGTATTCAGACAGATCTGCCCTTGGAGACAGGACACAAATCAAAGCGTAGATATTCAAACAAAAAGCTTACGGTGTGCAGTTACACTGCCAAGTTAATACAAGGAGGCTGCTTTCAAACGATTACTATAAAACAGAAAAAAAAAAATTTAATAATCATTTTGTCGTTGTTTCATTCAGTCCTCATAGATATAAATTTAAAATGGTTGTTTACACACAAAGTTTATGTTTCATCATCTACTCACCCTTATGTTGTTCCTTACTATAAATTTTGGAAGAACACAAGGATGATAACTGTTGACTTTCATTAATGATTTAAATATTCCTTAAAGAGGTCAATCAAAAATAAACTAAAATGCAAACCTTAAAAAGACAAAACAATACTAAAAGCACTTTTAATAAATTATTTAAACTTTTTGGTAATGTACATTTACATAATTGTAAATAAAGCACTACTAAATAGCTGCTAATTATCTAAAACACGTCATTGTTGCTGTTCATATAATAATAAACACAGTATTATTGCCAATAATTCAGCAAATCGTAAACAACCAGTACAGAAGACGTAATAGTGCGGTACTATTTTTGTGACTAAAATAGCGGTCCACTAGAAAGTAGTGCTGTCCCTCCTCACTTCCGTGTTTACAGTCGTCAGAGCTTTCCCTCCAGTTCTTTCTGAAGACGTTCTCCGTGCTTCCTGCCACTCAATCCCCGCCCCGAATCTGATTGGTCTCTTCTCTGATCGACGCCCCGAGAAAAACGCAAGACGATTGGTCAGGCGTAGGATTTCGAACGCGACGCCAATACTATTGGGCAACAAGTGCTGCCACTCAAAATGTAGACAGCCCAGTTGAGTAACAATGCTTCCGCCATCAAATTAGCTCTAAAATCTAAACATTCACAGGAAAAAAAGTCAAATAACCCCTCGACACTTTTACAGCAACACATTTCAAGTAGGAAAAGACAAAGTGACGTTTAAAGGAACAATTAAGCGATAAATGTTGCTCACTGAGCTTAACATTCAGCGCTGAAATGTGCAGAAAGCAGAGCGACCACGTTTAGATAACGGGACATCTGCGACATGAAGCCAACGTGGATTGTATTACCCAAACCCAATGTTTTTGGACACACAACTTAACACCATTAATAAATTACAAAGCGATTATAATGTAGTTGTTCCGCGTGTTTTTTCATCCGATAATGCCACATTTCTTTTGACGATGAGGCATTAAAAATAATCCAATCGTAAAACGTAAAGCTCTCAGGCGCAATTTTATTAAAGATAAACTCCACTTAACAGATTCACAAAAATTCGCAAGCTGTATTTAGGAGTTAAAAATAAAACTCTGTCCTTACGACTCCAGACAGCGTGGCAAAGACGTAGGAAAGACAACATCTCTCCCACTTCCTGGTTTCAGAGCAGCGCACCACCTCCAGAGAAACCCGTTATTCTAACACAGTCCACATTCAAAACGCCCTCTGCGCCGTGCAAACTCAACACCGTGCACGCTGCTAACGCATCTAACAACGCACACGCTTTCGTGATACTTTTTAGCACTCCAAGAAAGCATATAAGAAAATTAGGCAACGCCATGCAGGTTGCCAACCAAGGTGATCACTTCCTGAAATGCCCTCCATTACTTTACAGCACAAGTTCACGGATCTGAGCGCCGCGGCGCGAGCACCGCTCTGCTGCGCCCCAAACAAGCCCACGTTGGAGAGGCCGAGCAAGCGCTTTACTCTTTTTACCTGCTCGGATAAGCAGATCGAGCTGGTTAGCGGGTCCATCATGCAGCGACGTCGCCATGTTTCGTCCAGAGGTGCAGAATTCACATTGACTCGCATTGAAAGCGTTTAGAGACGCACGACTAACGTATCACTCCGCCTCCACAGGAAATCTCCACAAACTCAACAGCGCGCACAGATCCTTCCGCGCCAAACACAGGAAATCCTCCGCGCGCTTTGCCTTACGTTCAATTTACGTCAACAACATTTACAAAAAAATACTTTTCAAATCTTTTAAAAATAGCAGTTAAAATTGAGCATATACGTATTTTCAAATCTAAAATTATCCTCAAAGTGAATTCATTGAAGTTACTGAAAATAACGGTCAAGAGGGATATTTTTTATGAAATATTCCTAAACGACTTTTTTATTTACTATCTAAAAGTATCTAAACATAAATATTGAGCTTTTATTAAGAGAAAATGATATGTGCATTCCTTTTGCCGTATAGTGGAAGTCTTATTTTGTATATTATTATACATTTATTTTGTTTTATTAAGGGTTATATATACACACAATTAAACATATCGTCTTTTAAGCACTTTAAATTATGATCTCAAAGTGTCTCAAACATATTTAAACAAAAAAACACTCTTCTATATAGATACGAACATGTGCGTTTCTTCTCCGTTTTTTGTATTTCATTCTTATCTAGAGGAACCTTTTTTATGAGCATCTTCATATTTAACATTTATGTTATCTTCTAAGCATTTTAGTAACTGTGATAAAGATTCTAAAACATTTGTGGTCGAATAAGTGTGACACGTGAAGTATTATTATTTAAGTATTACAAGTACTGTTCTAATACTTCCAAAAAAGCATTATGAGACGAATAACGTTTTCTGCGCAACACTTCAAAGATTGCCCACAAGAGGACAGTAGAGATTTATCACAAGATAGGACCTTGGCAAATTCACATCATTTATACGCGCTGATCCTCAAGTTGCACTTTACCATTAGTTATTTTCTTTATCGAAACACAAACCCACACACACAAAAAAGTCTCTATTTACTTTTAGTTTTGTTTGTTTGTTTTTTTAATCCATACAATGAAGATGGTGATTTTTTTTTTTTATTCTATAAAAGGGCAATTCTGATCAGGAATTTGTTGTAAAACTACTAGCATAGCCCTGTGTCCGCCTGATAGTAACCGTAACCAAAACAAGAAAGCTATCTTGGGCCACATGGTTGATTTTCTTGCAGAATCATGCTTATGTGGTTACCCTCTAAAATGAGGCATCACTAAATAGCCCATAAATCACGGCCCATACGGACCGCATTTTATATACAAAATATAATAACAAATAGTCTGCAAGCACCAAAATAACCAGGATACATAATTACTAACATCACTGACACATAAGAAAGCAATGTGCAACTATTATAGTAGTCTACTCTCCCTTTAGCATTTCCTGACCATCAACCCATAAAGTTTTTTTGGGGGCGACAATTCAGGTTTAACAATGCACATTGCTGGTCATATTTTCACAAACATTGGTTTCATAAAGTCTCACTGTCAACAGCAACTACTGGAAATAACAAGATTCAAAATATTCAAGAATATATCAGGAAAAATGAGCATTTTGTTCAAATGAACAAAAGCACTAAGTAAAGTGGTAAAGTGTGTGCAAAGGGTTTTTGTTCCACTTGGATGGGAAATTCAATAGGCCTACATGTTTTGAAAAGCTAAAAGTTGATGCATATCAAATTATGCAGACTACTGTTTTTTTTTATAATGAAATGTGTGTCACTTATTAGAATGCATCTAAAATACATGTCCTTTATAAAGGCGTGTGATCAGGTAGGGACAAAAAAAACGTACATTAAAAAAAAATACAATTATTTGTCTTTAACTTCAGGGAATCTATAAGCATCCCAAACTCACAGTATAAATTTACTGAATTAAATTGCAGTCGTTCCCATTTTATACACTACTTTATAACTAGTAGTGTAGCTAAGAGCATTGATGTTTAGTGTGCTTACATTAAATACTGTGTACATGTCTTGTGTATAAACACAAAAGGGATTTATCTTCAAATTTCCTGACCAAGTGTTCAGCTGAGACAGACAGAATAGTAGTTATGTTGTAACAGTGCTCTCACCTGTCTCCAGCACTTCAGTCTCCACCTCCTGCTCCTCAGCAACTCCCTGCATCAGGTAGGTCTCATCATCGTACACAAGCACCTGAGCGGCAAAGCCCTGCTCCAACCGCGCACTGGGCACAGGCTCCACAATCACTGCAGGGTACTCCACCTCTCCTTCCACCTCTCCCTCTATCTCTCCCTCAACCTCATACACACCCTCCTCCTAGACAGAGCACAGAGGTTTCATTAAGAAGAAGAAAAAACAGACATTTCAAAATAACATTTCTTAAAATTCAGTCTACAGAATTTACATTTTAAGAGTTGCTGTACATTCTTAATAGGGTTGGGTCGATAGACGATGCCATCATCCATCGCCGATGGCCGATAGACATCACGATGCTGAGCCGGCATTGCGATGCTCCGCCCCAGCATCGGCAACCAGCGCCGAAGAACACATTTAATCTATGGCGGGATTAAATGCGCTCAATCCTCTCTCACCTGCTCGCGCGAACACTGTTTTGTCAGTCGTGGGGCGGGGCTTTGCGTTTTAGTTACAACTAACAAAAATTGATATGTATACCAGTTAGAGGACTCTCGATCGATTGGGCTTGGTTTGGGCAAAAAAAAAAAGTTTCTCTTGATATCCCCAAGTCAAAACCTGAACATTTGCTTCCACATTAGAATCAATGGCATTCCTTCACTGATGAGATGCCAATGGAAGGGGGTTAAAATCAAAACCATCGGTTTAAAATAAATCACAATACTGAAGTCGGTAACAACTTTGGGTTCATTCAAACAAAATTGGATATAACTAGGCATCAGACATTACTGTTCCGTCTCATTGACCATCGGATGTAAACAGCAGACAAAAATGGTAAACACTTTCTGAATCTGGCAAGCTCTAATCTGATTGGCTGATCGTCATATCCTGACAGAATAAACTGCAAAGTCAACAAACATTAGGCCAGTCATTAAAACTATGACTGTGCAAGATTATGGCAAGCCTAACTTCTACAAATCGTGTAACGTCAGCCAATCACATTGGAACTCGCCATATTTGAGAACATCAAAGAACCAGCGAAAGAACCGTGGAAGTGCCATGTTAATGCGAGAAAAAAGGATTTTATAGTTGTAAAAATCTTACCGTTAAATGGTCATCCACTGCTGTGACGTACTCCAACACCGCTCCTCCACTGTCTACAAGCACCACAGACGTCATGACTCATACCACACACACACTGACCCCCTGTGGTAAACTCCAGGACTGCAGTCAGACAGCAGGATAAGAGACAAAAGACACAAAGAGAAGAAAAGATCAACAGCACTGCAAAAAGAAAACATCTCAAAACAATCATGAACCTCATGTGCTGAGCCAAAGCGACCTGCTCTCCCGTTCTCTCAGTCTGGTTCAACAGGAAACTCACTCTTGCTAAGGAACAGAACACCAAAACAGGAAGCCTGTCTGTGAAACACCGAGGCCATGGCAACAGCCAACATACTTTGGTTTGTGGAGCTGAAATGACAACTACTGCAGCCAAAAAAACAAAAAATAAACTAAACTAGCAGATTAAAAGTCTTTCTCAATTCATCTTCTTCAAAAAAGAAAGAGTGGGAGGGAAATAAGAAGTGTCAGTGGGACAGTCTAGCAGCTAAATTATTGAGTGACTGAAACCACGCTCCAGACAGCAGAAGTGACACAGCGATTCGATACAGTAGAAACATGCACATGCGTAAACCACTGAAAACTAAAGAAATGCTTCAACTAAAAATGAAGGCTCTCTCATTATCTCACTATCATGTTGTTCCAAATCTTTCTACCATTCTTTCATTTATTACCATCACCATATACAACAGAACTTGAGCGCCATGTATAAGTTGTGCCCCAAACGACAGCAGATAACATGCACTTAAACTGCACTATGTACTGTCTAGCACGACACATTTATAATAAATCATCTGGGTATTTAAAGTGCACTTCTTGTTAAAATTCTTGTTAAAAAATATGACCATACATACAGTGAACTGAGATGCAGCTCTTACATCACATTCATGTACTCACAAATAATGGCACATACTATGGTGTGACTGCTTGCATTGCAAGTCGCATGGCCTACATTGATGATTTACTTGTGACTTTAAATGACTTTATACTTAAAGGAATTCTGGAAAATGTCTTCATGGCAGCACACATGTTTGTTATTCCTCTTATTCATCGCAAAGAATAAATAAAGATGTCATGGCAACAGACACTAAAAACTGTTCTAAAGTGCTCTAATAAATTCCCTGCCCAATTGCCACAGCAACGCAATCACAAAGTCTGTGCAGGGACATATAGGGGTGTGACAACATGACACACACACACATTCTCACAGATGCATCTGGATCATGTTATCCGCAAATCACAAAATGACAAGTTTCAGCTTCCACATCAGAGCCTTCTCCACAACGCCGCTTAAGAACAACTTGTCTTGTATTTTCAGCTCATTAAATAAGCAGCCAACAATAACTCAGCATCTACACTTTCAGGTTGAATAGCTTCATGAGTGTACTGAGGGTACGTTTCGATTCAGCACAAGCTGTGTTATTAGATAGCATCAAGGAAATTCAAGCAGCAATTCATCTGTTTCCAACCTATTGTTCCTGGTGCAGCTGTGGAATTCCACAGTGTTCCCCTTCCATTCCAAGAGGTATTCCAATTCCCTAGGAAACTTTCTTGGTCCACTTCAGCCATTCCTCTTTGTCTTGGCAAAAAATCTCCACATTCCAACAAACTGACTCCACAGAAGACAGCCACCTTCCCCACAGCACCATCAGGGACACAGCGAGTGAGGACCGAATGAGAGAACTGCACGCAGTCTGTACCGTAAAGCTGTTGCACTCCATTGCTTTCATTTCCTGTTTTGACGTCCACACCTGTTTCTCAACGTCTTCCTTCTTTAATGCCTCTGTATCTTTCCCTTCGGAGTCTTTTTGTCTATCATGCTCGCATCTCAAGGGTGAGGCAGCGTTTGTTAAGTTCGACTCAGCATTCTGTGAGGCAAGATCACATGGTCGGAGCTTTCCGAACAGGCATCACATGACCAGGACACAACGCTGCTTTTGTGTCCTCAACAGACTCTCCAGTGATGCAACATCCCACCTTTAGAAACACACACACGCAACGGACGCCAAATTTTAGCCTCCACCCAACAGACCTCCAGATGCAACAAATTACTCTTCAATGAGAATCTACTGGCCTGGGCTTTATGTCAAAACACGTCACCTAACTGACAAAAATCCACTTCTGTTTTTACTAGATTCAGTTCTGTAGCCGCCTTCTACAAAATATATGAAGGAACAACATAGCCATATATATGACTTTCTTTCATGGAACACATAAAGAGACATTTTAAAGAATGTTTATGCTGCTCTTTAACTATAAATACAAGCACGTCGTGACAAAGGACCTTTAACACAGCATTACAGATGGCTCTTTTCCACTGCATAGTACGGTACGGTTCAGTACAGCTCACTTTTTGGGGGTTTTCCACTGGTAACAGTACCTTGTCCTTTTTTTAGTACCACCTCAGCTGAGGTTCCAAGCGAGCCGTACCGTTACCAAAACGTGACATGTAAACTCTGCTGGTCACTGATTGGCCGGAGAAAATCGTCATTACTGCGTCACTGA
>JAUCMU010000001.1:7819310-7843243 GCA_032275025.1 Enteromius treurensis
GCGCAATCAGTACACGCCAATATTCATTGGCCTTTAGTAAAAGCTCAAAGGCAAATCGGTCTCTCTGGCGAGTTCCCCATATGTAACGTCTCCGTTCCCTCCTTCAGGGAACGTGGGTTACGATAGTAACCTAGACGATTCTTCTTGAAAAAGTTCCTGCGAGTTCATGCTCTCTCCCTCTCTGATAGCAAACAGCTGGGCGGCTGTCAGCGGGTCCTGCGGGCTGGTGGCCTTTTTAAAGGCTGTGAGCATACCAGCTTTTTGCACTCAATGGATTGGAGACCTCAACTCTCTGGACGGAAATTATCGCTGCCTCACATATCTGGGCCGAGATCATGCTGGGGCAGCATTCGTGGATGATTCATGCATTCATTGAGAATGCATGACCGTTGATACAGTGAGGTCCTGCCTTTCGTTCGCTAGACGTTTCCCTGTCTTTTCGGCTGCCGCAGCAAGGTACTTGGGGAACCTCACATTGACCACACAGAATGTTCGGTCGGGCATAAAAACCCTATGGACTTCTGCCCCATTGCGTAGTTCCGTAGTGTTGCCAGAGCAGATTACTTCTCCTTACAGTGGGCTGAGTGTCTCCTCTGGTGCACCCCAGAAGGATGAGATGTTTATTGCAGCATCAGAGGGAGAGTCAGCTGGTAAGGTGGACGACTCGCCAGGACAATACCCTCCGTGGTCGCCGCCCTGTTCGAGCCGCCGAGGGGGTCAGATTGGGGGTGTCCATGGTGCCCCCGCCCAATCCTTCAAGACTGTATGATTGGTTTCTGGGGCAGGGACAGCCGCGTGTGCCCTTCAAGCCATGTGAGTTCTTTGCCCTCCAAAGTGCTGACCACCTTGCATGACTTGCTATGCTCCGAGCTTATTTCATCGTGCCCAAAAACCGCGTTGGGTTATGACCCATCCAGGGTTTTTGAGCCCTGAATTGGTCCCTTCTCAGGCTGCAGAGACCATTGAGAGCATTTTACCAATCGCACAAAGACGTTTAGAATGATACAAAACATCAAGGGGAAAAACAATATATTCACAAGATATAACACACATAGTGTATATATCTTCTTAGTGACTTTCAATGAAAGCTTTTGGGGAGAAAGATGTGAGAGTGAGTGGCGGGGAATTCAAACTTTGAGTTTTTGAAAATGGGGGCAAAAAACAAAAGTGTTGCATTTATAATTTTGTTCAGTGTACTGTATGTAAGAGTACTGTTAATTCTGGAACCAGGCCTGGCCAAGCCTTCAGAGACAGCTAGTGCACATTCAGAACAAAGACCAAAAGTGTATGTAAACTTTGAGACTGGCTATACAGTATTAACCAATAATTTCATTTTCAGCAAGGGACAGTAGAACATTTGAATTTTACGCAATTTTTACTGAACATAATCCCACAACGGATCTGTTTGTTTCTTTTCATATGTGTCACCTTTGGTGGCAACAAGACCAAAACATACACATTTTAAGTGATTGGATTTGGAAACTGCAAGACTTAATTAAATAATTTAATGAACATCAACAGACACTTAAAATGAAGAACACCGCCATTCAAACCAGCAGCGAGAGTCAAAGCTGGCCCACAGTTTAGTAAATCTTGGCAACCTCTTCAAGTTATTCTGGACTGTTCTGTATTGACTGCTTTGATACTTAACAAAAAGTAGTATACTTCAATAATTATAAAATGTGTTCTAAAATGATTAAACTTTGACAACATCTGCAGTACATTCATCACATACACTGTAAATTTACAAATATTTGTACTTAATCATTATATATGTAATTTAAAGAACAACAAGGAGGAGTGGTGCAGCAGGACTCTGCACAGCCTATAGAGCTGCAGATAGACACTACAGTATGTCAAAAAAGCCATACATATGAAGCTGTTAAAGAGATGCAATTGTCAATTTATTTGATTACAGTCTTTATTGATCAAATATGCCCCTGTAATCATAATTAGTGTGTATGAAAAAATAATAAATGTTGTCTGTGTTTTAATGTCACCAGTGGTCATTTCAGCTGGAAACTGCAACAGATATTTGTAGGAACGTTTGCAAAAATGTTGCATTTTTTTAGTATCCATGTTCCCTGCCGAGTAGTGGCCGCACATACTCATTGGAAACACATGCCTCTACCTACATTTCTGCAAAACTCATAAAATGTATTAATACAAATAAGAAACCGACATTACTTTTTTTTGCTCATTGTTTGGATGCTTCAACCTTTCAAATAGGCAGTTTACATTAATAAAATCCCTTCATGTGATTATGAAAATGTAATGTGGTGTTTTGGGCCTTTTTTGCTGAGGATTTATCAGAGGAAGCCTTTCTGGCAGCAATCAGCACTTGACAATATGTGAATACAAGAATTACCCACACAACAGATGTGTAAAGCGCAGTTGTATATTTGCTGAGTTCTTCATGGTACGGTGTATTATAAAGAGTTGCTGGACTGCAGATAGCAACTGTTTTAAAGACAGATAAAGGACAAACAATTACAATGACAATCAAGTCATTCAATCCAGGTATGACTCCTACGCCCCAAATCAGAGAGATGAGGATGTAAGTCCTGCGCACTGTGCAGATCTGATGATGATGCAGTGGTTTGCAGATAGCAATGTAACGCTCAACGGCCATACCAGCCAAAGTCAGAGGAGTGTTCTTATGAGCAGTTGCAGCTATTATTAGCAGAGTGACACAGAACGGGAATGGTACATTTTGCCATGCAAAACTAATCACATAAAGAGTTACAGATAAACAAACCATGAGCATATCATTAATAACCAGGTGAATATATAATATGTATCGTGGATCATTGTAGAAAACTGAACTTCTAAAGAATATGTATACAAACACTCCATTGATAGAGATAATTATGACCCCAAGAAAAACTATGGTAACATTTTTTTGCAAAAGCTTCTGCATATCTTTCTTGTAGATTATAGAGTTCATTGTGCTTGTGCAGTGATGTGAAATCCTTTGCGTTTTCTTTGGAAGAATGATTTCTTGGCTGACCAGCTTGATCAAGCCTAAGATCCTTAAGATTTTAGAAATGAAAGATTTTAAGAGATTTAAAAAATTTTTTTTTATTATGTTAATAAGCATCTCCTATGAAGAATATAACAACAAAATGAAAGATGTTGAAAAAGTAAACCTACCTTTCCAGTTTGATTAGTAAGTGTTTTGGTTCAAGGCACTGAGCAGTTTATATTCTTATCAAGGATGTAAATGAGGGGGAGAAAAAAAGACCATTAGAGAGAAAGATAGGAAGTGAGAGAGGGAGGGAGGGAAAGAGAGAATTCGGCTTCTCAGAAATGTATTGCTGTAAATTCCATTAGTTTTATTTTGAATAATTTATGAAGTCGTTATTTCAAAAGTTGTGAAAAAACATTTAATGATCTTTTAAGTTTTATTACCTACATTTCATTGTTATGAACAGCTAACAAACAAAATTTGTGCATTTGTGACAGAGCAGCATACATCATGTCTTTTCATTAATATGCATTCACTTAACATACACTTTTATGAAAGGCAAATTACAGTCCATTCAAGATTTACATTTGTTGTCATCTGTGTTGACATTTCTTGCACCACACTCTACCGATTGAGCTTCAGGAATAATGCCATAGGCTCAAATTTGCACATTTGTATCAAGTGTTGCAAATCATTCATCATAAAAGCGATACACTTGCATTAAAGGAATAGTTCACCAAAAAATATATATTTTTTACTCAGCCTCAAGTAATTCCAAACCTGTATGAATTTCTTTGTTCTGCCAAACACAAAGTAAGAAATTTTTAAAAAAGGTCTGTAACCAGGCTCTTTTGGGTCACCATTGACTTCCATACGGGGAAAAAACACTATGGAAGTCAATGGTGACCCAAAACCGCCTGGTTACGGACCTTTTTAAAAAATGTCTTACTTTGTTTTCAGCAAATAAAAGAAAAGAACTAACAACAAAATGCCTTTTTTTTGCTCACTGTTTGGTTGATTCGACCTTCAAAATAAGCAATTTACATGCAAAAAGTCTTTTCATGTGATTATAAAAAAGTTTATCTCGAACACCATAAATCAGTGGGGTGAGCAGTCGTGGTAATAAGTTTGTTATAAAGTAATTAGGAATGGTCACTTTTTTTCGATCATCTAGTGGAAGTTGAGCAGAAATTTTGTCTATGACAGCAGTAATGTAGGACAACATACAGAGCAGAAGCTGTGCTCCATGTAACAGGATGGTGCTTTGAGCCTTTTTTGCCGAGGATTTATCAGAGGAGGCCCTTCTGGCTGCAATCAGCACTTGACAATATGTGAATACAAGAATAAGCCACACGAGTGAGGAATACAAGCCATTCATAACTTTGCTGAGTTGTTCATGGTACAGTGTGTTATACACATTTGATGAACTACACAGAGTATCTGTAGTAAAGACAGATAAAGGACGAACGATTGCTATGACAGTCAAATCAGCCAATCCAGGTAAAACACTTACACTCCAAATCAGAGAAATAAGGATGTAGGTCTTGCGCACTGTGCAGATCTGATGATGATGCAGTGGTTTGCAGATGGCAATGTAACGTTCAACGGCCATACCAGCCAAAGTCAGAGGAGTGTTCTTATGAGCAGTTGCAGTTATTATTAGCAGGGTGACACAGAGCGTGAAAGGAACCTTCGGCCATGCATAAGCCATCACAGAAAGAGAGACACTGAAAAAAACCATGAGCATATCATTCATAACTAAGTGAATATACAATATATATCTTGGATCATTGTAGAAAATTGAACTCCTAAAGAATGTAAACACAAACACTCCATTGATGGAGTTAATTATGATCCCAAAGAGAACAAAGATGAAATTTCTGACAAAAGCTTCCATATATCTGTCCTGGGCACTGTATTGAAACATTGTAGAGTTCATTGTCCTTTTGTAGGTGCAAAATATTAGTGACAGTCCAAAGTCCACCAAGCATGAAGTTGATATCCCAAACATTAAGGAAATAATAATAATAATAATAATAATAAGGAAATACAGACAATCCAATTTTTTAGAAAATATATTACATGAGTTATTATGACTTAAAATTTTTATCATAAATAATAATAAAAATCACCTTATTAGTTGACTTCCTTAGTCAGTTTGGCTTCAGAAGGAAACTGACCGATTTATATACACATTTGAAAAGAGAAAAGGGGAGGGGAGAGGGGGAGGGGCATGAGCTAGTGAGCGGGATAAAGATTTTGGTTTTTCTTTGACTTCTTAGCTTTTTGTTCTTGACTGCATGCTACAGTTAGTAAATCAAATCAAAATGTGGACATAAAATACTGAACTTTACAGAATTTTAGCAGTACACTATATATTATTATGCCAAGACATAAATAATCAACCTCAGGCTGCAGCCTGCTTTCCTCTTTTGATCTCAGAAATCGGCTAACCAGTTGACCCTTTGAAGAGACAATCACTCAATATAATACAACAGCTGATCTCTTTTTTTCTCTTCATATGTCTCACCTTTGGTGGCAACAAGACCAAAACATGCACATTTCAAGTGATTGGATTTGGCCTGCAAAATAGAAGACTTAATTAAATAATTTAATGAACATCAACAGACACTTAAAATGAGAAGCACCAGTATTCAAACCAGCAGCGGGAGTCAAAGCTGGCCCACAGATTAGTAAATGTTGGCAACCTCTTTTAGGTTTTCATGACTGTTCTGTATAGACTGGCAACCACTTCAAGTTGACTGCTTTGATGCGGTCCAGTAAGGTAGGACATTGCACCAAAGGTTCAACTGTACTGAGAAGTGTCGTTTTTGTATAGAAAGAACAACTTTATTCAACGATTCAGCACAGCACTATTTTGGAGAGCATCCACTGGACACACATATGACGCTTTTCCACTGCATAGTACAGTAAGGTACGGTTCAGTACAACTCACTTTTGGGGGGGTTTCCACTGGTAACAGTACCTGGTACCTGGTCCTTTTTTTAGTACCACCTCAGCCGCAGTTCCAAGTAAGCCGTACCGTTACCAAAACGAGACGTGTAAACTCTGCTGATCACTGATTGGCCGGAGAAAATTGTCATTACTGCGTCACTGAACTTGCGACACGAGACACAACAGCTAGATTTAAATCAGAACAGCCAACGAAGGATCGGACCAACTGTTTTGTTTGAAGAAACGCGCCTTTTTGTATTAACCAAATTTGTATTAAGTACAGACATTCCTCTTGTTGATACCGAGGAGCGGATCCAGTGAGAGCTTGATGGGGCGACGTGGAATGAAAAATACTCCATTGTTGTGTGTTTGTTTGTGGCACGTTTACGATGATGTCACGACAGCAGAGGCAGCGCAACTATAACAACACGTGAATAATCCCGCCCACTCTAAAGCGGTACTAAGCTGCATTGGAAACGCAAACCGAGCCGAACTGAGCCGTAACGAGCCGTACCACGCAGTGGAAAAGCGCCAATAGATCAACCATTTAAAATAAACAACGTAAAATATACAGACTGCTTATACTGTAAACAATGTAAGTTGTTTGTTATTTAACATACAAGCCATAATTTTCAAATCTCACATGCAGGCCGGTAAATATTTTATATTTAGATGCAAGGAACCCAAGGCATTTTGGAATCACTGTAATGTTAAAGTGCCCCTATTATGCCAATTTAATCATGATCGTTCATGCAGTGTGTCATGTAGCTAGCTGTATGTAAACATAAACTATCTGCTAAGTTGTGACGCTGACAGTGCACGATAAATAAAGTTATTGTCTATCAAAAAAAAAAAAAAGAGTCGGCTCACATTCGCCTACACGAGTCGTCAGGAATTTGAATCTTTTTCTGTTACGTATCCATGTCACTAAGTAACATATTTGCATAATGTCCGCCCACATACTGCGTCGGGAACAATTTGCCCCGCCCCCAAACAGTACAATCTCCACATGGATTACATCATATCAAGAAGACACTGTATCCTGTGAGAGTAAATTTGTTTTAAGTGCCCTTCTGAAAGATGAATCTACAAAGAATGAGAGGTTAACATTCATTTTTCAACAACACCTCAGCAGTACTGTCTCTTGTTGTGTTCACGTCATTTTACTGATGACTGCTTTTCCAATCTTGGAGTACAACACAATATTCACCAAACGCTTGCTCTTAAAAGATGGATCAGAGTCCAGTTTATTTAACCGTTAACTGACCGATTTGAATTTTGACCGATTAATACAATCAGTTAAACGGTTTAAAGGGTCATTTTATTTATTTATTTATTTAGGGTTAGGGTTAGGGTTAGGGTTATTCATTCATTTCAGTATTTTACCTACTCATTTAAAATCTCATTTCATTGGCCACATTCACACAGCAGCAGAACACAGTTGATGAGTCCTAATACAGGGAGTAACAACCACGTTCTCGGAGCACACGTGCTGTGTGAACGGAACAGGACACATCATTCACTGCTGAAGAGAGCCGCTCTGCTGCACAAACGCGCTTCCACCGGGTGTTTTGCGTAACATATAGTGATGGAGAAATGAGCTGCGTGTCATCTGAAAGTTTTATTAGATCTCGTCAGTTTTCCGCCGGAGCTGCTCTCCTTAGTTTTGTGTTCTGTGCGTGATTCAAATGCTCCGCTCTCCGCGCAAAGCTGCTGTCGGTTAATGAAGGTTTGATGAAAGAACTCGAGCCTCAATTGGACTCCTCTCATGTCAGAAAGTGGTAATACTTAGTTTTGTGGACGTTGCCATGGTTGATATTAAATGGGTCACTGTTGCTAACGGTTTTCTTTCGTTTTCTTCGTCTTCTGTTGTTTGCTAGTTTTTGCGCATGTACAATGAATCCGCAGAAAACAACAGGTCACAGGCGCTAATCCTTTCTAATTGAATTCAATTCTCATTTAAAATAATGTTGTTAGTTAACCGGTTAATAATCGGTTAACGAGCGGTTGCGAGAAATAACCGAAATGAGCATCCCTATTTGGAAGTGATGGGAGAAATCAAGATGTTTAGAGAATAACAACTCAATGTGACAATGCTGGGGCATTTTGGAACTTTTCAATGTTTTGGCATCTTAAAAAAAAAAACATTGACTGAACAGTGCAGCACGAACATTCTGACCAATACCTCCTTCTTCCTCTTTCTTAAGTAAATCACTGCAGACATCAGATACACAGTTTATTCTTAATTTAACAATAGCTAATGAGCTAATAAATAAAGCATGTTGATGGGTGCACTCCTGCTCTCGCTGTGGTTGGTGCGTGCTCATCCTGGATAACTGCCTATAAAAATCCACCCTTTATGACATCCTATAGGACAGCTTTTCAAAACTTGTATGAATCCTAAAGGAAGTGTCTTCGGCCCAACTTTTTTGAGTCTTATGTTTAGAACTATTTAGCAACTCCTTAACAGTGTAAATAATCCTGAATTCGTATTTTCAAAGCATGAAACAGCATTAGACATCCCCAAGTTGATTAAACTCCTCATTTAACGTTCACTAAAACCTAGCAACAAACTGCTTCTAGGACAACCATATACAGTTTTACTAAAGCTGGCTTTTAATATATAAATAATGAGTCAGAGTCACACAAAAGTGCAGATGGCAAACAGGAAGTCAGTGGGGGTCAAATATTTAAGCCAATCGCAGACCAAATGTTGACTGACCTTGTGCAAAATTGGTTCACAAAGAAGACAAATTGTCTTGCATTCAAAAGCAGGTATTTGATGACTAAAAATGCAAATGGCAGGTTTTGTTCAGGGAATGGTCACATTGCCTCCCACAGTCCACCACAGCAGTGCACAGAATGCTTCAGTCAGGGATCTGTGCGTTAGTGAACAAACTACAGTAACAATACAAAGCGCTCACTTTGACTTTTTCCTGTTTTATACATCTCACTGGGGTTGATTAGTCTGAACGTTTGATTAATCAAGACAATTAAACTATCGGAGCATGCCAATCGCAACTTCAAGAGAGCAAAGGCTTTGCATTTAATAATTCCGGTTCCAAAGAGCACTGAACCACACCTTACTCATTTATCTCTGAAAACGCATGGAAACCCAGTTTGATCAGTTATAACATGAAATCCATCCACCATGGAATCATGTGAAAAGTAAAATCAATGTCAGCTATTTATGAATTTATTATTCATTGCTTCCATGACAACAACGTGATTTGTAATCTGCTGTGCTATTTGCACTCAAACATCATCCTTTGATAAAGTCCAAATCATTTTACTGGAACACTGAGATGTGGACTGCAGGAAAACGAATAAACACACAATTCAATGAAAGCATGACCATAAACTCACCCTACTCATAAGGATTCAATCCGCCACCCTGCAACATCTGCATATAGGACTAATCCATCTCTTTCACACGCATTTACACTCCACCCTCAAATGAATGAATCTCTGCTGCCTTTGACCTGTCCATGCATGCATTTGTCTGAATAACTTTTTGCTGCTTTATTTAACATGAATTATCATACTGTAATATAGAAGCAGACACGTTATAGGTGTATTTCCTAAAGGAGTGAAGAAATCCATTCAAGGATCTGCAACTTTCACAGACCTTATCGGTTGAAATCAGCAACTGCTGATTATGCAGACCAAAGTCCGCCGTTGTTGACGTTAGCACTTCCCTCCACTTTCACTAGTCTAAATCTGTGGTTTTCAATCTTTTAAATGCAACTTGTGCAAGTGGAAAATGTATACATTTATTTTTTTTCTTACAAAACTAAAGTATTTAGTTTAAGTTACCTAGTTTTTTTAAATTATTATTATTATTAATCTCAGTACTGTATTTATTCATTTATTTACTCGTCTATTTTTTTATTTTCTCATTTATATTTATATATTTTTAATCCACTGCTTATACATTCTAATCTCTGTTTTCTATTCATCACAGTTCTTTATTATTTTATTATCTTTCTATAATTCATCTTTTTACTTAAGCCTTTTTTTATCATTCATTAAGTTATTTCTTTATTATAACTTATTTATTTATTTTTTAAACAACTTTTAGGTAAACATTTCTATGGAAACCCCAGCATTTAAATGTATAGATCAAATGCCTAGATAGACTAACATCAAGCCTTACCAGGGGAATTTATCCAACCCTATGAGAAAAGTCTGTGGCATGTTTTCAAAACTAAGTAATGACTTGTATATAGGCTCTCTTGTGCACTTGGCTGTAACATGCCCTGACATTTACCATGAAAGTGCGTGTAAAACCACTGTTTACACCACTCACTACAACAAAGCCCTGATCCTGCTGTACTCTCTCCAAATAAGTGGGCGTTACAATATAAACACTGAAGGAAATACCACACACCAACGTTATCTCGGTTCCTTAAACGGAAAGCCATCATTTAAAGTATTCCTGTGCTCTTTAAGGAGAAAAAAGCTGCTTTATTTCAGCATAAACCTTGTGAACAGCGAAGCATCACTTACATTATTTTAACAATACCGAACCAGCAATACATTTTAAAGCTAAAATGTGATATTCACATGAGCAAGTTTAATTTTTAAGCACTTTAACATAACTTATAAAAACTCGATCTTCGTAGGAAAAAGACAGACGAACAGTCGTGTATGCTTGTAGTTGTCAACTCTGTTAGCATTTAGCTTAGCCAAACAGCAAATACGACACAGAGGAGCTCCCAACACAACAAATATTGACTCTTCTAAACTTACACAAGATACAACACGTGTCTACACACTGAAGTTACTCTATACTGTAAAGCGAAACTAAAAAGCAGCGTACAGTACCTCACTAGCTTCGTTAGACAGAGCTAAGCTAATATAACCGCATAGTCCCTGCTAATGCTTCTTCGGGGTATGGAATGCATAAAAGTAGATTTCTTACCTCGAAAAGCCGATTTTCCAGATGAAACCCACACACTGTACTTGTTTGGTTCACACAGGCATAAGAAACATTCAGAGTTTGATGTCTGTAGCGGGTGAGAGTCCGTCACACTGTGGTCGTTAGCGGCTAAGTGCTAACACACCTGATCATCACATAAACACATAACGTTATACGGGTCTAAAGCGACACACTGAACTGCACTGACTGATGGGCCGCGAACACAAGAACACTGGTCCAAGTCAACTCAGTTGCGTACAACGATCGAGCAGAGAGGACATGGAGGGGGTTGTGTTTGCAGTCAGTAGATCCAGGTCAGAGTCATGATGTTGTAGAATGACAACGAGAGAGAGAGAGAGAGAGAGAGAGAGAGAGAGAGAGAGAGAGAGAGAGAGAGAGAGAGCTGCACGCACTCAGAGGCTATTACATTTTATTCACTACTGAATAATGCTAATTAATAATTAACAATTCGTATATTTCTTTTACTTGTATGTAAAATCATGCCAATAAAGTACTTTTCATCTGAAACTTAAAGAGGTCTTGACATTGTCATAATTTAAAAATTAATTAATTTTTTTTGTATTGTCAGAATTCTAAAGCGCGAATAACGAGTTCGAGAATGCTGAGCAAATATAATATAGTAAAAACAAATATTAAACATTTCATCAAAACTAGCGTAATTGTAGCAATGGATATTTGGAGACTTGGAAAACGAAAGTAAAAGTTAAAATAATGTGAATTTAAAAATACACAGCCTGCCATAAAGCAATAATGCTTCGAAACGAAATCTTTCCACTTTTCCACATGTGGAAAATATATGGATAGATGGTTTTGTTCGATATACAGCATACTGCACCATAATATGCCGAAAACAATCCAATTAAAATAAAAATCAAACCATTCTTTAACCAAAAAAGTTCACGGGGTTGATGCCAAACATTACTAGTAACAATTCTGTAAACATATTAATAGTCGTGTTCTCGTTTTATTGCACAAATAGCTAATGCTATTTTTTGTGTTTTCGTGTAACGGGGGGAAAACCATAAATGTATCGCCCTCTGCTGTTTGATTTCTCGCGTAATTTAATACATACGTTGATTGATACATGCACTGTAATTTCTGTGAAGACAATGTCAAACACACATTTTATGTAGAAAACAAAGTTTTGGTAACACTTTAGAATAGCTAACACTTGTTAATTATTAACTACGACTCTTCTCTCAATAAATTCTTAATTTACTTTCATTAATATTTAGTAAGGGTTCAAATTATGTTTTCCATTGCAGCTATTGACAGGTTAATTATTATTAAATGTTCAGAAGTCTGCATTTGTTCAGGATTACAACATTAATGAAAACTAAAATTACGCTTGTTTGTTAATGCATTAACTAATGTAACCATAATGTTAATCAATTATATGGATATTTACTCTTGAATTAAGAAAGTGCAAAAGTAAAGGTATTTTACTTTACGTCTTTCACTCCCAGTGAAGATCAATAGTGAAGCTTTGCTCTTTGGGTGTCGGATGGGGTTCAGGTCAGCTTCTCACGGGATGCCAAGTCCCCTCCTGGCTTTCGCTGAAACTGGCTCCAGAGTGGATGGATAAATAAAAACTTCTGATCACATGAAAAACTGTGTGCCTGCTCCAGCGGATAGAGGATCAAACAGCGGTTGGTGGTGGTGTAGTTTTTTGTGAACTATCTGGACCATCACCTCTTTCAGAGTGATTTACAAAAGGAAGTTTTGGTATGATAATAAATGATACCATCAATAATCCAAAACAAGCAAAAACAACTAAATAAAAATGTATTTGTTGGTGTTAATTGGTTTCATAGTGATTTTCACAGGGAGGTTTCAAAAGCAGAATTAGGTAATACACCGTGCATAGGAGATCAGAGAAGCACAAAGCAAGTAATAATAAAACTCTTTGTCTAGAATGAATGAATTTAATGTAAATACACTCTTTTTATGCCTTGCCAAGAACTGGTGAGAGCACATATGTGGGGATTAATTTAATTTTATTCATTTCAATTCATTTCACTGATTCAGTTGATGTCATTTCCAAAACAGTTAATGCAATTCTTGAAACAAAGACACATTTAAAATTATATATATATATATATATATATATATATATATATGTATATTAATATTATCACATATATGAATTAACTCTAGCATAACAAGCTCTCTGTGTGTGTTTGTGTGTGCGTGTGTGTGTGCTTCTGTGTGTGAAATACTAATTATTCTATTTAAAAATTAAACATTTTATTTATTTTATTTTAATTTAAGACTTCAAGCAAGTTTGTGTATAACAAAACATCTGAATAATGAACTACAATAAATACTACCACTAGCAACGACATGCAAATTGGGATCTTCTGCCCTAATTGTCTTTTTCTTCTTTTCACTTTAAATTAAAAAGCAATCTAACAACATGAATGTGCCCACAAAACCTTTGATATTTCAGCATGAAACAGTCTCACAGGTCACTATTTTCCTGACATGCAAAATTAAATCAAATAAACCTAAAACTGTTTTAATGGACTAGATCTCACAATCTGATGAAATACAATTAAGGAGACCAGAGTCATTTACAACATTTTTGATTCAGTTAGAATCAAAAAGTAATTTAGATGTCTTTTTCACGACAGTAACTGCACCACTGTATGCTGATTTCAGTGTATGTATACATCACAGATTGTTTTCAGTGTCTCAGGTGTGGTACATTCACTTCAGGCTTGTGTCATGGTCACTGCAACATCTCCACTTTCATCAGCTGTGGAAGAAGCAATAAATATGATGATAGAATATCTACAATTAAAGTCTAATTTAAAAAAAAGAGAGCGAAAAAAGGAATAGTTATACAAAAATTTTTACACTTCACAAAATGTTAAATGATTGACTGAATTAATGATGCATTCTCATTACAACACACAATTCACTGCAGAGGATTATTCAGTGAGCAAGTGATACAAAATTTCTCTAAATTTGTTCTGACGAAGAAACAAACTCATTTTGAGTGGCCTAAGGGTGAGTAAACTTTCAGCAAATTCTTATTTTTGAGTGAACATTCCTTATGGTGCCATAATCACGTTACCTTCATCTGATGCCTTAACAAGTTCAGCTTTCTCCCCAGCATCCTGCATCATTTCCATGACAATAACATCTTCTGCAGCCTCTGCTGCACCTGTAGTCTGTAATGATTCCTCCAGGTCTGCTGGTGGTGCTGTGAGATCTTCATGCTCTGTTTCTGTTTGCTCATAACACAAACCTTTACATTCTTCCATTTTCTGACCTACTTCCACTGTTTCTGATGTCACCTCCGCAGCTCCAGAGATAGAGTCATCTTCTGAGATCATCACCACAGGGCTTGCCGAGTCTTCCAATTCCAAAATGTTCTCCATCTCTGTAACAATGGCCTCCTTGGATGAAGCAAGGCTTTTACCAGTTCTGTCTGCGGCAGACTCGACATGGTCCTCTGCCACAACAATAGTTTCTTCAACTGAATGAAGTGAAGCTGGTAGTTCCTCCAGTTCTTTTTCTTCTGTTTTCAGATTCAATCTACCTATCATGGCATCCTCGGGCACTTCTGCTGGGACCTCTGCTTTAACATCAGCAACCTCCAGCCCATTGAGGGTCTCCATAGAGTTGTTTTCCTCGGCCAGTCTCACCGAAGACACCAGGTGCTGATCACCGACTGAAGCAGCTGCAATCTCTGCTGTAGATCCAGCCAGGATTTTCACAGTGCTCAGTAGGTCAGACATTGGGACAACTGCAACAAGATTAGTTTATTACAGAAATATGTAGGTAAATATGCTATAAATAGGCCCACAGAACCAATGGGATTTAGTTTAGCATTTTCTATCATTTATTTTTCTTTGATGGTTGAAACATCGAAAGCGATGCTCATTAGAACTTACTTTTCTATCTGTTTCTAAGACCCTTACACTTTAATATTTATTAGATGAGATTTATACCTCAATATCATGTCCCTGATATTCATTTGATGTATACAGCAGCAGGGGGCAGCCGGGTGCCATTTGGTAATGGGCACATAGGACTTTGAATATGGAAATATCTCACCATTTTCAAAGATAGATTTGAAGGTGGTACCATTAGGAAATCTCCTTAAGCCACCACAAGTGCATAAAGTCTAAGATTAGTGAGGAAACAACCAACACACATTAGAGAGATTTACTCAGATTAAGAGATGCCTAAAGTCATTATTATCAAGCCAGGACCTTAAGAGCAACAATTGGGATGCATTTGCCAGCATAAGGAAATGGGGTTTAATCTGTGTGTACAGAAACATGGAAACATTTGAAGCAGATGATCAAAACTAAGTGAAGCATCTTGACTGAAAACAACACAGGAAGGAGCTATTCTAAATGCACACAATATACAGAAATCCTAAATATAATGTACATTCACGTGGACAATTTGTTTATTATTTTTCATTTCATGTAAAGTTTGTGACGTAAAGGGAACAATGAAAAGGGCACTGAATTCAGATGAAAAAAAATATTTTAAGTACTTTATTTGAGGGATACAAATAATTTTAGTTTTATAAACTGCAATAAAAAAAAGAAAAAACAAAAGAAACGCTGATAAAGAAAAAAAAAAAAAGAAAAAAAAAAAAACGCTTCGAGATTAAAAACAAATAGTTCCAGTGTCTATATTATGATATGTTAGTGACACCATCATTAAGTTTCATTATGGTTCACATTTTGAGAGATGTTTAGGTTAATTCTTAAAAAGACACATAGAAATGCACATAGAAAAATGGCAAGACATAAAAAATTTAAAAAAAAGATTGTTTATCAGGCCACAATGGCTTGGAATGCATGTGTATTAAGACAATATTTTAAATAAATTTAGAAGAATTAGATTAAGTATTCATGTCAACCTACTGTTTTTAATCTAAGTATGGACACAGCGATTTTAAACATTTCCAGTTATTTTAGCTGCACACAGTCTGTTATTCTGTTTAATGTTGTAAATTGGCATTTGTTATATTATTTTAATTAGTTTTTGTTAAAAATGTTATTCTATTAGTTTAATTAAAATAGCCATTAACTTGAAACTCCCATACATTTACAGGAAATAGCTTGTAAAAAAAAAAAAAAATTACTAATTTTGACAGGTCTGTGAATTTAAACTTTGCCGGGGTTCAGTATGAAAAGGATTTATTAAGACATCATTTAAAGTTTGTCTTGACGGACCTTCTTTTAGTTAAAATTACAGTTATTTGACTTATATTAAGTGCTGCGAATTTTAATACTACTTCCTTGAAAAAAGTATTAAAATGAAAAAACAATTCTGAATGTGGTTAACTGTCACAACTCAAAATAAACTAAAAACTAAGAGCTGGCCTGAAATTCAAAAAAAGCATTTTTAATTCAGTTGCACATATCAATAAAATGTTAGGATCTTCTTGTTCATTGTCAATATGAAGTCACTTAAGAAAAATGCCTCCCTACACACGTATGGGGGGGGGGGAGAGATGAAAAAAAACAAAAAGAAGATGAAAAAAAACGATGAAAAAAAAAACAAAACAAAAAAACCTTTACATTAACATCAACTTCCTCAACCTCTCCTCCTCCTCATCCGTGGGATTAACACCCTGTGGAGTTCACAATTTCAAAAGGGACACTTCTTCCGTTCACAGGAAACAGTCAATTAGTCAAAAGGAGCACAAAAAAGGAATCTCTAACAACTTAATGGAGCGTTCCAAGGTGTGTTGGGAAGAACCACATTTCTAGACAGCTGGAGACTCAGGCTGCTTCCTCAGCAGAAGATGCCTCACCGGTTGTTTCAGCAATAGGAGCAGCAGCCTCAGCAGTGACATCCTCTACAACAGGCACAGTAGGTTCCTCGGCATCAGCTGCTATTGCTTCTACAATTGTGGTTGCTGCCTCCACAGGTTCTGGGGTCGGTTCAGCTTCTGCATTGATCTCCTCAGCTGCTGTGGTTTCTACAACCGCAGCGGCTTCTGCTACCAAGGCCATCTCGGCCACTGCTCCTACAGGGAATACAGCAAGCAGGACTTCAAGAAAAAAGGCAGCACGATCCACAGAAAATCCAAGATCGAGAGTGATTAAAAAGACAAAGCCAAAGCAGAAAATGTGCTCTTATACTAAAGAGGATTAGCATTAAGTGTTAGACTTAAAAGAATCGAAGCTCAGCATTAGAAATGCATTGTTGAACTCGCATGCATGCTTGATTGGCTCAAAACCATGTAGACCCATCACCAAGTTAACACTGAACAAATAAAAACACCCTAAATTAAGATTCAACCCAAGTGTTTGTGATTAATGTTTGTGTTCCTTGGAATTAAGACGATCATACGGACTTGGAATAACATTTTGAGTGAATAATTACTTTAATAACAAATGGTTTTGACACACAATATCATACATGTTTTACATAAATTACTATTCAGTTTAAACCTTTCAGATTAGTATGATTTTTTAAATACGGTAATATTGTGAAATATTATTATAATACAAAATGACTTTTTCGGTTTCAAAACAAAATTTTTGGTGCAGTACAATGTTAAGGCAACCAGCATCAGCAGAATTTTAAGTTTTCAACTTTTTATTGTAAAAACTGAATAAAAGAAATTGCATAAACTCAAACTTCTGCTAAAGGCGGTTATATTAAACGGTTTAATTTCTCTCAACCTTTAACAAATAAATAAATTAAATATATATATATATATATATATAATAATAATATATACACACAAACACACACATATTATTATTGTTATTATATACGTTTTGTAATATTGACACTTTTGGTACATTTTATGCATTTCTACCAAATGAAACAGTTGTTTTTCTCAAAAACAAAAAACAAATTGTAGCCTAATTAAATGTAAAAGTCATTCTGATTATAATATGAAAGCACTTTTATCAAGTTCAAAGTTCCATTGATGTCATCAGTTATGCTTACTTGCACAGGTTTTTGCAAGCAGTTTTAAATGTAGCAACTACTCTTAGAAAAGTGTTTCTGTTCTGAGATGTGTTATATGCATGTTGCTGCATTCAAAACAAGTAAAAGGGGACAGACCAATATGTATAAAAAAGTTTTGTTATTGGCTAATGAGTCACATGCTACTAAGCTAACATGCGACAGAAGCTAAATTTATACTCACCCTCCTCACCTGATGAGTAAACAAAAAGTAAGGTTGTAAACAACATGCCACCAGGAGAGGTAAACAAGTGAAAGCTGCTCTAAATGTAGCTATAGCTTAGTGGCTGCTGAGGAACCGCAGAAAGAGGATCAGGCACGAGGAACTACACTAACATACACATACTGTACCAGAACAGCGGCAAACCCAGACACCCTGCCTCACGGCAGCCATCAATTTAAAGAATTCAAGAATTTAAAAACAAACTCTGAATAGGAACCTAATCCCATCTGTCTGTGTAAATTATTTCCGCTTTACTGATGCTGAATGATTAACTGCGATCTTGAACAGCCAAAATAAAAACGGGTATTGAAAAACAAAACTAATAAAAAGTCAACTTACTTTTAGGTCTGGCCTCGAGTTGAGCAATTCTTTCATTATATCTTGCACTGTCAGAGTTTATTGTCTTATAGGCCTGTAGGAGGACAAAAGATGAGGATAAATGGTTGTTGATTCTAAATTATTCTAAATAAGAGAAATACAAATACATACATAAACAAGAGCAGCAGTAAGTGAGCTTCCACCAAGTACCACATAAGCTAAGTTTGTGCCGGTCACCGGTAGACTAAAGGACATCTGTCGTGCAGGGAATACTGCGAATAAAAAAATAAAGAGACATATTAGTATATACAATTTAACTTTGTAGGTCATATGATATGCATTCGGTCATCTGATTGATAGTACATTTTGTATTTTTTTAGAAAGTACATTCACATGTTTAATTTTTATCCAAAGGAACATAAAAAAAAAAGAGAAATATAACAAGTAAGCTAATTCATCAAAAACTGGCAAAGAACAAAGGCTTGTAACCCACTTTTTAGACATGAGTTCTCAGATGTCTTTTGAAATATTGTCAAGGATTCAGCATTTCATATAAAGGTGGAGAAATTTTTACACCAGCAAGGAAGTAAAATCTTTTAATAAAAACGTCCCCCTTCAGGTTGTAGGACACATGTCGTTTTATGTGAAATCCTACCTTAAACGTAAAAATAACTGGTTTTATTCCAGGATGAAAACTTACTGGACCTTTGCAACTTAATTTAAAATTAATTAGCCTATTCATAAATTGTTTTTTACTAAAAGCTAAAATATGAGTACCAAATACGATACATTAGGCTTTTTATCTGTTGCATTTGATTATGTTTTACCCCTACAATAAAAAAAAACAAACAAAAAAAAACTACATAAAACATTTAAATATCATAGGACTAGGACAAATTATTATAAGATATAGAATGACAACTGATATGGTCCCACATTAAATTAGGTGTCCTTAACTACAATGTAGAGTACTTATATTTAAATTAATAATTTTTGGTATTACAAATTAATTATTGTATACATGCATGGTTTTACATTGTAATTATATTTTTCAAATATTTGCAAGTTATTACATCTGTAATTAATTTCTGTAATTTACATTATAGTTACACTGTTGACCCATCCCTTACACTTTAACCCCATACCACCAAACCTGTCCATAACCTTACCCTTATCCCACCTGTATAGAAGCAAAAGTGTTTTACAATATGAGCACAATAAGTACATCATACTTATATATATATATATATATAGAATGCAAGTACATAGTACTTAGGCCACCTAATATAAATTGGGACCACTAATATGTATGTGCATTTTATCTAGTTATTATACTTTCAATATTTTACACTCCAAATGTAAATGTTTTCCTCCTCATGTATGAGTTCCATATTCTCCTATATCATACTTAATGCGCTATAAAAACATTTTTAAATATGTATTTCATAATAATTCATTTTCTGACTATTATTTCACATGTCAGGCTTAAAAACTGATCATTCAGAACCCAATATATTTCAATATTTATAAAATACTATCAGCTTTTCAAAATTGTTCCTCAGTTGTTGTAATGTAATTTTCACTACAATGAATAACTGTGCCGCTAATAAAGTTGTATGGGTGGATAAGTTTGATGAGGGGACATGCCACATGCTAAATTAGACGGGACCAGACAAACCTGATACAGCAAGCATGTTTCAGGCTTTTGTGTCTGTGAATACATTTAGGCAAAAACACAATCTCTGTGTAGCTGCAGTGAAGCAGCAGAAGGGAACACAATGTCCAACAGTTAAACTGCCCCTCCCACCCTCTCTCTAAAGCAACACTTTATCCCACTGGAGCACATGCACAGGACAAACTATACTGGCACATTACAAAATCTAGTTATTTCCTCCAGACCCCAGCGTGAATTTCAGGAATGACTCCAATAATAAGGTGACTGTCTGCACCAAAGTGGCCTGTGCCTCATTTATACATTTAATCTCATTTACGGCTGTGTCAACGGACTGTTAAGGTGAAGGTGGACCAGCAGGTGTCCAGGACAGTCCCGTTGTCTGAAAACAGCGATAGTTGCACACGTAAACACTGGCATAGCATGGAGATGGAAGACATGTCAATGTGCAGAACTCTAGGCAAATCCATGTTGGCAGAGAACCCTGCTTTGGGCCCTCTTTAAATATTTGGATAGATTTAGAAAACGCCTGAGCAGATTTTGTGAATACATGAGTTCAATCATGCACAAAACACTGAATCAGCAGAAAAACTGATCAGCCCTCAAAGTCAAAAGGGCCAGAAGATCTTCAGATTTTGAAATAATAATAAAGGGGCAAACCTAAAAAGGAAACGAAAAAAGCATTTCATGCAGCACAAACCGAGTGAATCCTATGACAGGAAATTAACTTTAAACAGATCAAACTCAGCTACTTCCCACAGATGCACTGGAGCGGGGAAGGGTTTACATGTCCCAGATGTCTGTTATGGAAAACTCTGCATTAAAAACAAACTTTTAATACAGAAAAAATGCTGATGTCAAACATTTAAAAAAAAAAATTAAAGCAGAATGAAACACTCTTGTATAATGTGCCTTGACAAAATGCCATAACATTTGACTTATCGCAACATTTATACATTTTAAGACAATTTATATATTGTAATACTAGGTTTTAGGCCTATATAAAAATCACAGACATACAATAGACAGAATCTCTAAATATTCCATTACATAAAACACTGGTGGGTCTTTTCCAAACGCAAAGACAAAAGAGATCTTTCTAGTTTATGATAACAGAAAAAAAAGATTGCATCTTCTATGTTTTATGCTTACTTTGGGATGAATTTGATAAGCATATCTCACTTGTTACATAAACAACACATCTCAATGTAAAATCGTGACACACCTCCTAAAAGAGTCTAATCAAAATAGTCCAAAAGTGTCCAATTACTTTCTCCCCTTTCCACAGATTTCATTCCATATTCTATAGTTCACGCGCTTTTTATTTTTGGAACATGCACTCTTATTTTAGTTATTTTTGCAACAAAATAGCTATCTTTTAGCCTGCGTAGGCTGGTGAATTTCATATATAAAATCGAAACATCATAGAATGTTGACAGAATGATTGAAAATGTATATTTTCTTACCATTGCTGAGAGGAGTGAGTGTTTTGCGCGCAAGAGGCGCAAGTCTTTGCCATGCCGCTCTGCAGAACATCATTTTCCCAGTTGTGGGTTCACTGAAAACTTCAGCTAACAAATTCAGTTGCGTGTTTCTCTCACAGACTGATCCTTTTAAACTCCTTCTGTCACCTCCCTCTGTCACGTCATGCATCATTTAGGCTACACGTGGGCTGTAATTATCTAATTTACACTGCTAAAAAAAAGCTTGAAAACTAACTAAATGAAACTAAATAGCCTAAACTGTTGCTTCTATTGCATTAGAATAAGATGAAGTGGGGGATTTTTTTTTTCATGAATAAAAAAGTTATTATAATTAGCTATTGTTATGATTATTAGTGTAAATTTTACACTAAGTTACAAACCATAAATATTTATTAAACATGATTATTACTCCAAAAACGCTATTCAAAATTTCTGGACAAAAATAAACATTTGCGTTGGCGCATCTTCAAAAGTCCATGTTTTTATCATTATTATTATTTTAGCAGGGCAATATAAAAACAAAAGTCACGATTTTTATTTTGAAATGCCTACCGGATGTTCAGAGCTCTTCTGCAGGCTATAGCGCTGTATGCGGAGACTGCGGGAAAAGCAGCAGGCATGGCGGGGCGCGGGAAAAGAAAACCCAGATCTTTGCCGCAGGTACTTCATATAAACTTCGTTAGTTCGTGGCTAGCTAGAGTAATATGTTCAATTAAACTATTACAATCAGTTTTTACTGAGAGATTTTATGCTGTGGCTCGTTTGTGAATGATTGCGGTTCATATTCATTTAGCATCCACTAACGTTACACTTCTGTTATTTTGTTTATTTTCAATCAATGCTGTTAAATGTTATGTTAAAAATCATCATGCAAATCTCTGTTCGTGTCTTCAGTGCTATTTAGCCGTAGTCAGTTACCCAATAATAACCAAAATCAGTACATTTTATCAGGTGCTAAGTCTGTACGTTATCTTTCATCTGACTTTACGTTAGTTCATTGTGACGGGTTACAGACATTGTAGTGTCGTTTTAGACAAAAACAGACCAATTTTGCTGCTTATGTTTTAATGAAGAACAAATTGTTGCAATATTTTTGTAACTATTATAAAATGACAAGTTTAACATGACCTCCTGGTTGACGAGGTCTCACGTGTTAAAAGTAAAAAAAAAAAAAATCAAAATTCGTCTTTTTTCCCTGTTAATGTATTTTATGTATAATTTTATTGCTGAAATTATTTATTTCTGCTAATTTAATGTATTTAAATGTTGCCTGTTCTAGACAGAAACACCAAACGGGGAGGTTAAAAAAGCAAAAGAAGGGCAGAGGGATGACAAGACCACTGTCACGGGGGAAATAAGAGATGAAGTGGAAAAATTATACATGCTGCGCATGCCCGATGATTTTTTCCAGTTTTGGGAATTCTGCAAGCGTCTAAATGCTGACAGTCCACAAGGTATCTGTGTTATATTCGTTGTTCTTATCCATACCAGCACTATTCACATATGTTTTTGCAGTTTTATCATATGCATCCTTAAATAATTAAATATATTCATAAATATATTACAATTAATTGGCTAAATTTTGAATTGTTTTAAATGGTGTTTAATCATCGGATATGTTTTTGTGTACTTTACAGATGCTTTAAAGGAAACACTTGGGCTTCAGCTAGTTGGCCCCTTTGATGTCCTGTCCAAAAAGCACAAAAGCTCATCTGCCTCTCAACCCAACTTCCACCTTCACTGGCGTTATTTCTATGATCCTCCAGAGTTTCAGACTGTTATACAGGGCAACATAGACACCCAACACCACATGGGCTACTTCAGGTGACTGTTTACCTGTTGCAAAAAACTTTCAAGGGTGATTGCATTTGCTATTGTTGGCACATCAAACTGCAACACGGCGGGGTGGGGGTGTTGGCATTGTGGCAAAACTAAGGCATGTCTCCCTGTACAGAGATCTGCCTGATGCTTTGCCTGTGTTCATTGGGGAGAATGAAGCCAAAAAAGGCTGTACCATCACACAGATGGGGGACAACATCTTTGCAGCTGTTCTGTGAGTATATTCAGTAAATGAGTATAAATTAAATGTACATAGATGCTCTTTCAGGTTCAAGTTTTTTTTTCCTTAATTTTTCACAATTCTGTTTCCATCCATAGTTTATTTTAAATGTTTTTTTTTTGTTCTGACATGGATACATTCAAATTAAATATTTTTATTGAATTTTAAATGTGGTGTGAAACATTTCTTTATATATTATATTATATATATATAATATTATATTGTATATTTTTATATATTTTTATGTTTTAAATATATCAAAGTCAAGTCAAAGTCATCTTTATTGTCAATTCTGCCACATGTACAGGACATACAGAGAATTGAAATTACGTTACTCTCAAACCCTATCTGAATA
>JAUCMU010000001.1:7846284-7865379 GCA_032275025.1 Enteromius treurensis
TAAGTTTTTACGCCGGGAGAGAGTTATAAGACCGCGTATTGATGTCTTTTCATTTCCTAATGATTATTTGAAAGAGCGTTGCCGGTTTTCAAAAGATTCATTAATTTATTTAACACATCTCTTGAGACCACATATTGCAAATGCTATAAATCGCGGATATGCGCTTATAGCACAGAGAAATTAAAAATGCATCAGGGCAGTTTTTGTACAATGTGGGCTTGTGCAGTAGCGGGCCTATATGGTATTACTTCTTGGGTGAGACTGTCTCTAAAGGTTTTAGTCTGTCATTGACATGATACCTCTGGCACGGCAAAATCAAGAAGTTCCTCCCCTACGCATCCTCCCCCGTTTTGGAACCGACATACTCGCGGTATGCGGGTTTGGGGGGTCAATCAACCCAGAGGTTATGTTTTACCAAATGGTAATTTAACCAAGCTTTCTGGAATACCCCCCTGGTCCTGTAATCAGCGGTAAATGCCATCAGGTGCGTGATTTCACATTGAGCCGTACATACTACTCAATGCCGTTGTTCACTGACGAGCTGCGCAAAACCATGTTCATTATCAGCGTTATTTTCTTTCGTATTTAAGTGTATCTGGATGCCAAAAGCTATTCATGAACTACCAGTTTACTGTTGAACATGCTCTTTAACAATTTTATTCATCTAGATAAAAGCTGCAAACAATAATGCTAATTAATAAGCAAAAATAAAAACATTCTAGTTGCATAAGAATCTCTTAAAGATACATTTAAAATAGAATAAAGAAGATAATAAAAAAAAAGAACAAAGAAACAAATTGCAAGCAATATAACAGAGCACTTGACCACCCATGTAACTGTTGTGTATATAATATTTACATTATGTTTGTTTATTGTTCAAAGGGTATTAAACCTTTGGGTATAAAAGTGGGTCTTCAAGACATAATGCTCAGAATTATAGATTTTTTCTGTTTGTTTGCCACTTACGAGAAAACTGACTGTTTACATTAATTGCTTGCAAATACAGGCATTTCATCTAGAAAGTGTATTTTTACATTTTAATTTTTATTTCAGTGGGGACTGTGCCTTTAAGCCTTGCAGGCAAATTCAGTGTTTGTGTCCAGAAATTCTCAGAACGTTTCTTTCAACGCCTGCATAGCTGTTACCTTTAAAAGCTTTCTGCTTTCCGTCCAAGGCCATCTTCCAGCGAGTGTGTCCTTGCTTTTTGCAGACGCATTAATAGCCACTTCTGATAGATTTCTCATGATTTAGAACTCTCCCGGACAACTGACCAATATATATATTTTTTTTCAGTATTTCTATAAAGTGGTGCGTCAGCTGCTGCCAATGGCATACAATTTGCTGAAGAGAGGTCTGTTTGGAGAGATACTGGAGGCGCACCTCAGCAGCCGTTCCCAGGACAACCTTGACCAACTCACTGCTGTCTGACGTACACTGAGGATGATAAGCTATTCAGAATGACTTCCTGTAAATGGTGTTGGGGTGGGGTCAGAGACAGATTATACTGCACTAAATTACGCTGTTAGGTGCTGCTGCTTTATTGTTAATGCAACAAAGCCCAAAAAAGGTTAGTTTCTTAAACCTAAATTACTCGTACTTTTCTAAAAGATTTAAAATGGTCTAAAATGAAACATTTTGTTTTAGGTTTAATGGATTTAACGTGCGCATTGAATGGAATTAATTGGCACTAGTCACTCTTGCATTAAAAGTGAAATCAAATTGAGGTTTTCTCCCCAGGTTTTTCGTCTTGAGAATCGACATTTTGTGAGTAATACTGTGCCTTTCCAAACCTGATTTTTTTTTTTTAATTCACACTGTCAGTCCAGTAAACCATAGAGAAATGAGTTATAGCTGCTGAAAGTTCAGTACGTTGCATATATTATTTATGATTCTGCTTTTTGCGTTTCCATTAACATATTTTGCGTAACCCAGTTGCTTGAAAGCAATCCTTTAAGTTGCCTGTTTATTTGAGCAGTGACTGCTGAGTGCTGATCAACATCTTGGTTATGGTTTCAGATCCGTTAAGTTTATTTTTGTTAAAGCAGGAACACACTTCATAGCAAAAGTGAGCTGATTCTTGTTAAAATGGTACTTCAAGTAATTTGTTTAGAGAAAAAGAGTTTTCAGTGTCCATTTCTTACTGTTTCCATCATCATTTGTCATTATGATCAATCTGTTATCGTTGTCCGGTATTGTCCCGAAGTAGATGTTTAATAAAGTGTATATTTTTTATGATTTTTTTTTTTGTCTGGGCTGTGCGAAAGATGAAAATGAATCATAATACTGGACATCCAATTGTTCTAATTCTGCTTGCAGTTCAAATGTAAGTATTTGTTAGCAGTACTAAATATGGGTTTGAGTGGCTTAAAGTATTTATTAAAATATAATAGATATATCTATATCTACATATATCTCTAGATCTTATATATATATATATATATATATATATATATATATACACCTTTTTTACATATATAATATTTGTTTCATATACAGTCAAACCAAAATATATTCAGATGCCAGATACTTTTTTTTTTTAATATAGCTATTGAGTGCAGGACTAGTACAGTTCTACTCAAAGTTTCATCATACAGTAGACCAGTAAAATTGATTTTTTTTAAATCGGGGACCAAAATTAAGGCAGTTTGACCTGACCAGGTTTTGCGTAAGTGAAGGTGTCTGAATACATTTTGGTTTGACTGTATGTAATTTTATATTATTTTATATATGGTTTTGAGGATCGAGAGTGCTCCACTTGTTTTTTATGAAGTGCATTAAATAGGCTACATCAAAAGTATACATTTTAATGGGTATAAGTTAAATCTATTATTTAATAACATTCAATAAAAGCATTATAAAAGATTCAATATATTTTTATTTGTAATAGATCTTAACTTTAAGATAACTTGTGTTTGGTTAGTATTTTTGCTTAATCAGAATAACCCAACTGCAGTTTGTTTGAGATTAAACAGAAAAATGCACGAGAAAAGAGTCTTTTTCTTTCCTTTTTCTCCAAATTAGCTCTTCTCTCTCTCACACACATACATACAACTATATATATATATATATATATGACCCTAGACCACAAAACCAGTCTTAAGTTGCTGGGGTTTATTTGTAGCAATAGCCAAAAATATATTGCATGGGTCAAAATTATTGTTTTTTTTTTTTATGTCAAAAATCATTTGGCAATTAAGTAAAGATCGTGTTCCATGAAGATTTTTTGTAAAATTCCTACTGTAAACATATCAAAATGTCATTTTTGATTAGTAAAATGCATCGATAAGATAATAATTTGGACAACTTTAAAGGTGATTTGACTCCAGATTTTCAAATAGATGCATCTCGGCCAAATATTGTCCTATCCTAGTTTTGTAAAATATTACCTTATGACTGGTTTTGTGGTCCAGGGTCACACACACACACACACACACACACATATATATATACACTTGGGGGGGGGGGGGGGGGTTATATAAGTGCTGTAGCTATTACTGCAACCCAGTCTTTGCCAGGAAGACAGCCTTGGAGGTTGACATAGCAAAACAATAAATAAATAACTGCTGCTATTATATGCCTGCTAGTTGGGGTACGTTATCACGGTGTGAACCTGCCATTATATACCCTATAGGGAAAAAAATATTTGTCTCCCTGATAAAGTATTGCGTAACTGCTTTGCCCAAACCTTGGTTTGATAATTTGCCATCAAAATAACTGACCACCTACTTTTGGGTTACTGTATGATCAAAAATACAAGTTATTAAATCGATTTTGATTTTGCCTCGTCATGTGTAAGTGGGGGTTTGGCTAATGGAGGAGGGGAGAGAGAGAGAGAGAGAGAGAGAGGGAGGGGGGCTTCTCAACACAGCGATGAGAACATCGCTCATATTGCGCCTCTCTTACACCATCGTGTATTTATCCCAGGCTTATCGTTAATTATCCTCATTCATCCTCTATCTCGGTCAGTGTTTCAGCACTGCAGCATCGGTGCGTGTGAGCAGCGGGAGTGCCGCAGGACACCGCGCTTGAGAGCCGCACCGCACCGTACCCGTCACGCCACAGGACGTTCTTCTGTCTTCACTCTCCAATACAACCACAATATGAGTCGGAGCTTCAGCCCTGACATCTGAGGCCGGAGCAAGGGTCTCGACCACCGCAGTATCGGGACTGCCAGATTCCATTTCGCGGACGACATCACGCGCTGAGCCCGAATGTCAAAAAGCTCGGCAGAAAGTCAGAGCAGGGGCGGCTCCGTCCGAGACGTGAGGATGGCCTCTTCCAACAATACCTCACCCGAAGGAGGCTCTCCACCCCACCAGAACCGCATCCGACAGGTCAGTGTGTGCGTGTGTGAATTGAACGAAGCTTTCCGGTGTTCAGTGTGTGTGGGTGAGCGTGACACCCGTGTTTCGCGGTCTTGTGGTCCATGATGCGGAGGATGAGGCGTTGTCCTGGTTACCGAATCTTTCGACAGCATCAGTAGACTATCGCAATGTAGCCCGTTTCCTTTCATCATGGCAGCGTTGTCTCTAATAACATGGAAACACTGAATCTATCTATCTAGAAATCTGCTGTAATACTAACAACCAAAGTTTATCATAGCAAGCCTATCCATTAACTGCATTTAATATTCAGTCATATTTCCTTCTAGGTTATGAGTATTTTCACTCTACACTGTACATTTTACTCAATGCACATTAACCATAAATTTACAATTCATACTTTTCACACTTCACGAAACCAGCATTTTTCCATATAAGCTAACTATATTTTGCCATCTCATTTTGTCTTCCTGTATATGTATTGCATTCACTTTTCATCTGAGTCCAGCCTATATAAATACGTGATGCTGTAGTGACCGTGTGTGTTGACTGTTAGTGAGCCTTCACACCTGACAAATGGCACAGTTGGAGCAGCATTGTTTTGATGCTTAGGTGCCACTCTGGCATGCTTCCTAAGTAGCACTGCTTGAGATTCAGTTTATTAACCGTGGTGTTTTACACTTGAAATCACAGCCGATGACCCTGCAGAGCTTGTTAAAAAAGAGAATATCCAAACAGTGTTGTTTCGATCACATTCTCTTAAAAGCCCTACAATAACAAGCTTAGCCTCATTCACCTCTCCCGCATGCTTATTTGCAATCTCATAAGCCAATTCATCAATAAAAACCAGCCATGAATAAGTGATGGACTGGCTGAGTCATGTAGGGCATTAGCCTGTCTGCATGGATGCATAGATGCCCTTCCGTGTCACTCAAAGGTGTAGCTTGTGTGATTTATTGTTCGGAGCTTTCCCAGAGATATTTTCCACTCTATTTTCTTTATTATTTCACTTTTAGAGCTGTCAAGGCTTAGTGCCTGTGGTGGGTTTTTCTTCATGGTCTGCTGAACTACATTTAAACTCTAAGTCTAAATACGCCTTTCATCTCTCCATTCTGATGGATCCTAAATCAGTCTTCTCACTGTTTCAGCTGTGACATCATGGTTGCATCCTTTGCCAAGCGCTCTTGTCAGATTTGGCTGGTATGAATTAAACTGTTCAGCCTTGACAATGCTTTGCATAGCCCTTGTATCAATTCCGAGTTTATATCCCACCATAGAGATATAAACTCAAACTCTTCTTTAAGAAAAAAGTCAGAACTTTAATTTTTTTTTTTTTTTTTTTTTTTACATTTCATATTATGTGTTAAATGCTCTTTTTAAAATGTCAAAAGTTTTAATGACAATTATAATTTAACTTACAATCTTGTTAACACAAAATCTGAATTTTCAGTTGCTTTTTGCATGGAGAAAAACAGCATTAAATACTGGCCATAACTGGCCATAATTCTAACCTTAATTAGAATAAAATAATGCATTCAGAATAATTCAAACATATGAAAACCATGCACAAAGAAAGACAGGAATCATCTCTATATGGCAGATATTCTTCACTTTATGGACATCATGTTGTGTGAGAAAGGAATTTGTTTTAATCATTACCCCAAAATAAGTGGGGAAAAAAACAACTTTTATCGGATTTCATTCAGTATGATACAGATATAGATTATATGGAATATGCACATCTTAAAAATATCATGTTACCTGTTATCCATATGCTTGAAAGACTGGGCAGAACTTGTTTTCTAAAGCTATTTCCTGTCAAACACACACTAATGCAGTTTCCTATTGGGTCCTGAGTTATGATATGAGAGAGTGCTGTCAGGGTCTCTCTGGGTAATTAGATTTCAGTAATGGACCAAGCACTGCAGGCGTATACACCCAGGCGTCATCTTATTGCATGAATACCATCTACTGGCACTCCTAAAGTCTTTGTTCACTGGCTAAAACGATGTGTCATTTGAATATGTGAAAGTAATAAGTGCAGTGTGATCTTGGTTTGGATGTAATTACGGCTTTCAGTTTAGGAAGTAATATTGCATTGTTTTATTCAATTAAGCTGCAATCTATTCCTAAATTCTGTGCACTAATTTCTTGAGCGGGATGAACAGAGGAGGGGAGTGGTTCGAGAACAACAGGCCTACTAAGTTATGGTGCTTGTGATGCAGGTCTAAAAATAGGCTAACACCAGTCTAGCCGCCATACTCTGGTTCCCCTCAGGAGTGGGTAGTGTGTTTCTACCTGCAGGGCTGGTTGGGAGGAGGGTATTCAATTGCACTTCAACTGCATGGATGGAAGAGTGGCACAAACACTGTACAGAGCACTGTAGTGGGCAAAGTGTTTGGTATTTTCAGGGTACTTTGGATGTTCAAGCTATTTGTGTGACAAAATTTTATTTTTGGGAGTCCCAAACAACAAGCTAACATGCACGCAATGTCAAAAAAAATTATTTTTTTTTAATAATATGCATTTATTATTTACCTTATTTGTTTAACCCCCTGTGATGATTGGTCGGTTTCATTTAAAACAGTGTTTGTGAGCTTTTAATGCTCAAAAAGCGGAATCTAGTGGCGAAAAATGAATCAGCTTCTTCATTCAGACCAATGTGAAAAGACCAACAAGTAGGCAGCAATACGCTAATGTTTTTATGCTGACATCAGTATGAAATGGCTCGGTACTTGTTTTAAAAACGACTAATTTCAGTGATTCAGAGTCTAGTTTAAGCTGGTCCTTAGCTGGTCATGTGCTAAACTGGTCCTAAGCAATTAGCTCCTGCTCAAGACCAGCATGTGACCAGCTAAGGACCAGCTCAAACCAGCAGCCTTGATTGTTTTAAATTATTATTTCATAAAACAAGTTATAGAAATAGAATAGGGAGTGCAAATGTTAGAGGGTCAAGGTTTCGTTATTAGAAGAAACAAGCAGATAAAATTAGAATTGGCATTAGAACAGAGAGTGCTCGAGTTAGAGGGTCAAATAAAGATTTGTTTTGAGCTGTTTTTTGGTAGAAGATAAAAGAATCAGCTGCTTGGATTGAGTTGGGCAGGTCATTCAACCAAGAGGAAGTTTTAGCATAGGTAGAATCCAAAGTGTTTCAATACAAGCAGTTCAGTTAAATGTCATTTACACAATATTTCAAATCTTAAACTCCATTGGAAAAAGCAACCCATGGCAACAGTTTAAAGTAGCCCAAATCTGTGGCAACCCTGCATCCAACAAGCGCTGTAATGGTCAGCTGAAACATAGACATTTTAGGCAATTAGGAAATCCCAGCCGGACCCATTTTTGTAGGTCTCCATGGAGAATTCATTGTGCTTATTTTACTTCAGCAGTTTTAGCAACTTTTCTTATTTTCTTAGTTTAATGTACCTAAAATAACAACAAAAACTAAACTAACTTAGCTAAATAAAAATGACAAAATAAAACCTTAAAATTAAAATGGAAACAGAAAATATGGTATTGCTATTTCTGTGTGTAATATGCATCAGGTGGTCAGCGTGCGTATGTGTGCGATCTGATAACATGAAGTATTAGTAGATCATTGCATTCATGTCACATTTATTTGAAAACTGTCTGAAGATTTAGGCTAATAAATGCTTTGTACTTCTGCAACCTCTTTAAGTTCTTCAATAGTCTTTTGAATAGTACAGAGTGAAATTACAGTATCAAACTGCCTTATTGTCTTTGAAGTTTTCTCATTAATATATCACCATGTTGCAAATGTCTTGCTGGTTCATGTGCAAATTCATGTTTTGTGCTCAATAATTCATGGCGCTGCTTTCAGCTGCGACTTATTTTACAGCCAAAACTGTCTGGACAGGTGCTATACAATGTGTAGATCTGGTGTGGCTCGTCGTTTCTGTTCATCATTTCACTCTTGTCTTCTACTTGTCCATAATTCACTCACTCACTCAGTCTCTCTCTCCCTCCTCCCTGGAGGCGGGGGAAGTATGATGTGATGTACAGGAAGGAGACTGTAATGGAGCAGAAGGGTTTTTTATTGCATTACACAGCTGCATGCTGTTGCATTGTGGGTAGAGGGTGCCAGGCCAGGCCTGCCCTTTGAGGACTGTTTCTATAGCAACCTTGCAGTCCAGCGCTGTCTACACACAACTTAAAACTTTAATGATCATCATTATTGACCATGATATCCATTATCATCATTGCCCACATTATGATTTTGATGCCATATCAAACTTTGCACAGAAGCTATAAATGTTGATGTTTGCTAAACTGCAACAGGCTGTATGGTAGATTTAAGATTTCCACATTTCTTTTGAATTTGAATATTATCATAACTGTTACAAGATAATAGTTCTACGTGCTTGACGTACTTTAAAGTTATGAATCAGGCCCTATATATGCTACTTGACATAAATCCGTAAAGAGTAGCTCACATGAAATAAATTATATTTTGGTAACTTGGTAAAAATAAGGTGTTATATTTTATTTAGGTAATGCAATGGGTTACATAAAATAACAATATACAATACTTTTTACTGTGGTGTACAGGTAAATGTTATTTACTTTTATATACTTTTAACAGGAACTAGTGCTATGGGAAAGAATACAACAATATTTGTTACAATAATGTTTTAATCCACCTGACTGGTGTTTTTTTTTTTTTGCGGGGTGAGAGTGTGGGATATGGAAATGCATCTCATACGTTAAAATATTTATGAAACACCAATCAGGATTTCCCGCCAGAGTGGAAAATGGATCAATGACAGCTTGAGGACGGGAGAAAAACAGATGGGTAGATGGATTAGGAACAATTTGAAAGATGTGGTGGATGCATTAAGGAACTGGTCCTTGAGAAGTAACGATTGTCTTCTAAAAAGTCACAATTTGAAATGGTTTCCTTGGAAGAATGAGTAAACAAAAGAGACATGGTGCCTCAGTCTTTAGGTTGATTCTTCTGATTAAGTAGAAGTGATGGAAATACTCTATATGCACATATAAAGCCAAAAACAGCTACAGCTCACCTCAGGTACACCTTAGATGGAAAGTGTCCTAGGAATTACGTGTCTGCAAAGGTAATGTCCTATGCATGCTACTTGAAAGGATCTATAAGAAGAGGGCAGACAGAATGGCTCATCACACACATGCATACACAATAGCCTGCCCTTCCCAGAGAGCTAATTGAGTAGAGTGTGTTTACAGAGGCTTGCTGATGCTCTGATGTGATTGCTGTCCCATCTGCTGTCTGCATACTATTATTGATCCGTCCTTTCTGTCTTTCTCTTTCTCTCTCAGTTGCTTTTTCTCAATCCTTCAAGACACACTTTTTCAAAACTTACCTTCACTTTTTCAAAGGTGATGCTGACGTCATTATTATGTTTTTGTCAGGCAGAAGCACGTAATTTGAAGTCGAGTGATATATTATTTATCAGTTGTTTTAGGGAGCGGCTCTTTCCACTACACAATAGATCTGATGTTTTAGTAACCACTTCACATGGCTGCAAAACATTTCCTTTGGATCCAAATCGCATTATGGCAGTGTGTGGGAAAAGATGTGTTTTGAAAATTCTGTTATTTAAAGTCTTGATGCATTGAGATTCCTTACGGCTTACAAACATGCTATTTTCAATCCAATGAGAAATGTGATGTTGATTCATACTTCCTGGACTGAACTGACATGGGGTAATTTAATACATCAGTGACATAAGTCCAAACTTTTGTCTCACTGCCTGAATTCTTTACTCTATCGAAGAACCACCTGATTTGGAAAAAAGTGACAACGCTAAACTCAAACCAACAAAGCGTGTAAGACTTTAAATCGATTTAGAGTGCATCCAGTTTCATATCTTCCAGTCGCATTCATTTTCACAGCACGTGTCCTTGCCATCCTCCAGAGTACAAGAGGAATCAAATGAGCTGGGCTAAGAATAAGAGGCTTCTGGATTCAGAGTCACCAGGCTTACTACTATTAGATTTCTGTAAACGTGTTTTCTTTTTTGCAGACACTGTAAGTTCATTTAAGATGATTCAGACACTATAACAGTGAGTGAATGGTTCAACTTTTACTGTATGCTGTTGGTGAAAGTCATAGTCCATTATGGAGTGGTATGACAGGCTGTAGTAGGCAATACAGCAATGACTTGTATATATAGGAAAAGTTATATTACACACTTCCAAAACTATTGTAACTATTGTAATTTTTTTAAATGCAAAAAGTATGTTTTCATCTTTGTTGCCACAATTTTGGAAGTGCATTGTTCTGTTCTAAAGAAGGGGGTGTGCCAATACTTTTGTCCATATAGTTAGTGTATATTCAAGTCACTGGCATTGGGTTGGAGTTTTTGGCTTTCTGCAGACCAGTTAAGTTCTTCTGTACTGGCTGAATCTATCATTTCTTTTTTAACCTTGCCTTTTGCACAGAGGCATTGTCGTGTTACAATTAGGGGTGAGCCAATATTGACAAAAAATGTCTCAATATTTTCATGGATTTTATCGATAGTGATAATTAGACACTGTTTTGCTGAGCGTGCCGCTATTTTAGGGACCACCACAGAAAGCTGACTCCTTTAGTTTTTGATGTTCTTCATATTCTGCGTGGAGGTCAGAATTCACACAGATAAAAAATAATCTTCTTCAATGAGTCTAAATTGGCTTTTACCTTTTAATAGCATTTTAGCCATTTTTCCTAAAAGTGTGCATTGTTTCTTGAGTCACGCATCTGCATCTGAACTGGCATTTAGATGTAGCCTATTATTTAGTGCAGAACATTTATCCTGCAGAAACAAATGCATTTAAATAATGTTTTGATATGTTAAACACAAAAACGTTGAATGCTGTTATTTGAAAATATTGAAATAATAAAAAGAAACTTTAAACGTGAGATTAAAACCGCCAATAGGAGGCAGCATGTCACTGTTAATGAGTGAGTCATTGCAATTGAACCGAATCATTTAAACGGTTGATTCATTCAGGAGGGAAACACCATGTTCCACAGAGATGCAAAACAGTGCTGTTGCTGTGTTTGGAATTATCTTTGTTGTTGTAATAGTGCAATATGTGTCTAAAATGTAAGTATCTAAATTAACTAGTTTTTAAAATTTAAAAAAAAAAAAAAAATAGGATCAAGTTTGTTATCATGTTAATTTTTACATTTTCTGTCCCTATATCTTGAATTATATGATCATTTTAAAAATGCTTTTTAATAGACTGAATCATGCTGTGAAAGAACACGCTAGAATTGCAAAGTAACCTAGAAACTTCACGTAATGTACGTGTAAATTACTCTGTATGGGGTGTTTTGAATGTTTTTTGCAAAATACTCAATAATGTCAGATCGCATATCGTTAAAACTACAATTACGATATTATCGCAGATTGCGTATTACGCAGACCTCTAGTTAAAATAGCTGTAGAATTGCTATTAAATTAGGAGCACACAGTTCCCTAGAATATTATTATAGGCTTAAACATTAAGATTTGTACTCATTGAAATTACAAAGGTTGTTAAACCTGTTCATTTAAAGGGGGTGTCCCAATACTTTTGTCTATGTATATCATTTATGTATATCATTTTTGTATTGCCACAAAAGAAAACAAATTGTTAGTGGTAGGACATTTTAGGGCATCATCCTCGAAGAGCATGATGTTGTTTTGAGCAAAGTGAATTCTACAAGGGTGTTGTTCTCTGGAGTCCATTTGCATTTGTCTTTCTCACTCTCTTGTTTCTGTCATGACACTTCTTACTTCATCTCTCGCCTTTTATGCAGTTTTCTCTCGCTCTTCCTGGGCGAATGCCCTCTTTCTTTCTCTGTGCATCTGTCACTGTGTGTTTGGGTGTGGTCTCTACTGACAGTCTGTGATCATTGATTTGTTTATTTCTATAGTGACATTTGAAAGCAGATAGAGGTTTCCGCTCAGTGTCTTGATAATGTGAAGCAAATTCTCTAATAGTGAGAACTGTCAGCCCTGTGTCTGGAAGAAGTGGAGCTGTTTCACTGTCAGCTGCATGACACTTACACTTGTGAGTGAGAGAAGGAAAGAAAGACAATGTCGCCTTTATGTTTACTAGGGGCTGTTAAAATAGGGTGAAAAATGAGAGCTATTCTAGGTGCTAATGCAGAAGGGACCCACAACAAATCTAGTAAGAGGTTGATGTAGCATCTAAGAAGTATTATCGAGATATACTGGAATAGAGATAAGAGAATCATGCTGAGAGAAATAGTAAGAAATGTGACATTTTAACACTAATTGTGATTTTATTAGAAATAATTACCTGTCAGCTTCTAGACTGCTAATAGATATCTTGTCAGATTGCATAGTACATAAAAGATATTTGTGGGTTGCTGCTGTCTCTTGCCTTTCTTTGGAGGCAACAAAATTTGTTGGCTACAGTTTCAAACTGTGGGATTTTACCTATATGATGCCAAACATGCTGTCTAGTCAGTTACCTCACCAAGGGTCAAGAGAGTGCCAGGTTTTCTGAAAGCAGATAATATTAAGTGTATAGATAGTATACTGTTTCTTGTGTATGTATTGTAATATACACTACTGTTTAAAAGTTTGGGTTATGTAATTTTTTTTATATTTTTGAAAAATAATCACCATTTATACACCAAAAGTTCACAAATTATTTGATTAAAAAGCCTCTTATTCTCACCAAGGCTGCATTTATTTGATCAAAATATTAAAAAAATAGAAATATTGTTACAGTTTTAAGTAACTGTTTTCTACTTTAATATGTTTTTATGTATTCCTTTGATGCCAAAGCTGAATTCCAGCATCATTACTACTGTCTTCAGTATCACATGATCCTTCAGAAATAATTTTTATATGCTGATTTGGTGTTTAAAAGTTTTTATTATAACAGTTAAAAACAGTTGTGCTGCTATATTTGTAAAGGCAGTGCTGCCTTTTTTTTTTCAGGGTTATTTGAAGAATATAAAGTTCAAAAGAACAGCTGTAAAAATCTTTACTGGCACTTTTGATTCATTTTTACCCCTCCTTGTAGATTACATGCTTTCATCTGCAGCATGTTCTGTATTGGAGTTTTAGTGTAAATACATTTTTTCTTTAAAATATCTTACATTATGTTGGTTATTGGTCATAATAACTACTGGCTATTATCGGCCAAAAATTTCAATATTGCTGCATTTCATGCCTCTACATCGAGTGCATTAGAGTGATGGATCTGTGCAGAGAAGCAGGATTAAGGGTTGACTGTGAGTGAGCTTTTATGAAAGATCGATGTGTTGACTAATGGCTTAATAACAAACACTGTAAGAGCTTCAAGACAGAATAGGGTTTAGGTGATGTACTGTAAGTCAAAAAGTGCAGACTCAGCTAGGACCCTACACTGACTGGCACATCAACACACTCTATACACACACAAACTCTTGTTTTTTTTTTTGCCATTGTTCACTTTTAGTGGACATGTTTCTGTGTTACGGTTTAAATATATTATCCCTGTCATTGATGATTCCAGGGAGATCTTATAAAATTCATGGAAACTTTGTACTTTGTATTCGAAAGACAGTTTTTTACAATAAGAAAAAAGGCTTCTTTGGGGAACTAAAATAGTACTTCTATGGCATTGCAAAAAACCCCTTTAGAACCTTTTAGTATATATGAAAGTACTACTTAGTCTTTTCATACATATCTCATTGTTTTTAGTGCAGGCACCTGACACAGCACAATTTGCCAGTCACAGCAGTTGTGATGGACGAAACATAAGCATCCTGAGTAGTGATGATGTTCAGTAAGTGTAGAGATGATGATAACTTGTATTCCCCTGGGAGCATTGCTCTCTCCACACAGATATCTGAGACCTGGCGCCTCAGCATACACTGCTCATGTTTATCTCTGTATTGATCCTGTCCTCTGCTTGTCCATTTGTCAGCATGACAAGAACTTTTCAAGCTCAAATGAACCATATGTCAAACATCTCTTTTGCGGTGTGGTGTTTTAAACATATTTACAGCAGTCTTATCTTGCTCTGTTACTTCATAAGGTCATACTTATTAGGCTGCCAATACAAATGCATAGCAACAGCAAAGTACTGGAGACCAATCACAGTTCTCTAGCATCGTGGCAAAAAAATTTGTTTAAGTTATTTTTGTTGAATAGCACTGAAATAGCTTGTAATCTGGTTGACCGGGTCTAACCTCCAGGTTAAAGAAACTTGATGGTACATCTATGCCCTGCTCTCTGTGTAAGTGTGTCTCTGTTTTAGTTATACAGCTCTTGCTCTACTCTGGAGAATATCAGTTGTCATACAGGATCAATGTTTTATAGATTGTCCCCCCCCCTATCCATTAGGCCATGACTGCCCTTTTTATATATGAAAATTTATAATGACAAAAAAACAGTGAATGATTTGGGTGATAATATTTTCTGAAAAGAATAAAAGTATAGTAATAAATACAGACAGTTATGCTTTTACCTTAGGTAATGTTCAAATTACTGTTCATTGTAACTCTCATTATACGGACAAGTCTCACTAATAGTTGTTTATTAGCACACCTATTATTAACATATTGGCTGTTTATTAGTATTATAAAGCATATATCCTGCATGATCTTATTCTACATCCTTACCCAATAACTAAATTTAACTAACTGTCTTACTAACTATTAATAAATTGTAAGTTTTGTAAGTACAAAAGTTACAATCTGTAGTTTGTTTATAGTGAGAAGTACAGACTGACCACATATAGAAACCATTTTATTGTTCTTACCATGAGAGTGAAGCGACATCGATAGTTTCCCCTCTTATTATATCTTACAACACCACAAACTACAGTACATTTTCAGAGATCTTAGTGTTCAGTTCTTGTCTTATAGGTGTCTTATCTGAAGGACTCACACAGAGGTATGGATCTCTTACCAGGTGTCCACCAGGTGTCAGTGTGCTGAGGTCTAAATCACTGAGGTGTAGTTACTTTTGCAATCCAAAAGGGGGTGTAGAAGTATTTTGTCCGAGACAACGCATGTTTTTTGTAACAGTATAGTGTGATAATGTGCACTGGCATTCCCTCCATTATGAGGACCAAACAAGTATAGTAATACAAGTAAATTTGGACCTTGTGAAAGAAAGCATTTATTTGGAAAGCAATCTTTACTGTTACGTTTTACATTATTTTTTAATTACATCAATACTTTAGTTAGACTATCTTCGGGCTTAAGTGAGATGCTACTAATAGTTTCCTTTTCTTCATAGCGTCAGCAGTGGAGCATCCTTCAGGTTTAATTGCCTTTTTGACTTCAGTAGCTGTGTTTTAGAGCGTACCATTCCCCTCCAGGTGGATTTGTATATGTGGCTTACAGTCGCCCCAGTGTATTTATTCCCAGTGTTCCTGACAGCCTCCACTGTGGTCTTCCCCAAACTCCTCCCCAGCTCAGAGCAGCACGCTATGTGCCCCAGGTGTATCTGTAGACCTGCTGTTTGTGACACAGTTTTTATTAACAGTACCATGTTTGTTCTCTGAATGAAACCCTTTTTAATTGAGTCTCACACATTCGTGAAATACACACACACACACACACACACACACACACACACACACACATATACACATTCAATCCTACAGGTAGAATATTACTGGATGCCTCTGCATCTGGACAGACAGGTCCTTCCTCTCTCTCTCTCTCTCTCTCTCTCGTCCCCAGTTCACACATGGCGATATATATTCAGATTCAGCAAGTGAGGCTTTTCTCTCTTCAGCCAACCAATAGACTGGAGTAACTCTCTGTAGGGGAAAAAGAAATAACAAACTGCACTGAGGAGGGAATTCACAGCGGATCAGAGTATTTTAATCTGAAGAGTTATTCAGAGTGAATTGAGGGAGGAAATTGGCACAGAGTGTCCATTATCACCTTATTCAAAGGAGCCATTGGGAAAAGCAGAACAAGGACTCCAACATTTGCTTTACATTAATATGATAAACCATACAGGACTATTTCACATCTGAAGCGATATAGGAGTGCCTGTGTACGGTTTCTGTGGCGGCTGTGGTTTGTCATCATGGCACATGCAGCAGCACACCTGAAAAAAGCACGGGAACTGGAACAACCTCCTGAGATAAAGGCTCTCGCCAAAGCCAGAGAGAGACGCAAGAGACACAGAGAGAGAGCAGAGCGCAAACGCAAGGTATACTGAATTCTTTTAAAAAAAAAACTCAAATTCATATGTGTCAGCTCAGATGCAGCTGACCTATCACGTGCGTCTCTTTTATGTATTCTGTGATTATTTAATGTGAAAGTCTTTGCTGTTATCATTGCAATGTCACGGACTGCCCTAATACTTTTTTGAAAACACTTTTTTCCGTAAATTCCAACTGTAGCATCTAGTAATCTAGTTGTTGTTCTTTTTCATATTTTAATCCGTGTTTATATGAATAATGCATTTTTGTGCTTTCAGTGTTAGCAGAATTAAAGTAAATGTGACGAGAGTTAATCTCAGTAGCATTTACATGCACAGAGGGTTCGTGGAGGTCAGACGGTATGATGATGTCATACAAATATTGTAATTCAGCAGCCCCGGTCAGAGAACGTATAGATGACTTTGAATGCAAAATCAAATTATTATCTAATTTATATAACTTGCCTTTATGATTAATTTTAATATTATTAATCCTTCTTATTCAAAGAAATCACCACTTTGACCTGCAGTATGTAATAATTAATGCAATTTTTTCTGCTTGCATTTCGTATTTTTGAGCTGCAGATGAGCTTCGGGGGTAAATCCTGTAGTCAGCTGTTCCGCACCTGTTTCAGAGCACAGATACTGGAAGAGGCTTAGAAAATAGGATCATCCTGTATGCAGATTTGTGTAAAAATTTCATTGGCTGCATATGAGATGACATAACCTTTTGATGTAACTCATGTATGCGTTAGTTTTGCTCTCGCAATCTGCCAAGCACTTCCAAGTTTTGAAAATGTTTACTGGGTCAAAGATTAGATTTTTTTTTATTGGCTGATTTATTCATTTTATTTTATTCTGAGTTTACCTTATTCAATCCAGTTCAGAAAATAAACATATCTACGGTCATTCAATGACAGAGTTTTAACAGAGTTAAAGGGATAGATCGCCCAAAAATGATTTTGATGAATTTCCAAAAGCTCTCTGTACCTTCCATAGACAGAGGGGATACTACAATGAACAAGGTCCAGAAACATAGAGAGGACATTGTTAAAGGAAAATACCACTATTTTTCTTCCCTCAACGACGAGTTGATACATATTGGTCCCAGCTCAGTGCATGCACTTAATCGCTCTAGCACACGGCGCAACTATGTTAGGATTTAGCTTAGCCCCATTCATTCCTTAGGATCAAAACAGGGATGTATTTAGAAAACACCAAACACTTCCATGTTTTCCCTAAACGAGTAAGTATGGTGATACAACATAAAATGGGGCGATGTTCTAAGCGGATAAAAAAAGATAACTATAATGTATGGCGGAAGAGCACTTGGCAGCACTTCAACCTCGGTGTAGTAATATCATCACTCCTGAAAACTCCCTCTCTCTCTCTCTCTTTTATTTTGTGTCACTACTCACTCAAGTAACTAGTCACATAACCATCTTTAAATAGGGAAACTGGGAAGCGTTTGGTGGTTTCTAAATACATTCCTCTTTGGATCCTAAGGAATGAATGGAGCTAAGCTAAGTGCTAATATAGTGGCGCCACGCGCTAGAGCAATTAAGTGCATGCACTGAGGTGTTTCCTTTTTATATTTTCCATGTGACATAAGTGGTTCAACTGTTACGAAACTACGAGAATACTTTTTTTTATGCAAAGAAAAAAAAACTTTATTCAACAATTCTTTTCATGAGTAATTAATGAAAAAATACTTTTTGGGGTGAACTAGCCCATTCAAATTTTATATTTTAAATATAAAAATAAACATACACATAAAATGTTAGATCATACTACATTCAGGAAATAATTCTAATGCAGCCAAGGTAAATAATGCGAAATTGCCTACTTCACCTTCAGTCTTGTTCATTCGTCAAGTGACAGACGCAATGATGAACGCATTCATGAAATATCCATAATCTCTAAAGAGAGGTTGGAAAAGGCTGAAAAAGCAACAGTGTTAATGGGAACAAAAGTGTTTGTCTTGTCAGCACAGATGTGTCATAAAACAGACTTAATGTGTTTTGACCTGGATGGCCTGCTGCAATACAACTACTTGACTGGCAGTGTTACCATTACAGTGTTTTTGAAACTAGAAATATTAGCAGGTTATTATAATTGAGAAACATAAGGATTTTGCAGTTTTAAAGATTTCTGTTTCTAATTAAAAATGTTTACAGTATTAGTGTTGATCTCATATTAGAATGATTTCTGAAGAGTCATGAGACTGGAGTAATGTCTGCTGAAAGTGCAGCTTTGCAATAAATAGATTGCGTTTTAAAATATAATACTTTTAAAATATAATACTATATTAAGATTTTAATTTTTTTTTTATTAGATACCCACTGAACAAAGGTCTTTGTCAGACGTTGAAATGACGTCCCCTGACAAGCCAGAATGAAAGTTTTTATGATGTCTTTTTTGATTGTTTATTTGGCCCAGAAGCAGTATATGCAATGTCTAAAATTAGTCTGCAGTTGATGTTATACAACATTGAACGTAAGTCCACAATGAGCACATTTTAACTAAATTTAAACCATCTAGAGACATATGTATATCAATACTGGACGTCCAAAAGACGTCATAAAAACTTTCATTCTGGCTTGTCAGGGGACGTCATTTCA
>JAUCMU010000001.1:7865479-7919824 GCA_032275025.1 Enteromius treurensis
GACGTCATAAAAACTTTCATTCTGGCTTGTCAGGGGACGTCATTTCAACGTCTGACAAAGACGTTTGTTCAGTGGGATAAATGCAAGCACAGTCTACCACAGTGAAATCTATTTGAAAATATAGATAGATATGCCTCAATCTACTTTACATTCTCAGCTACTTGTACATAGAGTTGGTTTTGGTTTTACAATGCTATAATGTGTTCTTTAGCGTTTAAAAAACACTTGTCATTATTGCCCATTAACGGTAGTAAAAAATGTAGTAGTTTGGCTAACAGTGGGCATGGCATTGATCAGGGCAGTCAATGGCAGGTCATTATGATTGTAGTGGAAGTCAACCAAATGCTGAATCATAGTCTGGTCAATGCAGACTGCCTCGGGACCAGAGATGACCCACAGACACTGATGCATCGATGCCAGTTGGTCTGATTCTGTAGGCATTGCTGTTTAATCTCGGTTACACTCCTCATGGATGATGAACTGGACAAGATAAGAATCTCTTTTAGATGATTCTCCACGAGTTTAAAGATTTTACAAACCAGGGATAGTATGATAACCCAGGGTTTTTGGAAATAACACCCTCTTCCCCAATTGTCCGGGTGGATGCACATTCCTGGCCATCAGGAGGAAAAGGACAGGTTTCCCAGCTGGCTCTTCCCCAGTAGGATTGCCCCTTGCTATGTCAAATTGCTGGTTGGGCCTGGAGGGGTTAAAAATAACCAAGCCCTGGATCATGGACTGGGCGGATATTCGGCCTGATATAGCAATGGGAGACACTTTACGGCCGCAGTTGTCAGTCACGAAGCCAGGCGGGAAGAGAGACAAGACCGGAAAAGAAGAGGAGGCGAGAGCCAAGGCGTCTGTGCCAATGCGGGACACAGATTCTCACCGAAGACACTGGGCAGGGATCAGAGAGAGCACATAAGAGATGATGTCCGGGACCTGAGGAGAAACATAGACATGAAAAGTTTGGGGGATTTCGCATTAGCTGGATAGATGCTCTGAAGCTGGTAATTGAATGGGCTCCTGGGTACTACCTGAAGACTGAGGATAATGCAAACCCATAAAGCTAAGTGCATGTGAGCGAGAAGCAATCTCTCAGGGAGCGATTTGATGTTCGGTGGTTGCTTATCACAGGAAGAGGCACAGTAAGTGCGGAAACTCGGTTGATGCAGTTTTTTGGCTAAACTTTGGGTCACTATTTACTATGGGCAATGCGGCAATGTGTAAGGCATGTGGTTCAGGGAAAGGCCTGCGGACCATTGGAAGTGATCCATCTCTGGACCGTTACTCTGTGGCAGATATCATGGTAAGACAATCTTAATAATATCTAGGTTCAGTAGAGGATTGTTGAGGTGATTTTCTTGCTGAAATGTCCAGTTGTGTTTGGTTTTTTCTTTTTCTTTTTTTTTCAATCATTCAGATCTTGACATAAAGGTACAGTTCACCCAAAAATTATTACATTTTTTTAAATCATTTACATACACTCACATTGTCTTTAACTTGTATGACTTTTTTTCTGTGGAAATGCACCATTTTCCATGGTGTTAATGATCTTAAGAGTATACAGTATATGTTGCTAATAAAGAACCTTTGTTATAGTAAGTGTGTTTTTTCTTGTCATAAAGTGAAAATAAAGGCCCATGGTTATCAACACTCTTCAAAAGATCTTCTTTTTTGTTTCACAAAAAGTTATAAAGGTTTAGAACAACATGAGGAATGTTCATTTTTGGGTGAACTATCCCTTTAAGATGGAAAGCTTCCAATAGCCTTCTTAACTAGTTAAACCAGCAATACTTTGGTCAACTAGCATCACCAGAAAGACCATGTTAACTACCTTCACTAAGATTTGCTGGCCAACAGCATGACTATATGCTGGCCTGACTGATTTGATCAGCATCAAAACAGCACTAACCTACAAAACTGGAAATTTAAGCTAATTAAAGCTGTTTAATACAGTACAGTATTTTCAGTGTTTCAAGACTATCAAATATATTATAATATGTCTTTCCTCAGGAAGGTAACAATGATCACCACTAATTTAAAAGCATTCAGTAGCAGTGGTATGACTCTTGTCTCTATGAAAAGTGTAGTTGATGAGAACAAGAAGAAGAGAACAATTTGATCAGCAAATGTTGTGTACTTAATTTGAACTTTTTTTTGCTTACATGAGCTCAAATAGTGGAGAATGTGTGATTGCAACTTCATCAGCAAATGTACAGCATCTGTTTCCATTGAATAGGTCTTGTTCAGATCCCACACGTGTTAAGATTTGACCTTTCAACCTCAGAAGGAGCAGAGGTCATGTCTCAAACATTTCGGTCAGTAGTCTGTGATGACAAGACGCATTAAAGCCTCACGTTCCACATGACCTGAGAGCTACTGATCCGTTCATTAGCATCGTAAATACCGCTGCCAGGACTTAGCACCAATGCTCATGTCAGTTTGGTTGTAACCAGATTAAAATAAATACCTTAATTCTTGCTTCCATTATTAAAAAGGCTTGACTTTGAAGTTTAAAAATGCCTTAATATTTTCAGAACAATACTGTTTTAAAAAATTTTGTGCATCTTTCAAAAGGTAATTAAAAGAAACTTGCCATCCCTATCAGATTTTATGTTGGTATTGCACATGCAAGTTTATCATCACAGTTGAGACCCTTATGCCAAAGGCTTTAAAAGGGATTGCTAGTAGTATAATCAACACATGTTTGCTTGTTGATACCAAATCCGAAATTTGATCTTGGCATTAATTTTGTGCCTCACATAGCAAGACTTTCAGCAAGAGACATGGAGATCAATGTGTGTGTGTGTTTGAATACACGTTTTTCACAATGGCGTGGGTACTACAGCATAAACGTGGTTTATAAGGGCACTTCCTGTGTCCTTGTGAACCAAATTGCAGTAAGGATTTATTTAAAAATTTTTTTAAAGGGGTAGGGTTAGGAATGGGGTTAGAGTTATTGAGAGTCCCCTTTAACCACAAATACAAGTGCCTGTGTGTGTGTCCTGTCAGCTGCCTTCATTCTGTTTTGCTGTCTATATTTAGCAGAGTCACATTCAGACACAATTCTGATAAAAGGAGATACACCCACTGAAATCACAACCTTCACACACTCACTAAAACTTAAGCACATACCCTAATCTTAAAATGATTTTTTTTGTACTGTTCAAACATGTGGGGGCAAATGCTTATATTCTTTATATAAAGTCTCTTATGCTCACTCAAGACGCGTTTAAAAACTATAAATTAAAAAAAAATGAAATGTATGATGGATTCCAAGATGAATTACCAGAAAGAATGACTATTTCTTGGGTGCCAATTGATCTTTTGAACAGTATAGTGCATGTTATCAGAAATGTCACAGATCTCACCCAATTGTTCTTGTTTAATAACTTAATATATGACACATTATAAATGAGTTGAACTGACTTTGATAGCTTGAATATTGCTTGATAATTGAATATATGATAATATTGTTTTATATCACTAAGTTTTTAAATATATTTTATATTAATGTTTTCCCTATGTTTTGTGTATATAGTCGGACAGTAACACCAGCTTCCTGAGGGCAGCCAGGGCAGGCAACATTGATAAGGTGCTGGAGTTCCTCAAGAGCGGACAGGACATTTCCACATGCAACCAGGTAACTTTTTACATTAAGCTGATTTTCAGTGTATTTTCTTCTCATCATATTTCCTTTTGTTTCCACAATGCAAATCAAACGAATTCACCAATTGGAGGTTTTGCACACTGTTACATCTCAAGCCATTATGTACTTATAAGAATTTGCTATAAAATCTGTTGAGCAATACTGAATTTGAAGTCCACGGTTTTCCAGGAAGCGGGTATAGTCATAAACTTCTTTCCAGCTTAAAAGACGGGTTCTGTCAACTCTGTGTTAGCTCCAAACTCTTTAGAAAGTCCTAGTATACTGTGCTTTGTGAGTGGAAGATAATCCTGATTAGAAATGTGTATGCTTTTTTTACTTTGCTTTGCTCAATTTTTGTCCAGCCTGAGCACAAACTGCATTGTTATGATGTGTAGAGAGCCATACTGATTCCTGACAAATGCTACATTGCCAACATTATCAGCAAGTCCTCTGCCAAGCAGTTCTTTCTAGTACATCAAAGCCTTTTTACTCATGCGTGTCTCTGGCAGCTGTTCCCACTCCCGACCTTCTGTACCTTCTGCTTAACTAAACCCTGTCACAGCACTGCTGTGTTCAACCATTCCTTACAAACTACCTCTAGCAAAACAATGCACTGATATAGCAGAATATATTGAAGCCATTTGATCTTTCATCTTACAATTTTTGAATTATATTAAACTGATTTATTTTGAAATCAAATATAGTGAAATGCAAACATGCATGTAAAAAATAGCTGTTAAATGAGAAAGTATCAAGTAGACTTAGTAGGCTTTAGAAATATTTTATTTGATATAACATTTATTACACACAAACATTTAGGCTACAACAGCCTAACATAAACTATGGGACATAAAAGAAGATAATGAGAGAAACATCTTAGTCATTTTGTTCATATCAAATTTGTCAGACTCATTTAGAAACTAAACACCTCTGTGTTGCTCGGAGACGGGCAGCAATTTTGCAATGGCTTTAAAGGTAATTATGTTCTCTGCAAAATTGAGCAAAAACATAATATTGTGTTTAAAATATATAAAACAATATCAAGTTCTTATTTACTGAACTGTTGTATAAAATCACATTTGCTGTCGTGCAAATCAGGACAAAAGTAGCATGTTGATATTGCTCTCACTGCTCGTGTGATTTATCGCTTATGGTATAAATATGAGACAAAAAGATATGAGAGATATGATACATACAGGGGCATTTTTTTGCATCAACATCAAACTACTGCATAATTGCATTTATATAGTTCTTGCCCTGCATCATATTTGTCACTAGTCAACTGTATGAAATGTAAGGTGATGTACAGGTCTGGGGGCGGGGCCAGTGAATTGACTGCGTTTTATTGTTATAGCGTGTTTTTTTCACTAATTATTCAAGTTAACACGTTAAACTGTTCTGTATAACTGAAACTGTCAGAGGAGCAGTACCCTTTCGAAAGGTATTAATATGGCAATATGTCCTACTAATATGCATACTACATACTTTAAAGTAATAATAAGTATAATTTAACAGTAAATAATGTACAAAGATTTTAGCTTTTTAGAGTATTGCCCTGCTTTGTACCTTTTTTTTTCTGTGAGTGTATGATTAAATTGTCTTCTTATGAATATACAGGAGACACCACATGCAAAATACATTCAGTGAGGTTTGGCATAGGCACAAACTGCAAAATTTTCAACCAGTCACCTTCATGGTATTGGTTTTTCGCAAGGTGTGCCATATAAATATTATGTAAATGCTAAATGTTGTGGTTATCATACTACCAAACAAATCCTCTTGAGCCATTGACCTAACACGGGAAAAGGAGAAAAACAGTGTTCTAAATGCCTTTACAGTAACATGTGTTTTTGGTGTCAGACTTTTTATGATGTAGAATAAGGCTGACTACCATGTGTCCAAATGAAATGGTATATGTGCTGATACATCATATATAAATTCCCTCAAAAAAGAGTCATCGTGCTGTCCTTTTTACTCCATTTACTTATTTATTTGACATGAAATGCAAAAAGGTAAAAAATAGCAAAATATTTACATTTAAGTGATAGGTCTAGTTAAAATATTCAGTTGACATGGACTAAAATGACATCAGAGACCAATGTCATAGGGTTGCCATTACCCCATTATTACGTAATGGACTGAATTCACCTCTGCTGTGATGTGTAATAGATTTGACCATGACATTATCCATTATGATGTCATCTGGAGTCGCCAGTAATGAGCACGTCAGTACAACAATGGACAGGCATCCCATGCTGTTTTCTCTAAAACCCACTCTTCTAATCCTCGCTGAGTGATATTGCAATATAATCTGCCCATGTTCTGTTTTTTTTCTTTCCACTCTTTCACTGGAATGTCTCTTTCCAGATCTGAAAACTCCTCCAGCTTTCATTATCCAAATAAACGAGATTAGCGTTTCGTTAATTCTCTCTGCTTTTAATGATGAGTCTGACTGTTAGCCACACTGTGTTACACAAGAGCTGTCATGATTTACCCAGCAAGCACGGAACGAGGTGCATTAGTAAATTAAGACAGGTGGTGATGTTTGTAGAAAGGGAATGCTTATTTACAGCTTGAGAAAAAGGGATTAAACGCTTAAATTCCATGTTTTAAACATGTAAGCTTGATTTACTAATAAGTGACTTTTTACATGATATAATGAAAATCATATATTTAATAATGACTACCATTTTTCTGATAATTGCACAAAAACTGAAAAAAAAAGCTGTTGCCAAATTTAGCTGTATAAATCTGTAATAATTATTCTTGACAACTAGGATTTTAACGCAAAATACAATTCTTTATTTATTTTTAGGCAATCTTTTTCAAACCTTTTTAAAGAGCTATACATAACAGTTCTCCATATTAATGCATCTCAGATATCTATAGGAAACATTTTTTTGTTCTAGCATTATAAAATTACCCTTACAAAAGTCTGCTTTTATGCAACTTGTGTATTGCTTTATCATGAACAAAATGTGGTGTTGTCTTGTTCTGTATAGCATCTTAATATCAAATCTGTCACTGTGCATAGAATGGACTCAATGCGCTCCATCTTGCAGCCAAAGAGGGTCACGTGGAGCTGGTGGAGGAACTTGTGGAGAGGGGTGCGACCGTGGACTCTTCAACCAAGGTTAAACACACATAAACACTGATAAATTGAAGGGAAGGGTATGTGATACGAATGGTGAGAGAGAGACAGTCAATCAGATGGAATGCCAGTCATCCAGTGTATGATGAGTACAGTTGGACTCTGGTGACTCCTGTCATCTGACACACAGGGCCAAGCAGAGACACACACACACAAGCCAGGAACTATAAACACATGACCAGCAATCACACTGACAGCAAGGAGTTCTATAAGGACAAAAGCTTTGACTTTGTGTTGGGCAGAAATGTGATCGTTTTAGTGCTTTTCACGTATTTGTTTTATTATGGACTAGATTTGTAAAAGTCCTTTTTTGCCTGATAAGGTCAAATGTCTCATATAGTTCAAAGTACTCATTTGCAAATAGCTGTTCTTGTTTTACGAATATACTGTAAGAAACGTATGTAAAAATACAGTCCACATGCACCGTGTCACAAATATGGAATTTTCCAATTATTTTAAAAGCTGTTTATCCGTTTTTCCATATTTTTACAGTTTAAATGTCACTGAATTAAAAATTTAAAAAAGTGAAACAATATATAAAAAAGTTCTAAATGTGTGATATTCTGTTAGAGATATTCAAAAAAAATTCTTTTTTTTTTTTTTGTTATTCATTCATTCAATTTGGTATTTATAAGGTAAAGCAAGCCCACATGTTTTCTTTTTTTCAGTATCATATCATCCTTTTGTGCTTTTAACAATTGACACAAGTACAAGTATATTCATATGCAACAAGTGCACCATCCCAGTGAATAAGTATCTCCCTTCTTCTCCTCTCCAGAAAGGGAACACAGCTTTGCACATTGCTTGTCTGGCTGGGCAGAAAGAAGTTGCCAAGTTGTTGGTGAAAAGAGGAGCAGATGTAAACTCACAATCACAGGTGAGAAAAGCCTGTAAAATTATAATAGTATACCATTTTTTTACATATTTAATTTCATTGAATTTAATAATATGATTTAAATATAATTAAATAAAAAAGCATTACGGTACCTGCTGTTACTACAGAATGGCTTCACTCCACTTTATATGGCTGCTCAAGAGAATCACCTGGATGTTGTGCGATATCTTCTGGAGAATGGGGGAAATCAGAGCATGGCCACAGAGGTTTGTGATTGAGAGGGTTGTTCCTGTCATTGCAACATGCCCATACAAGTATCTTTTTTTAATTAGACTTTTTTATTTTCTTTGACAACGTATATATGATGGCATTGCTCAAACATGCAAGATAAACTGGATGAAAGTACATTTTCAAATCATTTTTAAATGATATTTTAGAAATTATTCTAGAAATCCAGCCAGTAACTTTAGATGGTTGAAAGTGCCCCTGTTATGGGTAATGAGAGGTTCGTATTTTGGTCTCCCACAACAGGTTGACATGCATGCAAGGTTAAAAAAAAACACTTTCATTGTCTTATAACATGCATTTATTTTTATCTTACTTGCTCAGGGGGGGGGTCTTGATGATTCAATGAGTCGACTCTTTCTTTTGAAAGACAATAACTCTATCCTTTCAGGTTTAAAACTTTTCCGGTTTTCATTCACTTAGAGCTGCGTTAAACTGCATGAAATGTAATTTTTAATAATCCATAATAGGGACACTTTAAGCTCTTACATGATCACTTAGCTGTTAGTTTGCAGGTTCAAGCTAGTAGGTGGTGGTTCATGTGGACTTCCAACCACTGGCTGGTTTCGTTTGTTAATCTGTGCCTGTCTGTTGTCTGTGTTTGTAGGATGGCTTCACTCCGTTGGCCATTGCTCTGCAGCAGGGTCATAATCAGGTGGTCTCTCTGCTGCTGGAACATGACACAAAAGGTAAAGTCCGCCTACCTGCTCTCCACATTGCTGCCCGCAAAGATGACACCAAGTCCGCTGCTTTGCTGCTTCAGAACGACCATAATGCTGATGTCCAGTCTAAGGTAAGATAGTAAGAATTGAATGTTTCTGATTTTTCAAAGATGAAACTTTAGCAATTCTGTGGGTGTTGACAGGTATATAAACTGTAGATAATGCCATTGTTTTAAGGTTTTTCCACTATGATAATGGTATTTTTAGTGTCAATTTTTGAGAGCATTGCATGTTGTTTGGACATTTGAGCATACTAATGATGTTTTTTCATATGGTACGTGTACAGTATTGACTCGTTGTGTTCTTTGAAGATTACTAAACATTGTTATACTATGACTGTACCATTTGCTTCGAAGAACTGTTTGTGATTACTTTGATTTATCATCTGAAATGAATAGTTCACACAAAAATAAAAAGTGAAATTTGCTGAAAATGTATTTCCCTTCATGTTAAACTGAGGAACTGATTTGGAGAAATGTACCATCACATGGACCCTCTGCAGTGAATGGGTGATTCACAATGTTTGTAATAAATTCATCATGCAGATGTTTTGGCTTACAGATGAAATATGAGTTCTCTTTCTATAATATTACTTTCTATCTCCAGTAAAAAAAGTCATCTTGTCTGCATCAGGAGAGAAATATGCACGGTCCATTTATAAGTGAAAACAGTCCAAAGCAGTTCTAAACAAATGTGTTGATTGGATGGATGGTTGTCAATGGATTTTGATGTGTGAGAACAACAATGGATTGACTTTTACTAGACTGATATTAGACTGGTAAAGTTTTTAGTTTGGACTTTCATTCTGACGCACCCATTCACCATTCAACAAGTGATTTATGCAAAATGTAATGTCTCCGAATCTTTTCTGATGAACAAACTCATGGATGGCCTAAGGGTTGAGTTAATTTTCCTCAAATTTTCTAAAAGGAAATTTGTGAGTGAGCTATCACTTTAAATAGATATTTTCAGTGAGGTTCAAGCTTGTTTAATCTTAACTGAATTCTATTTTTGCTTTTGAAATTCTAAAAATGTTAACATTGTTTTAAAAGTTGTATTAATGAAAATGCTATATTTTCCTCCTCATGTGCGACTCCAGATGATGGTCAACAGGACTACAGAGGTATTGAGATTCGTCCTGGCTTTTATAAAGCCTGATGTTCTACTTAACATTGAATCTTTCTTTTGCAGTGCATGGGAAGAGTAGAGTCTTGTCCTTAGATATCATAGTGCATGACACATAGTTGTTTTTATTTTAGTAGCAGCACCCTATTTCCTCAAGAGGTTTTTGGGTGTTTCTAGCTCAACACGTTTTTATGCTCCTTTATTTCAATTAACGTTTTGAGCAGAAATGAAGTGTGCATTATGTTGTTTATACACCACTTATGATTTTACTAACAGACTAGACCGATATTTAACTCCTAATTGTGCATGTGAACTCACACTGACACTCTGTGTAGAAGTCTCTCGGTCACATTTCGCTGCACCTTTTTGTTAATTCTGGTTTTTTAAATTGCACCATGTCTGTCAGAATGGAAAGGTAAGAAAGAATGGCTCCATCAGACGAATAAGTAAGACAGACAATGCCAATTTCCTATCTATACTTTCATCTTTAGCAATATGTAGTGAGTAGTTGCTGAATAACATTTGTTTGTTCAGAAATTTTGTTCATCATCTTTTTTTTCCTTTCATTGTCACTGAGACACTTCTCATCTCTTTCGTGAAGACTCATATGACACAGGAATGTGCTCATATATTATTACATGTACAAATCTGATCTTTCTGTTTATAATTTCATTCAAGTTTTTCTCTACCTTCACTCCAGTGCATGGTGTGGTTGCATCCATTGGTAGAAGATGAGAATCCAGACTTTTTATTTTATTTTATTTATTTAACTTTTCCATTTTTCCTATCTTTTCGTTTATTGCACAAATGTGATGATTCATGGGAATGCTGCATGGTAGATCGTGAATGATGGATGTATTAAATCAGTTAGTTGTATTAAACCAGCGTAGACATTTACCTTCGTTCTGTTTCTTCTCTTCTTTGTTCTATCCCTTCTTTAATCCCAATACTACTCCATCCTCTAACAGAGTGGCTTCACTCCTCTGCATATTGCTGCTCACTACGGTAACGTTAATGTGGCCACGCTGCTGCTCAACAGAGGGGCTGCTGTAGACTTCACAGCCAGGGTATGATCTTACACCGCTAAAACATTAAAAAAACAACTTAAATTGGCAATTTCTTTAAGCGATAGTTCATACTTTTAATTGTTTGGTAGTTTGTCCTCTAAACCTTACTTTAAGGTTTCACTTTTTTTTTTTACATTTTAATCACAGCCTTTCCCAAGTGGCTAGATATTTTTTATAGCGATTATGACAAAACTTCTTCTACTTAGTTTTTTTTTTTTTAACTCTTTTATAAAAAATACATTAATGTAAACAAATACACACAATTCATGGAGGTTTTCTGATGCCCCCTAGTGGGCTGTGAGACGGCTCAAAATCAATGCTTTCTGTAACAGACTAATATTTAAGCTGTCACTCAAACCTCACATTTGTTATTTATAGTGTAAGCTACAGGGATATTTTTAATGTGCATGCTTTCTTTTATTTCTTTTACTCTGTTGGAAGTAACTAAATAATCAAGTGGTATGATGGATCAATTGTATCAGATTTCATATATATATATATATATATATATACACAACTCTAGCTCTAACTCTAGTAGTACTAACTCAAATTCTGTCATTATTTACTCACCCTCATATCATTCCAAACATGTAGAAGTTTCTTTCTCATGTTGAGCCTTAAAGAAGAGATTATGGCCAAAGGCAGTTGTTGCCACCCTTTGACTTTCATAGTATTTTTTATTAAAAAAAACAGACTTTCTCAGAATCTTTTCATTTGTGTGGTTTGAGGGTGAGTAAATGATGACAGAATTTTCGTTTTTGAAGTGAGCTGCTCCTTTTAGCGAATGCTTGCAGTTCCTCTTTGCTCTACCTTGACTTTAGAAGACAAGTGTGTGTTGCTTTAATAGTTTAAGTTACTATTTTGTTAAGGATGAAAATATAATCTGTGCTAAAGGATGCACTGTTTTGTTTAGAATGGTATAACCCCTCTTCATGTGGCCTCCAAACGAGGAAATACAAACATGATTGCTCTGCTGTTAGACAGAGGGGCTCAGATTGACGCCAAGACCAGGGTGAGTATCAACAGTACCAATCAAAATGCAGTAAAACAAGCGCCCTCTGGTGCATATGCTGCTAACAGCAGTTCAGAGAAACATTTCTTGTTTATGTACTCAATAATTGCATTATGAATGCTGTATTTAATTTGAAAATCTTAGCAGCAATAGGTGTTTTAGTACATGTTGACATACATTTAACGTTTTTATGATGCATTATTAATTTGTGGTTTCATATATGTGACCCTGGACAACAAAACTAGTCGTAAGTGTTATTTTTCCGAAATTAATATGTATACATGATCTGAAAGCTGAATAAATAAGGTAGGACTGAAATACAACTATATGAAAATCTGGAATCTGAGGGTACAGAAAAATCTAAATGCTGGGAAAATCACCTTCAAAAGTTGTTCAAATGAAGATCTTATCAATGCATATTACTAATCAAAAATTAAGTTTTAATATATTTTCGGTAAAACATTGACTAAATACCTTCATGGAACATGATCTTTACTGTACTTAGGGATTTTTGGCAAAAAAGAAAAATCAATTATTTTGACCCATACAATATGTTTTTGGCTATTGCTACAAATATACCCCGGCGACTTAAGACTGGTTTTGTGGTCCAGGGTCACATATGTAGTTTGTCTGTATTTATCTATTCTCTGTTGTTCAGGATGGGCTGACACCACTGCACTGTGCAGCCAGAAGTGGACATGACACCGCAGTGGAAATCCTGCTTGAAAAAGAAGCTCCCATACTGGCACGGACCAAGGTACTAACCAAGTGGTTCCATGTTTTTTTGAAATTTTTGCTATGTTGTCCCGTGGCATAAACGTACCGTGGTGCACTTATTAGCGAGACACGAAATACGTACCAACAAGTACATATCACTGCAGTTTCTAAAAGAAATGAACACTTAGAGGCAGAAAATGAGAATTTCACCTTTCAGTTTTGATTGTAATCAGACTTCAAAACAATATTAATATGCAGGGATATTTGAAAACTGATGCTTTTGAACATTAGCATCCCACATATCCAGCTTTATAGCTATGTTTTTTTTATAGTTGGTAGGTTTGTTTGGTAGCTCAAAGGGTACAGAGATGTACCTGAGAGGCGAGGAGCTCCGGTTTGAATCCTGTGTAACCATGGTTCAACAAAACAGTTCAAATCCGCAGGATTGAAGTTGAATTGGCACGGTTGCCTCAACAAATGCGTTTTTTACATCAGTTTTGCATTTGCAAACCAGGTAGGTTTAGGGTTGGATTTGGTTCAGGACACATTTCCAACATGATAGAACTTTAACTTATAGCAACAGTCCCTGGATATTTCAATTCTGGACCGCCGCAATACATCAACATAATAAAATGTGCCAGGGTGAGCCTGAGTTTAAGCGTCACTCAGTGGATATTTCTCTTTAAAACTGCTGCAAAATGTTCAGTAAGGTGTGTAAAAATGGTGCTGCAAAGAGTTACATATTTTTATGAGACCAGGTTGAATTTTTGTCTCCTATACTCACCAAGCCTCCATTTATTAGAATTTTGAAATATAAAAATGCATTAATATTAATACAATAATATTATAAGCTGTTATATTATTACTTTTTGATCTAATTCTGATCTGTATTTTTCACACAGAACGGCCTGTCCCCGCTGCACATGTCTGCTCAAGGTGATCACGTTGAATGTGTGAAACACCTGCTGCAACACAAGGCACCGGTTGACGATGTCACACTGGACTACCTGACCGCCCTTCATGTTGCCGCCCACTGTGGTCACTACAGAGTCACAAAATTACTGTTGGATAAGAAAGCGAATCCTAATGCCAGAGCGCTGGTGATTCTTGGTCCTTGAATAAAACTAATGTATGCTAGTGTTAATGAGCGTTACTAATATATTTTTTGTGTCTGTCAGAATGGCTTCACGCCTCTGCATATTGCCTGCAAAAAGAACAGAGTGAAAGTCATGGAACTGTTGGTTAAATATGGAGCCTCTATTCAAGCTATCACTGAGGTAAGAGTCTTAGTTGTCTCTGACATACTTATTGTAATCTTGTATATTATTTATAATAACAACTTTTGATTTGGCATGCAACTTTTTGGAGTGTATTTCACATCTAATAATTAAACTTCATAGAGAATGCAGGAATGTTTAGAGCTCATATAAACAGAAATTTCTGATAAATTCAGATTAACAAGAATTGTGCATGTAAACTACTTTCTCTTCTTTTTCTTTCTAGTCCGGCCTGACCCCAATCCATGTTGCAGCATTTATGGGGCACCTCAATATTGTTCTTCTACTGCTACAGAATGGAGCCTCACCTGATGTCTGTAATATTGTGAGTACACAGTCACCATGATTAGACATGATTTGGATGTGCTATTAGAGCTTCTGCCTATAAAATAATAATTAAAATAAAAATACTATATGATTCTAGACTTTATACACATTGCACACATTGCACTTTCAGAGCCCACTTTTTAGCTTATTTCTGCCATACTGTTTTGCTAATGCTGGGAGTTTTTCCATATCATCTGCTGTCTTTTCTAGTTCATTTCATGTAGTACTGATTGTGTGTGTCCTCAGCGTGGCGAGACGGCATTGCACATGGCTGCAAGGGCAGGACAGATGGAGGTGGTGCGATGTTTGCTAAGGAACGGCGCTTTGGTGGATGCCGTGGCCAGAGTCAGTTGATAAAAACACTTACTGAATAAAGCAAGAATACAGATATTAATGACTACACACAAAGCTTTAAATATACCATATGTGCATTTCTCTCCCTCTTGCTGTCTTGCATCCAGGAGGACCAGACCCCACTTCACATTGCGTCTCGTCTGGGTCAGACGGAGATTGTGCAGTTGTTACTGCAGCACATGGCTCATCCTGATGCTTCCACTACTAATGGATACACTCCTCTGCACATCTCCGCTCGTGAAGGTCAGATGGAGACGGCTGCAGTGCTGCTGGAGGCTGGAGCATCTCACTCACTCACCACCAAGGTGGGTCTGCAGGGAGATCTGTGAAAGAAAATGATATTCACAAATATATTATGATATATTCTACAATAAATATATTACTTTATACGGAGCCCCAAAGATATGCAGACATAACTTTATAAATTTTTTAGGCAACTTTTTTGCTTTTTTTGTTTCCTCATTTTTGCAAAATGGTTATGTTGTGCAAATTTGTTTCTCATTTAAATTAACACAAAACAGGGAATGAATTAGCACAACATGTATACAACATATAAATGTGTGTGTTTGTGACTCTGTACCACAAAACCAGTCATAAGTATACATTTTTTGAGATTTTTACATTATGAATACATAAGCTTTCCATTTATGAGTGTTTTGTTATGACAGGACAATATTTGGCAGAAGTACCACCATTTGAATATCTGAAATCTGAGGGTACTATCTTCTTTAATGTTGTCCAAAATATGTTAAATGCATATTACTAATCAAAAATTAAGTTTAATATATTTACGGTTGGATATTTCATGAAAAATGATCTATACTTAATATAATAATCCTTTTTATCCTAATAATTTTAGCATAAAAGAAAAGTTGAAACGTTGTATTTTTGCTACAAATATACCCCAGCATCTGGTGTTGTGGTTTAGAGTCACACATATAGTGCAATTATTTGATCAGAAATATATAATAAATACTGTAAAATTATGAAATATTATTATAATTTAAAATTGCTGCTTAAAAAAAGCTGTGATTTTTTTCTAGAAAAGGACGAATTGCTCAAAAGAAGAGCATTTATTTGAAATAAATGTAATGAGTGCTTTCTGAATAAAAGTATTAATTCAAAAATATTAAAATATGAAAATGAAAAGTAGAGTATGTATTCATCTATGATCAACTAAAGACAAATATGCGTCCCTTAACAGAAAGGCTTTACTCCTCTACATGTTGCTGCTAAATATGGTAGTCTGGATGTGGCAAACCTCCTCCTTCAGCGGAGAGCACTTCTTGATGATGCTGGAAAGGTAAAACTCAAGCTTTAATCACCTACGCATTTAATTTTATTTTGTAAATATATGTTTACTATTGTCTTTCCATTCTGAACCAGTACGGTCTCACACCACTGCATGTAGCGGCTCACTATGATAACCAGCAGGTGGCGATGATGCTCTTGGATAAAGGAGCTTCACCTCATGCTACTGCTAAGGTGCAAATCTTGAACTGATAACAAGATATCTCTGCATCCAGTAATTAGGATTTGTATAACCTAAGTGGCTTCTCTTCCTGTGCAGAATGGCTATACACCTCTCCACATTGCGGCAAAGAAGAACCAGACACAGATCGCCTCTGCGCTGCTTCAGTATGGAGCAGAGACCGTTGCACTGACCAAACAGGGAGTGAGTCATTTACACCTGGCATCCCAGGAGGGGCACACAGAGATGGCCTCCCTGCTGCTGGAGAGGGGTGCACACGTCAATGCCGCCACTAAGGTAAGATCTAGATCAGGCAGCCTACAGTCATGAGTAAACATAACATATTTAAGATGTTTCTTCATCCCAACTGTATATTATAAATGTCAGCCAAACCACTCGAATACACTCTAATGTAAGTTAATGGTGACATGGGATACAAGTAAACAGGTGAAATATTTAAGATTCTGTTGAATCTTGACTTTGCTCGTTTTGATAGGGCCACAATCAAAAAATATTGCACTATAGATTTCAACAAGAGACCAATCAAAAAGAAGTATTCCAAAGAGCCATGTAATAATGGTGTATGATTTCTTTTTTTTCCTTTAGAGTGGCCTTACACCTCTTCACCTCACTGCTCAGGAGGACAGAGTGCAGGCGGCTGAAATACTGGTCAAGCACAATGCAAACGTAGACCAGCAGACCAAAGTAAGCTTGAAATGTGTTTTTTTTTTTATTACCAGGGTCTGAATTGAAGAAAACGTAATGTAATATTTGCTTGTTTCTTTTAGTTGGGCTACACTCCTCTTATTGTTGCCTGTCACTATGGAAATGTCAAAATGGTTAATTTCCTTTTGCAAAATGGCGCTAATGTCAATGCAAAAACTAAGGTAAGTGTTTAATATACCTATTATTATTATAATTTATTATTAAATTGTGTGACTCTGTAACCCAATTAATTATTACTTAGTAAACTTTTAATTTAATAATTTTATAAGTACAAGCTGTGTGACAATGCATTTTGAAATATTGCAGATGTCTATGGCAGATTGTAAATTTGTGCAATCATAATGTTTCATAATACTCAGTCAGAATTATATTATTTTAAATGAATGACATGCTTAATTTTTTTGTATTGCATTCTCTGCTTGTTTTTATGACAATTATTATTTTTGAGCTGTTGGAGTTTTTTATTTCAGAATGGCTACACACCACTTCACCAAGCTGCGCAGCAGGGAAATACACATATTGTCAATGTCCTGCTGCAGCATGGAGCCAAGCCTAATGCAGTCACTATGGTGAGCAACACGCACTTATACTCACAAAATTGATATTAATTCTGTTTCTTATTTCTTTGACCTCACTCTGACCTTTCTCTCTCAGAATGGGAACACGGCACTCTCTATTGCTAAGCGTCTGGGGTACATCTCAGTGGTGGACACTCTGAAAGTTGTTACAGAAGAAATAATCACAACGACAACCGTATGTATCCATGCCTTTACATATTAATAATATTTAATTTATCCATAAACCATACAAGGATATATGTTGAATGTTTTTTTTATTTTAACTATTGTAGACGGTGACAGAGAAACACAAGCTAAATGTTCCAGAGACAATGACTGAAGTTCTGGATGTGTCTGATGAGGAAGGTAAGATAATGTTCTATTGCTGAGTTTAATTTTAAATGAGGATTTCATATATCTGTGTAAAAGCTACTGTGCCTCTGTAGCCCAACATCAGATGGAGGAGGAGCTTTTTACTGAAGCCTCTATGGAGATCGAAGGTATACAGGGTATAGATACAGAGTGAACCGAACTGAAGTTACTAACGTTAATGTTACTGCTTTACTGCAGACCAAAAATCTGTTCAGTTCCTTCTGTATCTATTCCAGTGTGTGGTTTGCAATTTGTGTGCTAACTGGAACTGGCATGAAAACTAAACTTTGAAAAACTAACTTTGTTCTCAGTTGTTTGTACTAATATGGGGATATTTTTTTTACAATTGAGAATGTGATTTCTGTGAGTCACTGAGTATTTTAGTATTAGTAGTACCTACTTAATGGGTGAACGGTGCTTGTTATGTTTAATATGACGTTGGAGTTCTTTTTGCTGGCAATGGAGTCTATGTGAGTGTCCCACTTCAGGTCCTGGGAGATGATGGTCCCCAGGAACCTGAATGACTCCACTGCTGCTACAGTGCTGTCCATGATGGTAGTTAAGGGGGAGAGCAGGGGGGTTCCTCCTGAAGTCCACTATCATCTCCACCGTTTTGAGCGTGTTGAGCTCCAGGTTGTTGACAGAGACTGAGAGTATGGTGTCGTCTGCAAACTTCAGGAGTTTGACAGAGGTGTCTTTATAGGTGCAGTCGTTGGTGTACAGAGAGAAGAGCAGTTATGAGAGCACACAGTCCTGAGGGGCGCCAGTGATGGCCATACGGGTGCTGGATGTGATATTACCCATTCTCACTAGCTGTTGCCTGTCTGTCAGAAAGCTGGTGTTCCACTGACAGACAGAGCTAAGGACAAAGAGCTGGGTTAGTTTGGTCTGCAGGAGTGTTGGGATGATGCTGTTGAAAGCGGAGCTGAAGTCCACAAACAGGATCCTCACATAAGTCCCTGGTCTGTCCAGGTGTTGCAGGATGTAATGCAGTCCCATATTGACTGCAACATCCACAGACCTGGGGCCAGTTGCATAAACTTAGCCTTCATGTTTAGACAGTGTCTTAAGAGCTAGTCTGACCAACTAGCAGTAAGCCAAGAGTAAACTGTTTTGTTTTTTGTATTTACCTTAGACTAACATACATTTTTATGTAACTGAATTTTACAAATCTGTGACCAAATGTAGCTGACTAACTTTTAGCTTCCAGTAAAGTCCATCAGATAATCGAACACCAACCTCTCAAGAGATTTCATGTTAAATGAGTCCTGGTAGGGATGCATAAATCCTCACAAAAACTGATATACGATGTTACAGTTTCTGTGAGCTCGTCCAGATCGTTGGTGTCAGCTTCAAAAACACTCCAATCAGTGAGGTCGAAACAGGCTTGTAATGTATGCGCTGTTTAGATAGTCCATCTCTTTACAGTTTTTACTGCAGAAAGTCCTAAAGTTGCTCTGGGGATGGAGCGATATCTGTCCTAAATTGTGGTGTAACAGTGATCCAAAATATTACTGTCTCTGGTGGGATATGTAACATGCTGTCTGTATTTTGGTAGCTCTCTAGAGATTTGCTTTGTTAAAGTCCCAGAGAAAGATAGTAACAGAGTCCCGGTGTTGTTGCTCAGTCTCTGTGATAAGATCAGCGAGTTTCTGTAAAGCTGTGCTCATGTGCGCTTGCGGATGAATGTAAACACTCACGAGAATGAACGAACAAAACTCCCGTGGCGAGTAGAATGGCTTACAGTTAGTGAAACGCGCTTCTAGATCTGGACAGCACATTTCTTTAACACTGTAATGTCTGTACACCACCTTTCGTTGATGTACTGTAGAAGCACGTCCCGTCGCCTCACAATTTCCCTGTTGACTCAGTGTCGCGATCCGCTCCGAACAGCTGGAATCCGGTTTGCGGCATTCAGCCAGGTTTCCTTGAAACACAAAGCAGCCGAGTGTAAAAAAAAAATCTTTATTTATCCGGGAAAGCAGAAGGAGTTTGTCCATTTTGTTGGGTAGAGAGCGAAGATTCGCCAGATGAATGCTCGGCAGTGCTGTCTGCACGTCCTGTGTCGTTTGATCAGCACCGCCACTCCGCTTACTATAACGTTCAGCAAAACGTCCGAATAAACGAAATCTGGTGAAAGGCCGTGTGGCGTGTTCTGCCAAAAGTTCTGCAGTTCATCCCTGGTAAAACAAACAAAAAACTGGAAAAAAACAAGTTAAGGGTTTGAGCTAGTGCAAGCTGTTAGTGAATCTGACACTAAGTCAGTAATCTGTTCAATGAGTAGTTCAATCAATTAGCCAATGTGTGTATGAGCAGGTGAGGACACAATGACAGGTGATGGAGGGGAGTACCTGAGAGCAGAGGACCTGAGAGAGCTTGGTGACGACTCTCTTCCTGGACACTACCTGGATGGCATGAGCTACACCCATAACTTAGACCGGTAAAAAAAAATAAACCAATGCTCATTTACAAACAGTATATTTAACATTCCATAGACAAGTTAATTCCTGATAAACAGATTATCAGTTACGTCATTGTTTGAGCCAGAAGCTTTAAATATTTGTTGCCATTTTCAAGGGAATTTAACTTGCACAAGTATAACAAGTGCACACACATAAAGCTGTTTAGCTCACCTGTTTGCATTTTCCTACCCCAGGTCCCATGAGACCACCAGTCATATTGCTTACAGAGGTGAAGGAATGCTGATCGAGGATATGATCACCAGCCACCAGCTTAATAAGGTGAACTATGAACCATCATACCTCATATGTACTTCTAACATTTGGCTTAGTGTTGTTAGCCATGGTTTATAATGCTACAGTCTAATTGTTAGCATTGTTAAAATCTTCTTAGCTGTTCTAAGTTCACTTTAAACCGTGGATTCACAGGGCTTGTTGCATTAATACAACTGTTATACTATATAAATAGTCAAAATCAAAATCTGACATTTTGGAACAATTTTGACATATGCAGATGCAGTAACGCAATAATATTGTTGTAGTGAGGTCACATGTTTTCATTTACAATGGCTTTAAATGCAAGTCAAGCAAGTTTGATGATATACTGTATACTAGTCTGATTATGTGGTTTGTTAGGTTGCTGCATTCTCTCGAGAACATGAGAAGGACTCATATCGACTGAGCTGGGGTGCTGAACATCTGGATAATGTGGTGCTTACTAGCACTCTTCTGCAGTCAGGGTTTGTAGGTTACACACACACGCACACACACACACTTGACTCCCCCTGTCGTACATGCAAGTAGTCAAATCTGGAATTGCATCAGATGCCACTATTGTGGATCATGAATGATAGCTGCTCAATTTCCTCTCATTGTTCGTTCGTTCTTTCTTTCTTTCTTTCTAATTTTCTGTCTGTCTTTCTTTCTCATTTATTATACTCACGTCATCTCCTTAAATCACTCAGCCTCTCTCTGCTGCCCGTGATTGTGTCTTTTGTTCTGCTTTTAGCCGATCCACCCCATGCCTTGACAATGACAACAGCAGGTGATTCTCCACTTCTCTTCCTTGTGCCCTTTTTGCTTCCTCACTTCATCTACCTTTATTTCATTATTGCATGTATATATAACAACTGAATGCTTTGAGATTTTCAAATAAGCCTTTTTGTGCCTGTTAAAATTTTAATAAGCATGTTTTGATGAACACAGTGAGTCATGTCTCAGTATTCATGGAGATCCCCATGAAAAATATCAAGTATTATTCAGTATCTTTCACATGGGTGGTATGAAACAGGACATATTGTGTTTCTCCGTGAAATTCATGAACAATATAACTTAAAGCAATGCTTAAAACATATACTGTTTAAAAGTTTGAGGTCAGTGAGATTTTTTTTTTTCATATGCAAGAAAGCATTAAACTGATCAGAAAGTATTGCTGCATTGTAAAAGTAGTGTTTATTCAATCCAATAAAGAAAAGTATCATGGTTTCCACAAAAATAGTATTTATCTCATGATAAGAAAATATTTATTATTATTATCATGAGACACTGAAGCCTGCAGTGATGTATTCTGAAAATTCAGCTTTATCATCACTGAAATAAAATACATTTTAAACTTATTAAAATAGAAATTGGTATTTACATTTTTAACAATATTTTCAAATATTATTTTAAAAATATTTAAAGTAAAATCTTACCACCCACAAACTTTGGAACAGTAGTGTATATCAGTGAGTCTAATTTTACACATAATGGCACAGTTTGATAATGTTCAAGGTTTAACAGAAGTGGCTCCAGAAGAGATGCTGTTGGAAGTCAAAACGTTTCTGGAAAAGTGTGTGATTTCAAATGGTGCCTAAATCATTGCATATTATAAACATATAGAAGCCCACAGAGCCTATAAAGTCTAGAAAAATTGACAGAAAAATAAAATTGCATGGCCTAGGTGGCTTCTGTGAGTTTATAAACAAGAATGCCATGCATTTATTGCAGTATTTCATTTCTGGATAGTTTTAATGAAGATGTTGAACATTGTGTTGTGTGCTTCACTGTTACATGCTGTTCTATACAAACAGCTTCCTGGTCAGTTTCATGGTGGATGCCCGTGGTGGAGCCATGCGTGGCTGTCGTCACAATGGACTACGCATTATTGTGCCTCCAAGAAAGTGCTCAGCACCTACACGGGTCACATGTCGTCTGGTGAAGAGGCACAGGCTGGCTTCTATGCCCCCTATGGTGGAGGGAGAGGGGCTCGCAGGCAAGCTCATCGAAGTTGGACCCACCGGAGCCCAGTTTCTTGGGTAGGGGAGTGTCTAAGGGGATCTAAAATTAAAAATCTATGCTGTATCACCATGAACATTTTTGTCTATCTTTGTTTGTGTATGATGCAGTTTTATGTTCTCTATATTGTCTCGTCTTGACTGACAAAGTAGCGCGATATGTCAACATGTTTGACGTGTCCTAACCAGGCCACATTCTCAGCTAGTGAAATGATGTTTGATGTTTATTTTGTAATTCTTCAACCAATGAGATTTAGTGGATATATTTTAGTTTTAATTTTAGGGTTACTCCACACTAAAATGAAAATTTTGTCATTTATCACTTACCCCCATATGTTTCCAAACCTGTAAAAGCTTCTTTCCTCTTTGGAACACAATTTAAGACATTTTGGGTGAAAACCAGGAGGCTTGTGAACTGCAGTAAAGAACAATGTCAAGGTCCAGAAAAGTATGAAAGACATTAGAATAGTCCATCTGCCATCAGTGGTTTAATATGTATTTTGTGAAGCAACGAGAATACTTTTTTTTATAGACAATTTGTCTCCTTTGTGTCACCGTAGTTCCATTTAGGAGAGTATCTGCCCGACACAACTAGCATATGCTGTTCTGTTTGAGCCATACCACACAGATATGTCTTCTATGTGTATTTATGCTTTGATTTGAACAAAAACAGTGTTTCCTTGTGGCACAGCTGAGCTGACACAGAAGAGCGTACACTGTTTGCATCCAGTGGATACTTTCCAAAAATGGCGCTACAGTGACACGTTTAAAATATCTTAAATTGTGTTCCGAGGTTAAACAAAGCTTGTACGGGTTTGGAACGACATGGGGTTAAGTGATCAATGACAAAATGATCATTTAAGTTTTAGTATTTTTGTTTATTAATTAACAAAACAATTTTGGTAGGTAGTAGGTTTTAATAGTTTTAGGTTTAGTTAGCAATTACATCACTGCTGTGAAAGACACTGCAGAAATAGAGACCAAGCGATGAACAAAATGCCGCAGCGCATTTGGTTAGGACAAAAACTAGTGTTTGTCTCGCCTGGTTAGGACACTTGTTCAGTAAATCAGGTTCACAGTGTGCCTTGTTTTTTTTACATCTTTTTTAATGGCTGCGATCGGAACAGTAAACTCCACCTCCCAACAGCCCCTCCTCCTCTTAATGAGGGCGAAAGTCTTGTCAGCAGAATTCTGCAGCTGGGTCCACCCGGCACCAAATTCCTCGGGTAGGAGAGATCCTAATGCCAAATATCCAATGGAGACTGGTCACGTATCCCCCCTGTTTTTTTTTAAATACACCTCCATCTGTATTTTATAATTTTTTGAATTTGTTTTCGTCATTCCAAAATAGAGGTTTTCCATTCATTTACCTTTACCTCCCTTGTTGACTTTTAAATATCTTCGATTTTTAATTTATTTTCTTGTATTGGTCATTGCTCTGTGTATGCTGTATATGGCATTACCCATGGTTTTGTTCCTACATTGCTGCATGCTGCATTTACCTGTGTTTATGTCCTCCACAGATGCGATATCTGTTTTTCAACAATCCACATTTTGTCCAGTCCAAAGCCGTACATTTGGCTGAAATAACACCCCTTATTTTTCAGGCCTGTGATAGTGGAGATCCCGCACTTTGCTGCATTGCGTGGGACAGAAAGGGAGTTGGTGATTCTGCGCAGTGAAACAGGAGAGAGCTGGCGAGAACATCACTGTGAGCATACAGAAGAAGAGCTGAATCAGATACTCAATGGCATGGACGAGGGTGAGTGTGTTTTGATGAACACACCTTAAAGGATTAGTTAACCCAAAAATGAAAATTCTGTGATTTATTTACTTACCTTTGAGTACGTAAGAACTGAATTTGTCATTTTCACATTAGAACTGGACCCCCCTGAGGAGCTGGAGAAAAAGCGAATTTGCCGCATCATAACACGGGATTTCCCACAATACTTTGCAGTGGTGTCCCGCATTAAGCAGGACAGTCATCTGATTGGTCCAGAGGGTGGGGTGTTAAGCAGCACACTTGTTCCACAGGTCCAGGCTGTGTTCCCAGAGGGAGCGTTGACTAAACGGATACGCGTTGGTCTACAGGTAATTCACTATGCAAAGCAATATTAATCATTGACATTGATGTTTAAAGTGATCCTATGCGTTAGGCAAGGTACATATCCCAAACAACAGGCTGACATGCATGCAAAGTCAAAAACACTTTAATTTTCTTATAATATGCATTTATTTTTACCTTATTTGTTCAACAACAAGTGTTTCGTTGAGTGATTCATTTTTCCAAACCCCTTCGGTGATTGGTGGATTTTTTCAATTTACGTTTTCATACAAACCAACCAAAAAGACCAACAAGTGGTTGGGCAGTATGCTAAAGTTAATTTTTTTTTTTTTTTACATCAACATGAAACAGCTTAAAACTTGTTTTAAAAATGACTAGTTTCAGTGATTCATAGTCGACTTTTTTTTGAGAGACAGTAACTTTATACACAACTTTATGCCCTTTCTGATTTAAAACTTTGCAGGGTGTTTTCATTCACTTACATACACACTGCATGAAAGCTCATTTTCAAAAATCTATAATAGGGGCGCCATAAAGAAGGCATTTCAAGTTAATTTATTTTAAGGTGTCCTTTTTACATTGTAATTATACATTTATTTACAATTATTTAAAATTAATTAACAACATGTTCTTACTATAGGGTTAAGTTTAGGGTTTGGTTTATGGTTATTGCATGTAATTATGCATCATTTTGTGCTAGTACTACAGTAAGTCCATGTAACACTTAGGTGTTATCAGCATTTCTGATTTTGCTTTTTATTTTGTGTTAGACAGTTTTCTTGCAAAAAATTCTGAGGGCAACACTGTACTATTTTTATGATTCTTTTTGTCACTCGAGATCAATAGCATGGAACAACTTATAGTAACTTCTTTGTGTCATTAAGTCTTATTTTAGGGTTCCTATTAAAAGTGTGACTCTGTAGAAAAAGGTTCATATTTTTTTAAATGATAATTATTTTAGACATTGCCTTCTGGAAAAAAATTTATTAGCAAATTTATAACCTTTAAAAGGAGGGGATGAAATAATAAAAAAAGCCCATCCTGCCACTTACATCCAAATCTCATCTTTTATTAGGCACAGCCCATCAGTGAGAATCTGGTAAGGAAAATCCTGGGTAATAAGGCTACATTTAGCCCAATTGTTACTTTGGAGCCCAGAAGACGCAAGTTTCACAAGCCTATCACCATGACTATCCCTGTCCCTAAAAGCCCAACCAGTGACGGGACAAACAGTACCCCCACTCTACGACTATTATGTAGCATTACTGGTATGTAAGAATAAAGAGTAAAACATATCTTTTGTAAGTAAGTGCCTTTAAGAAGGTGTAAACGGTCCTAATCATTTTCTTTTTCAAGGTGGGACAACTCCAGCACAATGGGAGGACATAACTGGATCCACACCGCTAACATTCATCAACCAGTGTGTTTCATTTACCACTAATGTGTCGGCAAGGTGAGCTCAGATGCTGTGACAAATGTTTGTTGACTGTTCTCCCATGATAAATCGTTAAACATGTGTTTTTCCTGCCAGGTTCTGGCTTATAGATTGCCGTCAGATCCATGAGTCTGTGAACTTCTCCAGTCAGCTGTATCGTGAGATCATCTGTGTTCCCTATATGGCCAAGTTTGTCATTTTTGCCAAGACATTGGACCCTATAGAAGCACGACTCCGCTGCTTCTGTATGACAGATGATAAGATGGATAAAACTCTGGAGCAGCAGGAGAACTTCACTGAAGTGGCTCGTAGTCGAGATGTAGAGGTAAGTGTGGTTTAGATAGTTTTGCTAGTGCATTTAAGATTAACCTTTCAACATGGTGCTATATTTATCCTTACAGGTGCTAGAGGGAAAGCCAATCTTTGCAGACTGCTTTGGAAATTTGGTCCCACTGACCAAAAGTGGACAGCACCATGTGTTCAGCTTCTACGCTTTTAAGGAAAACCGACTTTCTCTCTTTATCAAAGTAAGTTATTATTTGCTGCATGTAAATATAATATTGAAGTTGGCACAAAAAACACTAAATTTCAGATTTAAACGTGTTACAGTATGCCACAATGTTCCCTACTAGTTTATCTGTAAAGCCACAGTATTGTGTAATTGTCAGTTGGTGGTGAGCAAAGATACAGATTGGTTGTTTTCCACAGATTCGTGACAGCACTCAAGATCCATGTGGCAGGTTGTCTTTTACAAAAGAACCAAGAACATATCGCAGTCTAAATCACAATGCAATATGCAACCTGAACATATGCCTACCTGTTTACTCAAAGGTAAGACAAACACTTTCATAATGATATTATCTCACAACCACATATACTGTAAATTTGCATATACACAGCAAAAAAACTTTTAATTAAAATATATTTAGTTTAGCTAAATTTAATCTGACAGTTTATTTTTTTTACTCTTACTTTTTAAGGAATCTGATTCTGACCAAGATGCAGATGAGGAGGTAAATACCAATTTTACACCTTAAAAGTGAAATAAATAATTTTGTAAATAATTATTTCTTTGCTAAATAGATGATGGATTGTTTGTAATATCCATTCGATTAACTCTCTGTTTCAATCCAATTTCTTTATAGAGTGAGAAGATACAAGAGCAATGTAAGCAATTTTTAAGTTTAAAAATACATATAAAATATGCACAGCTTTTTCTTCCACTCTTTTTAAACCCCTTAACTCCTGTAACAGTAAGTTACAGATGTAATAGTACATTGTTAATATATTTAGCATATTTATAAAAGATTTTAAGAAAAATCGTATTTACGGATCCCTGATTGCTATGCTATGGCTGATAAACATCCCTTCCTCCATTTTTATTTTTATGGTCTGCTGTTCTCATAAAACATTACATCCAATTCTATTCTCTCACAACGGTATCTTGCTTCTGGCATGATGGTTTCTAAAATGCTTAGTGTGTTACATGCCAAAAGAGATACTGGAAAACCAACCATTCTTCCTAAAATCAAAATCTTACTGACCAGGCACACATTATTTTGCCTGTAATGAAATCACTTTATTTGCTTGCCACAAATGTCACATTTGCATGGATCATTTCCTTTGCATGGAAATAACTTGACTTACACATATTATATTATTGTATATGTATGTGTGTGAGTGTGTCTGCTTGAATGTGAGGATATCTTTTTTTGAAATATGCATAATTTGTGAGATTTTTTTTATCCCTATCACTCACATTTTGTTTCCTTTGTTCACTTGTGTTTATTGTTTTCCTACATTCTTATCATTTATTTACAACAAATGTTAAACAACTCCATGTTTGACACAAAGATCTGCATATCTACAAAGCCATAGCATTTAATATTTTGCAAGTGTTTTATGGGAAAATCCTCTGATTGTGTCTCAGTGTTGCATAAGGGCATTGTTTTAAAATGCTGTTTGTGTTTGTGTTGACATGAGCTCTTCATGTCGAGAACAATCTTGAGATGCCTCATTGGAACAGCTCCACTCTGTGTTATGATTACTTTCCTCATTTGTTCTTTGTGCACAGGTTTCTGTATTACTTATCCTTTGTTTTTCTTTATACTTTCCCTCTTGTGTAAGTGTATGAGTGGATACTTGAATCAATACAACATGTTTAAGCAAGTTATTTCCTGCCCATTTCCTGCCCTCACTTTGTAATTCTCTTTTGCTTTGCTTAACTGCTCCCAAGCCTTCCCAAAACCTTTGGATCCAAATTTAGATAAACCTAGCAATGTTCTTCATTCTGTCAAGTAGTTTTCTCATCATCTGAACTGAAGACAGTTTGTATTTCTGCTGCCCTGACTAGTTTTCCAATGTCTTTTGTCCTCTTCATTTCCCCTTTGTTCTTTGCAAACTATTTGTGCTGTTCAAATGGAAGATTATGATGGATCTGAGTTAACAGAGCTTTCCGTGCTGCAAATCATACATGATCCTGCCACACTCGCAAGTCCAGATCTACTTTCAGAGGTTTCTGAAATGAAGCAGGACCTGATTAAAGTGTCAGTCCTTCTAACCTCTGAAAAGTTGGAAAAACCGTGCTCCTCTGATCCTGGAGAGCGATCTGACAAGGCTGGTGATGAAGAACTGGATGAGCCATTTGAAATTGTTGAAAAAGTGAAAGAGGACTTAGAAAAGGTAGAAGAGATTCTTCGTGACAGAACAGTGGATGATACGAAGAGGGAATGTGCTATTGGGAGATCTGTGACCATTAATGATGAGGAGGAGTGGGTACTTCTCAGTGAGACAGATGTTGAGGAATCCAAAAGCAAAAACATCTCTGAAGTCCAAGAGGGACTCATTCAGGAAGTTCGAATCACAAGAGACACTATATCCAGTTCTCCTCCTAAGAGGGATATTTCAGGTATGATTTCATATCTCAGCAGTGACTTAGAACAGTGTCTGCAGGAAATGCCTCTACCATCTAATTATTCACAAGATGAAGATAGTGTCCAAGAAAGCTTTAAAGAGGTTGTTTTGACACATGGTAAACACCGTCCAGCAGAAATTAAAAAGCCGGCAAGGAAAAAGCGTAAAGAGAGGGAATTTGCAAGCGGTAGTTCAGAGGATGACTTAGAGAGGATGAGTAGGAGTCAATCTGAGGAGTCTCTTGATGAAGATGCGATTATCGGTGGATCTGAGCCTGTCTTTGGACCTGTTCCTGTATCTCCTAGAGTTGTAGAAACTCCAATTGGATCCATTAAGGACAAGGTTAAGGCTCTGCAGAAGAAGGTTGAAGAAGATAATGAGGTGGACAGTCAAAAGTGGAAATCCCAAAAAGTGAGTACTTCCCAGAGGAAGCCATATGTCACACAGGAAGAAAAATCAGTCAAGCTTCCTCCAAAATCTCCCAGATCCCCAAAGTCACAGACAGAACGGCTAGAGGAAACTATGTCTGTAAGAGAGCTGATGAAGGCTTTTCAGACTGGCCTGGATCCATCAAAAAGCAAATCTGGACTTTTTGAACATAAAGCAATTACGACTGTAACTCCTGAAATGGCAGGTCCATATGATAGCCAAATGACGGCAACAACTCAACATTTGCAAGAAACTGCAATCACATCTACACCCTCTGAAGCAAGTTCTGATGTGATGCAGGTTCCTCAAACATACGAGCGCCAAATGACAGCGACCACTCAACCTTTGAAAGAAAGCGCTATTACATCTACACCCTCTGAAGCAAGTTCTGATGTGATGCAGGTTCCTCAAACATACAAGCGCCAAATGACAACAACAACTCAACTTTTTCAAGAAAGGGCAATTACATCTACACCCTCTGAAGCACGTTCTGATGCGATGCAGTTTTTACCAACATACGATAGCCAAATGACAGCAACAGCTCAACTTTTGCAAGAAAGCGCTATTACATCTACACCCACTGAAGCAAGTTCTGATGCGATGCAGGTTTCACCAACATACGATAACCAAATGACAGCAACAACTCAACTTTTGCAAAAAAGCGCTATTACATCTACACCCTCGGAAGCAAGTTCTGATGTGATCCAGGTTCCTCAAACATACGCTAGCCGAATGACAGAAACAACTCAACTTTTTCAAGAAAGTGCAATTACATCTACACCCTCTGAGGCAAGTTCTGATGTGATGCAGGTTTCACCAAAATACAATAGCCAAATGACAGAAACAACTCAACTTTTGCAAAAAAGCGCTATTACATCTACACCCTCGGAAGCAAGTTCTGATGCGATCCAGGTTCCTCAAACATACGCTAGCCAAATGACAGAAACAACTCAACTTTTTCAAGAAAGTGCAATTACATCTACACCCTCTGAAGTGAGTTCTGATGCGATGCAGGTTCATCAAACATACGATAGCCAAATGACAAAAACAACTCAACTTTTTCAAGAAAGCGCAATTACATCTACACCCTCTGAAGAAAGTTCTGATGTGATCCAGGTTTCACCAACATACGAGAGCCAAATGACAGCAACAACTGAGTATTTACAAAAAAGAACATTTACAACTATACCCTTTGAAGCAAGTTCTGATGTAAGGCAGGTTTCTCCAACATATGATAGCCAAATGCCAGAAATAACTCAACATTTGCAAGAAAGAGCAATTACATCTACACCCTTTGAAGCAAGTTCTAATGTGAGGCAGGTTTCTCCAACATATGATAGCCAAATGCCAGAAATAACTCAACATTTGCAAGAAAGAGCAATTACACCTGTAACCTCTGAAATGCCAAGTCTTGATGTGTTACAGATTCCCTCAACATATGATAGCCAAATGACTGCAACAACTCAATGTTTACAAGACAGAACAATTACAACTGGACACTCTGAAGCAAGTTCTGATGTGATGCAAGTTTCTCCAACATATGATAGCCAAATTACAGAATCAACCCAGCATTTACAAAAGAAAATTGTAGTAGAAAACAAGACCCTTCAAGAATCATATATTGACCAAAACACAATTCAGCATAGACCAATGATCGGTGATGGTGAAGCAGTACATGAAAAACCACTGACAATCATACAAATCGAAGGTGATCAAGCTGTAACTTCCAACATTGTCTTTAACTTTGGAGAGAAAAGCTCTCCAGAAGACGTGCACTGTAAACCTACAGAAGACCAAAATAGAAAACCATCTCAGGAGCTAGAAACTGATGAACAACAAATATGTTCTGAACTGTCAAGAAACGAAGACCCACGGCTGATACATGAGAGAATGTATTATGAAAATAACATCTACCAGAACAGGAGATTGTCTGTGGAACCTCAGATCAGCCCAGACAGAAAACCATCAGAGGATTTCAGTGCAGATATTAAGGCAGAACTTGAGGAAAATCCTGAATATCTGCTCTTTAGGCGAACTTCAGGGCAAGCAAGCAAACATTATTTAATGTGTAGTGATAGGCTTTCTTTGGAAGATGAGGAGCAGGTACATCAAGCAGCAGTAAATCTAAGTAAACCCAACATAATCACTGCATTTGCTACTGCAATGGTGCAAGGTGAGCCCTTACGCAAAAGTGAAATACATGTTGGAGCATTGGAAGAAAGTCCTGATAGTGACAAACACGAGGCCTTGGCAGATTCTCCTTGTCATAGTATAGGGACAAGGACTCCTCACTCCAGTACAGGTGACAGTGAGAAACATGAGGGACTTGCTGAAACCCCTCAAAAGAGTCCCGAAGTCATTTTTTCTTCCAGTACAGCTAGTAAAGAAACAGAAGACAGATATCCAGGGGATCAGGAGACAGCTCACCAAATGAGTTTGACATCACATGAAAGAGAGGACAGTGACAACATTGAATTATGTTCAGTAACCTCCATAGAAAGGAGCACTGAAGCACCTTATAATTCTAAGATTGAATCGTCTTTTCCATCTACCAATATTGAGTCACTGTCCTCAGAAATATCAGCGCATGATATGAAAAGCGATTTAATCTGTATGGATAGCATGGAGCTGATCAAATCGGATGTAATTACTGAGTCTGAGAAGATACCGCAACATAGCCATCATAGTCAAGATGCACCAGAGAGACCTTCTAGTTGGGACTCTCTGCAGCCTGCAACCATGAGTGATACTAAAACGCTCTGTAGAACAGACTCGCTTGAGACTACTCCCATCGGAGATGATGGATCATCCCAAAAATCCCCAGACTCTATTGAGCCAAGCCCAACCAAGGATTCCCCATGTCAAGACTCTTTAGAGGGAAGTCCCACTGGTCAAGAATCTGGTCAGCTAAGTTACACTGAAAGGGTCTTCTCACCAGCTTTCATTTCTGATTTTGGAGAAGAAGAAATAATTTCTAAACAAAACATTTATTTAGAAAGTGAGTCATCCCTAGGTTACCATGAGACCCTGGAGCAAAAAGAAAAGGTGACTGACAGTGGGGATCTTCATGACTTTGATGCTTTACAAAGGCAGTTCACTCCAGAAGAAGAGATGTTTAAGATGGCTGCAAAGATCAAAACATTTGATGAAATGGAAAAGGATGCGAAAGTTAAAAAGGTCAAATTTGATTTTGATTGTGTTTCTAAACACCCAATAGAGGAAGAAGAGCTGTCACTACATAAAAGTTCACTAGACTTTAGCACAATGTTAAGCATAACATCAGAAGAGCAGTACTTGGAGAACCCTGCTGAATGTGGCCCAGTTTTACCCTTACATTCCTCATTGTCAGATGATGATTATGACAGCTTTGTGTTGGATGAATCAACTCACAAGGTTTCAGGAGAAACCACTGAGGTTTTAGATACCACAGACAAAATGGGGGAGGAACATACTTATTTAAAGAGTATTGTTGATTTACAGACATGCATAGACATACCATCTATGCAAACACATGTAGAGAATGAGGAGGAAGACTATGAACAGTTACCTTCAGAGTACCATAGTATAGTGACTGGTGAGACGACAATTAAGCAGGATCTCATTATTACATCAGCAGAGAGCAAAATAGGCATTGAGAAGGAAGATGATGTTGATCCTATGTATACTGGTGAGAACACAACTTTTGAAAAAATGCTTTCTCCCATCGACAATGTGGATGCAACCACTCTTACAAAGGAAGTGCAAGATGAATCCGAGCCAGATTTATGTATGTATCAAGAGGACAATCAAGAGAAGCCAGATGAAATCCAATTGTCTATTTCAAGAGACTTGGTTCCCTGGAGTGCTGAAGTGGAAGACGATGAGGCATTTAATGCAAAAATTGCGGCTGAAGAGCAGAAGATACTTGCTTTGTGTATAGACAGATGTTCTCATGGAACCACACCTGACACAACTCCAGGACGAACCCCTACTGAAGAGGGGACACCAAATCCTTTCCTCTTTCAAGAAGGAAAGCTATTTGAGATGACCAGAGGTGGTGCTATTGACATGACCAAAAGGACCATGGAGGAGGAAGAAGAAAGGTTAGCCTTCTTTCCGATAAATGAAGATCCAAGTGAAGAATTTGAGCAAGATGATTTTATTGAATCTATTGCAGTAGGTTCAGTTGAAATGCCTACAGATGGTTTAGTGCATCAAGATGGTATTACTGAGGAACCTGATGCCTTTAGTAAAACTGGAACCAAAAGTGTTCAACCAGAACATTCAGAATGGAATGATTTTCCTACCGAAAGTGAACCAAAGAGTCCCACAGAGGATATTGGATTCTGTGAAGACACATTAATACCAAATGTTGATACTGACACTTATACAGTAACACGAACAGTTTATTCTGAGGAAGACCCAGAATCCTCTGACTCTTCAGTGGAAGATGAGCAGCATTCTGTTGTTGAACTGTCCATATCCACCTATGTATCTACAATTTCCCCTAGTTCCTCAGTTCATACTGTAAGTGAACAGCAATTCCAGACATCACCTTCAATGCACACTTCTTCCAAGGACCTTTTTGCTGAAATTAAAGACACAACATCTAAACCAAAAATAGCTGTAAAAGCAGCCAGCTTTGACCAGGTTTTAGGACAAGGGGATTCCATTGAACAGAATGAAAGGCCTAAATCTGTAGCAGATATTGGTGACTCCGAATGGTCCAAGTCTGTTGTGGATGAACACACTAAATTAGACAGCAGCTACACCATACCAACTGTTTCACCAACAGAGTCTCCTAACCTACAGTATGCTGTATCTAGTCAACCTGAACTTCCTGCCGAATTCTCTCAGGATTTGGAAACTTCAAGGAGCACGGGGCATGATGAAACCAAAGGAGACAGAACCTCTGTTGAGTTAGGGATAGAAAGTAGTTTGAAAGCAATTCGACCCCCATCCGTAGGCGATGATGTCTTTGAGTCAAGACCCAACTGGGAAGATTGTGTGGAGACACAGATGCAGAGAATCTCAGACAGCAACACCCCAGACCAAAGTAAAGGTACCTCTACTTGGCACTTGCCCCCGTATTACTTAATCCAAAATTTACACCATGCCAGTCTCTTTTTTATGATTATTTTTTATATTATTTCTTGTTCTGTGTTGTCTTGTGTTTTGTGCTGTACATTGTCTCATCTCAGTGTTTTCTTGTACTGTATGTCTGTGTGTCATGTTTTATGACTTTTTATGTCATGTTTTATTCATTTGCATATCAGTGTGTTCATGAATACTGAAATCTCAAGATTGATTGACTACATTTATTTTCTGATAATACAGTTTCCTGTGTATTGCATGCTAACTACTGTACTTCACGTTTCCTCTTAGGAACAATAAAACAACCATGGCAAGAGCACTTTTTGTGTAAAAAGTTTCAACAGATCTTCAGTCACCATGTTTTCCAACCTAGCTTCTATTAATATTTTTTTATGCCACAATTAGAGGCTGAAAGGTGCTGCATGTAGGATTGAACTAGGCATTGCAGTTTAAATGAAAAATATTGGAAATTTTTTTCACCCGGCCACTCCTACTCAGACACACAGGTTGCAAAATTGAAGACAGCAACTAGAACGAGTGCAATGACGATGGAATGTGCTGTGTTTACTGCCAACTGGCAACACGGGTTCTGAAACACGATTGGGTGAACTGATGTTGGGTGTGTTTCATAAACCAAAACATGCCGGAACGCTCATTTTCAAAGGAGAGTAATTGACTATTAACTTAGCATGTTTCTTAAATATCTGCAAACATATTGTGGAATTGTTATGCTTTAGTAGAGTCGAAATCCTACATACAGCACCTTTAATAAAGACTTATAAATACTTAAAGGAAAAGTTCACCCAAAAATTAAAATTCTATCATCATTTACTCAACCTCAAGTAGTTCAAAACCTGTATAAATTTCTTTGTCCTGCCGAACACAAAGAAAGATCATTTGAAAAATGTTTGTTACCAGGCTGTTTTGGGTGACCCAAAACAGCCTGGTTGTCATCATTTTCATTTTTAGGTGAACTTATTATTCTTATATTATAACTTATGATTATTTTAACAACAAATCTACATGGGTTTAGTTGATATCTTAAGTAACCTTAGTGCACATCCCACAATACAAAGTCTTGAAATAGTTTGAAAAGTCCATTTAGTTTAGAAATTTGATGTTTTATCGGTTTTGGGTTTAAGTATTAATGACAATACTCTGATTGATGTTTACAGCGGACTGGCATGATGATGCAGATAGGAAAGAAGAGACTTTGGCCATTATTGCTGACCTCCTAGGTTTTAGTTGGACAGGTGAGTATATTAGTATCAAGTAGTCAGGTCATTGACTACCTCTTACAGTAAACTTCCTCAGAGAATCCTAGGAACCACAAACTAAAAAACACCCAGATTACTATAGCAACAGAACAGCTACTGCTCACACAATTCTAGCATCCTGGGGGCAAGGAGCTCAAGGAACTCAATAAAAAGATCTTTTAAAAGAAAGAAAAACTTGATGCAAAAAAAAACTTGAAGAAAAAGTTTCATTTTTTAGCAGCCTATACAATAATCTGTTTTCAGAGCTGGCCAAAGAGTTGGAATTTAACGAAGATGAGATTCAGCAAGTGCGTGCTGAAAACCCAAATTCACTACAGGAGCAGAGTCATGCTCTTTTACAGCGCTGGGTAGAGAGAGAAGGAAAGCATGCAACTGGTAAATCCTGTTCTTATTTACTCTTTAAACAGTCAATGCCTAAAGTCTGTTTTACTAAAGTTTTTGATTGTGTGTTTCATTCCACAGAAGATACATTGATTAAAAGACTTACTAAAATAAATCGCATGGACATTGTCCATCTTATTGAGATCCAAATGCACAAGTCAGTTCAGGAGCAAACCTCAAGAACATATGCCGAGATTGAAAGGACGCTGGACCACAGTGAAGGTAGGACATTTTGCACATTTTTGTTTTACATGTTTAGATCCTAAAACTAAGCACTGAAGTCTAAGTCTTAGTCTGTGAACCATCAAAGTGAATGCTTCGTCTTTTGTAGCTCTCTCCTCAGTCCAAGATGATGGTGACAGTCTTCGGGTGGTGCGGAGAGTGGAGACTTCACAAAGGCATCCTCCAGCTGTGTCAGAAGAGGACTTATCTGTGGCCTCTCTCCTTGACATTCCATCGTGGGCTGAAACAATGGGAAACACCCATTCAGAAAGCATTCATGGGGATATGATCGAAGAGTTGGAGATCAACCAGTTAGTTATACATATATTGAATTTGCAGTGATGTTTACATGATCAAAAACATTATTGCGCCTCCTGGTCATTCACGTTCCACTCTCAATATCTCCTAGGGACAGCTTCACCAATCCATGGCTGTTTCAAGAGGTCAAAAAAGAATCTACAAATGAAGATCCTGATGAAGAAGTAAGATAATGGCATTGTGCTTTTGAAACATAATAAGAGGGTCATGTCCTAAATGTCTGAACACCAAGAAACCTTCCACAGGGACTGATTACTGAATGATAAATGATTACATGGATATTTTTCCAAATCTGAACTCATGATCATTGCACGTGCTGTTTTAGTTTGTTGTTTGTCTCTCACTGGTTGTAGGTATCCCTTAAATATCATCTCTTGTCCCTTGTCATATTTTCCATACTTCATATAATTTATCCCATAGGTTTCTGCAGAATCTGAGGAGGAAATTCAAGCTCAGTGTGACTTTTCAGACCATGAAAATGCTTGTCTCTCCTCATCACCAATCATTTTGGACAGTCAGTCAGAATTCCAACAATCAACGGAGGCTTCTCAAAATGTCTTTGATTTCAGTCAGGTATCTATTGCGAGATTTTCTTCAAGTGAAAATTCAGTTTTGTCAACAGTTGACCCTGAACACACAGTTCCCGACCTACTGCAACACACTTCACCAGAGAGTCAAGAAGAAACAACTCAACTCCAAGAGCAGAAGTATCAAGATGAAAGTTCTGTGTGTCTTGATCAAGTGTCACCTGTATTTGAAAAAAGTGATTTAGAAGGCAATGAAAAATCAGTAAAGACTCATCACTTTGAAACTGATGAAACTTTAGACACCATGCAGTCTTCTTCGTGTCATGAAAGCATATTATCTGAAGTTGATATATCTGTTCCTGAGAGCAATCAAATAGTTGACCAACATATCAGTCCTGCATTTTCCCCTCATGCTCTTGAAAGGGAGCCTGATGAAGCTTTCTCACGCAGTGTTGAAGTGAATCCAGGGGTTTTGAGAGTAACTCCAGACCTCATTAAGGGCTCTCCAGAATCAGATCAGGTCTTTCTTACCACAGAAATGCTTAGTGATTTGGAACAAGTACCATCATTGCAAAGCCATAGAGTAGAAGAGCATAACTTTGTTAAATCCTCTCCTACAATTGACTCAGCATCACTACAGGCATCTACCCATCACATGGTCACAATTTTAAATCAAGAACAATATAACACCAACAGCTCCCCACACCAACCTTCAGAGTTTGAAGCTGATTTGAGAATAAACCAACAAACCGATGATCCCCATGAACAACATCTGCAACTAGAGTCTCCAGAGCAAAAGCCACAAACCTTAGGAGACCATTGTGGTGGTCAAGAAGATGAATATAGTCCCGAGGAGGAAAAAATATGTACACAATTGGATTTCACTACTAAACCTCTTATAGATGACAGTCATGATTTTAAAAAAGAACTGTTGTCCCAATCAGAGACTGACTCGGACACATGGATTCAAAGTGAAACGCTGAGTGAAACTTCACCTTTCTGTAATTCTGACCTCAGCCCACAAACACCAGAAACAGTCATAACTTGTCAACATTTTGACTTTAGAGAGAAGTCTCCTGAACTTGGATCAGCAGCTATTAAGAAACCTCTTTCACAGGAGGCGGTTGTTTCCAAAGGTTTAAGACGACTGCAATCTGAATCAACCTCCAGCGCAACCCAACAGTCAGAAGAAAAGCATACTGACCGGTGTCTCTCAGAGTCCTCTGAACCTTTGATGCTTACTCTGAACATGAATCTACCACTTAAGGAACCTGTTTCCCAGGGGCCAACACTACCTCTGCCACTCCCTCAGGATGGCAGAGACAAGAACTTAACTTCCAGAGATTCCAGACGACTCCTGTCAGACCCAGTTATGTCTGGTGCACCACCCAAAAAGTCAGAGGAAACACCCTCTGCTCGTTGTCTTTCTGACTCTTCTGAACCCTTGGTTTTCAACATGAAATCGGTTCTTGAGCAACTTAAGAAAAACGATCAACCAGAACAACCATTGTCTGATCAACCACTCAGCTCAGTGATAACAAATTCACAAGACATATTCTCAGGGAAGCTGCAGTCAAAGGATGAGTCACCTAAATCTCAAATTGATCTGAGTGAAAATGTCAAATTAGAAGTCACTGATGTGCCAAAACCTGGCAAAGTTGAAAAACCAAAACACAAAGATTTATTAAGCCTTGATCAACAATGTGATGAGTCTGATTCCGAGACATTTTTCGACTGCAAACAGAATGTCTCAGATTATTCTGAAGCAGAAGAAGACGAACTTTGGAAAGGTGCCATGGCGCTGAGTAATAAAGTCTTAAGGTCTACTGTTCATGACTTACAACAACAACCAAATGTCAGAGGCCCCTCAGAATGTATGCCATCCCATGTCGGCCCTCGTTGTTCAGTCAGGTCATCAGACCGTGAAGATTTCGAGGATTCTCCCATTATCCATGAACCTAATGATGATGCAGAGAAGAAAGACGTTTACTTTCCATGTCAGCAGAAAAGTTTGGAATCATCTGCACAAACTCCTCAGGAGCTTCCTCCTCGAGGAGGGGCTGAGTATAATGATGATGATGATCTGAGGAGGGTAAGCGCCCTCAGCATGACCTCCCCCTCCACCTATCCTTCTCTGAGCTACCCTAATCCATTTCCTGCTGAATGAGTTTGTGAAGGGATGGTGTTTGGTTTCTTTGAATTAACAATTTGATTAATTTGGTGGGTTTTAAAACCTGAAAACCTTTTTGCTAAAGCAAAAATAGAAAAAAACATAATCACGTCACATTCATGCCTTAACACCATCATAATTGCTGTCGCCTTTTCAAATAGTGCTGGTGCATGTACTACATTTATGCCATTGTAAGGTCATATACTAAATATGCAGGATTTTGCAAGTGAGAAATAACAATATCATAAGTTTTTAACTAACTACTAAGCAATTGATAGCATGGTGAATTTCTTACCACGTAGTTGTTCCATACAAGAAATCTGTCAAAAAAAATTATGCATGTTGTGTAATGTTAACAATTTTTTGTTGCCCTTCTGTTGTTTTTCTGTTATGTTTTTGACAACAGAAATGGCCATTTGAATTTTTATAATTTTTTTGTCTTATGCTGTTTTGCCGGAGGGGGCAGCATTGCATTCATTTTTCAGTGTTATTTATTTTTATATTTTATACATTTCACGTACATTTCCATCTTATATTGCCTGATTTTTCATACATACTGCTTGGTTAGGAGATTGATGAGGCGTTAGGTGTGCTGTCGGATAGCTCTGATGAGGATGTGGTGACCACCAGAGTGGTGCGAAGGAGAATAATTATTCAGGTATATATATATGACTGAAGACTACTTGCTTCTTTTTGGAGGGTCAGTGTGAAAGCTGCAGTGTTTCTTTACATGCATTTGGTGTAAAACGTTGGTCTAGGCTTACTGAATAACTTGTAACCAACAAGCTGTGTGACGGTTTTTCATGTAGCTAGATGATTTATTTTGGAAATTTTAAAATCCTGCATTTTCAGCTGTGACTTAACCTTCCTGTTCCTCAGTTGTTAGTAGAAGTTGTCCATTTTAGAAATCATGTATGATCTCCCTTGTATTATATTATATAATTGTTAACACTTAATCACCATAAAATGGACAACTTCTACAGGAAGTGTGCTCCTTTCTATATTAGATAAATATTTTTAACATTATTTCTTTATTATTCCTCTTATGCTAATCCTAACCTTCACTGAAGCCAGGACAACTGTTTCCTCTTATGGTAAACACAGCTTTAAACATTGACATACAATAATTTACTGTCTGGTTTCAACTACAGGGTGATGATGTTCCAGAGGTTCCTCCACAATCTGTAACAGAAGAGCAGTACACAGATGCACAGGGAAACTTGGTAGTGAAGAAGGTAAACATCCAAGATTTGTAGTATTCATGAATCCATCCGTCTGCCCTTTATCTATTTTATAATCCATCCTTCCGTTAATCCATCCATCCATCTTTGGAAACTGTTTATTTTGTTAGTCCATGCCTAGACATTCTATTAACTATAAGTAACTTTTAAATCAACTACAAGTCCGTCTTCATACATTTTATTTTGATGGTCCTCCAACATACATCCACCCTTCCTGTCATCTTTCTATCTGTCCATTGTACATTCACTCTTTCATCAGTCTTTTCAGACTTTCATCCATCCTTTCACCCTTTCATTTATCCTTCCATCCATTTACCCTTTCATCCATCCATACTTCCATTTATTCATCCACCCTTTTACCCATTCACTCTTTCATCCATCCATTCATTCATTTACCCTTTACCTCGTTCATCCATCCTTTCTCCCTTTCATTCATCCATCTATTCACCCTTTCATCATCTACCCATTCACCCTTTTATCAATCCAGCCAGTTTCTTACATCCTTGTACTAATTATCTATCTTTTACTAATTATCTATCCTTTCTTTCTTTCTTTCTTTCTTTCTTTCTTCCTTCCATCCATTCATCTGACTGATCCACAATGTATTTATGGTAAATACATCATATCCATACAAATTTGATTATCTTACTCTCCCACCTTCTCAGGTGACCAGGAAGGTCATTCGACGATGCGTGTCATCTGATGGGGTGGAGACAGAGCAGGTGAGGATGGAGGGCTCCCCCCAGCAGCCTGTCAATGTGGCGTCAGGGGACGGATACTCAAAAGTTTTAAAACGGACAGTACTGAAGAGCGAAGGACATCAGACAGAGGTGTGTGATTCTTTTAATACTTAATCATGTAACGAAATCAAAACTAAAACTAACTTAACCTAAGTTTAATCCCGTTGTTTAATCATTTTGATTAAAATATGTACATATATAATGAGTTTTGCTAATGCCAAGTTCAGCAAGTTCAGTCGCGTCACAGATCTTTTCACACTCCATGACCATCTGAGGTAGCATTCAGTCGCTGCTGTGTTCACACTGCATGATAGATGGGCGACAGGGGGTTTCACAATGCATGACTTTACTCAGATTCTCTCAGATTGCGTAGTTCGCATTGTGCACTTGTCACTCGCATGAACGAGCACCGATTTGCCTGTGATTTCGGTCGTTTGTCTGCGGAACTCGGCATAAATGTTTTGTTTAATTTCAGGTGACTTTCCATGAGCAAGATGGCATGTCATCTTCAAAGGGTGAACCTGCTCTAGGTCAGGAGCTCAGACAGGTGGTCCAGACGACAATGGTACATGGAGAACAGCTGGAAAAGCATGAAGGGGATCCTTATCTTGCCTCAGACCTGCCCTCAGCCCACGAGGACTTCACCCAGGTAAGCTGCCAATCACAGCAGTCATTTCTGTCAGCTATAAAACATCAGATTTTAAAGATTAGGGTCATTTCATTTTAAGGAGGAAAAGTGCAGAATTACCACTGTCCTAATATTATTTTTCTAACCAAAATCCCTTTGTTCCAGTTTATCAGCTTTTTATGTTATACAACCAGAAACCTGTGATAAATTTACATAAATGCCATGGATGGTCCTGAGAAAGTAATAACATCTGTGACTAACAGCTGTTCTATTATAATTTATCATTTAGTGTTAACGTAGTGTGTGCCTCATTTCCTCAGGCTCTAAGCTTCTTAGGAGGTTTTAGGAAGGTGCAGATCCCTCGAGTGGTAGAGCAGGAAATACTGCAGCCTGATGGATCTGTGATCAGGAGGTTTGAGAGACGGGCATGGTGTTTGTGTGCATATTAATGTGAAAGTGTGTGTTTGGGGGCAAGTAGAAGTAAAAAAAAGCAGTTTAATATTTTAATATTTTTTTAAATTGTATTCAGTGGTAAAGTCTTCAATGTCACACAATCCTTCAAATACCATTGCAATATGCTGATTTGGTGGTTTTTTGAAACATTTAAACAAAATGTTTGAAACTATATAATAATTTATAATAGCAGTTAATAATAGTAAAATGACTAAAAGTTAATAACAGTAAACTTTACTGTTACTTTTAAGCAATTAAAATGTATCCTTGTTAAATAAAACTACACATGTCTAAACCAGCAACAACAAGAAGAACACAAAATCTTACTGAAATATTTAGGACTGCATGTAATACAGGTATATTTATAAAAATGTTCTGTAGAGACTGTATTTGGAATGTAGAATTTCTATATGTGTCATTGATGTGTGTATATTATATAACAAAGCATGTCTTTACATTTTATTTCTCACTAATAGCATTTTTCTTCCTCTCTTATCAGTCTTCTGCACATTTTAAAGGGTCTATGTGCCCTTGCAGCTTAAAAAGAAAAAAATCATGTTTTTTTCCCACTTCAAACCTTTTTAATAGACATAAAAGAATTGATTACCCTGTTTCTTTCTTTCTTTCTCACTCAATCACAGGACAAGGATGCAGAAGTCTAGGACCCACAGGAGGTCAGTAGTGAGGGATGCTGGGGGACAGAAGCGGGTTTGCGTGGAGCGGATAGACGATCGGTCTGAGCCCCATGACAACCTACAGCATCACCTCCATCACCTCATTCACCACTACTGTGCCCAAAACGACTGAGAGGAAGAGAGGGAGGAAGCCGAAGAGAAGTCTGAGTGATGGTTTCCCCTTTCATTTTCCTCTCCCCTATCTCCATCGCTCTTCTCTCTTAGAGCCTATCTGCTCTCCTTACCACTCCTATGCACCATGCTCATGCAATCCCAGAGTGCACTTCACTCCTGCCACTTCCAGTCTTCCTGTCCAGTCAAACTGGATGTTTGCCCAGTTTAAGTCAATGGACAATATTTCCTCTTCTCTCCTTATTCTCTCCTCGTTAAGTGTTGATCTCTTTCTGTCCTTCATGGTGACCAAACGGTGTCCTTTCCTTTCCTTTGCTTTTTAAATCCCTCAGTTAAACACCTATGAGCACACATACACAAAAATCACAATAACCAAAAACGTTTTTATCAAAAGAGAGAGAGAAAATAAAGTCCTGGTCGTTCATACTCGGAACATTTAAGCTTGAACTAACAGAACCTGTACTGCACTGCCTACCACAACTATTGAATATTGTTGCATTATATCACCACATCATGACATGCTTTTTTGATCTCAACGGTTGAGATGTCTGAAAACTTCTTGCCTTCTTTATCAGCTGTTGGGGTATCGTGTGTCTGTGTATTCTATCCATTGAGAGTATATATAATATGCATTTTTAAAATTACAGTAAATCTCATTAGCCACCTGTAAGAATATTAGCAGGCATGCTTAGCTAGCTGCAGTCACTTATTAATAACAGACTCTTTCTGTGGTTAGACGACTGTCATTTTTCTGTCTCTTTTTCGTCTCACCTCTCTTAGTGTCTGTGATCTGTAGCAATTCTAGTCATCGTCATCATCACATTTCAGTGCAGCTTTTTGTTGTCATAGAATACATTAACATGCGCTTTAATGGGTTTAAATTCACTTTAGCAAGCGTGTTAAGAGGGACTCAGGATGCAAAGGTGGAATCAAATTCAGTTACACATATTCTATTCTTTTTTTAAACTTTCATTCTGAATTCATTCTTTACGTATGTGTTTTTGAGTGAGTGTGAGTGAAATCAGAAATGCGATTTTTCATTTCAAGTTATATTAATTAAGTTCTGTACATATTGCTCAATATCAGTATGCTTTGAGGAGATTTGCTCTGAGGTATTTATGATGGTGAATGCTTTTCAAATGTTAATGGTTTCGGAAGTGAGCATAAGAGATGTATGTTTTTTATTTAAAAAAAAAAAAGTGTGTTTTATTTTGATGTAGTTCTTTTACTATACATACGTGGGAGTATTCTCTTTATGATTCACCAAATCACAGGTTGGCTTCAGTTGAGACTGCTGGGAAATGGACTGTACCTTGTGATGTTCGAATTACTTTTCCTTTTAACTGCAGATTTATACAGCTGTGTTAGCAGAGGTTGTTTTTTGCTGCTGATTTGAGGCCAGCTCTGCTTTTTTCCGCCCTTATAAAAATTTGCGTTGTCGATACTGGCCCTGGAACAGCACTTCAAAATTCATCCTCTAAACTGAGCAATGTCATTAAGTTGAACACTGCTACTACTTTCACTGTGACTGGCCCACGTTTGATTTAACGAATCCGCATTCTATGTCTGTGGAGATAAAAAATATGCATATATATAGTACATAAATATCTATCCATAAAGGCATGTATTAGTTTACTATATGACTTTCAAAGAAGACATTTAAACACTATACCTTGGCTGCAGTGTGTGTATATGGCTGAACGAGAATAAAAGTGTATAAGTGTCAAGCTACGGTCATTATTGAATGTTTGTGTGCAAAGAGGAAAAGCTGAAACATGACATCATGCTTACAGTACATATCACACCTTTATTGTATTTTTCATTAAATATGTTGATTTGCTAGCGCCACCATGGCAACAAATGATGTAGTTCACATCCTCGTATTGGCGTTACGGTTCTGTAAGTATCAGCAGAGGAAATGTCTTTGAGAAGAGAGAAAGGAACACAGAGAAATCGGAAAGCATGGTGTTGGCATAGTCCAGTAGTGGTGAGGTTTTTTCCTCAAGGAAGACCGTTCATTTCCGACATCACCTTCTATGACATCATCTTCCGACTGAGTGGCGCACAGACACTAAGTCGCCACAATGGGCAGTGTGCATGCTTGTAAATCAGGCTCGGCTCAATTTCGCTCTTCTTGCCATGGGAGAAAATAATGTCAGGATAAATGAAAAGCACAAATATGTGTGAAAATGATACATGTAGTTTCTCATAAGCTACTTATATTTCTTTTCTCATACAGCAATGATATAAAGTCAAAGGATAATCTTATCACAGCCACTCAATATAGGAAAATTAAGCTACATCGATCTGAAAGTAGGGTGATACTTCTAGATATGTTGGGTTGTAATGATGATAATCGCTATCATTGTTACCACATCAGATCCTTATGATATTGATAGAAATAAGGAAACCATGAATTACACAACATAAACAAGAGCAAAAAGAAACAAATCATAGCATGGTCATTCAAAAAATCGTCCTCCATGCATTACCCAATGCTTGTCAATGTTTGATGTATCATATATGCTACATTCTCTTTGATATCTGTATTTTTTCTCATATTCTATGACATAAAGGTAAACATACAGTCCATATTAGTATTCTGCAGTTCTCTTAAATAAATTAAATCAGAATCTTTAAGGAGCCAAACATCGTAAGCTAGCGAATATAAACAAAGCTTTTTGACAGCATTTACTAAAATGTTTAATTTTGCTGTAAGCCAGAATTTAAAGTTGTTTTTTTTTCTTTTTGGTTTTGTTTTTTGTGTTTTTTTTTTTTTTTTTAAAGATTTTTATTTTATGATTTTTTTATCTGAACGATCACGACATATGTACATCACCAGAACAATAGCGAGCTCAATATTGACATTCTTATCTTTCAAAATTTGATATATTGCACACACATAAATAGACATAAAAATACAGTACAGACTTGGGGAAAGGTGATTCTCTTTACATATTCTATACATTTAAAATGCATACCAAAACAGCTTAAAAAAAGAAACAGGAAAGAAAATGTTAAAAATACACTCCTTTTGATAATGTCCATATATGCGAATGGCCCACGGGTTTCGGTGTAGGTGAGCTTTAGCAAAATGTTTGAACTATCTGGTCCATGTGCGATAACATGTAAACGACCCTCGAGGGGGGAGGGGGAGGGGCGTGGTTGTTGGGCAGCAGGTGTGGCTTAGAAGACACACCTCCAGCTTGACTGACAGACAGTTGGGTTTTTGCTGATGCTTTCTCCTCAGGTGGGAAATATTGTAGCTTAATATTCCATTAACTATAAAATATACACACAAACAAATACAAATCAGTAACATTTAGAAACAAGCAGGAGACTAAATTTGAATGAGCTGATTCCACTACTAAGTTATGAAGTAATGTTAATGCGATACTTCTTCGGTTTGCCAAAATAAGACACTAGGAGCAATAGCAGATCATAACATACTGTATCATTCATATAAGTCATTCTAAATATGTGTCCTCAAAATACCAAAACAGTTAAACATTTAGTAACAGTTTTAAATTAATAATATTAAACAAATATATTTAAGATATTTAAAATGTTATTTTATTTACTTGATAGTAAAACAAACATTTTCAAATAATTCTAATTATTTCTTTATTACTACGAATTTAATATTTTCATTGGACTGTGGGCTTTTGTTTACAGCATCCTTTAATCAACCAAAGGTTTAAAAGTAGAGCATTTATTTAAAATAGAAATCTTTTGTAACGTTATATACTTATAGGATATAGATATAGTTCACCCAAAACTGAATATTGTGATGTGACATGGACTACTTTAACTATATCTATGCTACCTTTCATGGGTGTCTAAGCAGGGTCAGAAAACTCTCAGATTTAATCAAAAATATCTTAATTTGTGTTCTGAAGATGAATGAAGGTCATGACAAAATTTTAAACTATCCCTTTACATTTTTTTGAAAGGACAAACTCCACAGAAACCTTTTTAAATTAAATGATAAAAACCTTGTTACAGACTTTCCTGAGAATGATCGATCATGAACATTATAATCACTGTAGAGATGCTATATAAGTCTTACTTGATGGGCACGCTGGGGGCTCCAGAGCGATGGAAGTGTATGTTCAGCCACTTTCCATCTCGACGGTGCCAGACGCGGGTCTCCTCTGACTGCATGGTGCGTGGCATCCCACTGCCATCCATGTACTGGGTCAAACGGATGTACGCGATACATGCTGCATCCTCCCCAATCAGATGAACATGGGGGTTCAGCAGGATAGTGTGTACAGGTTTATTACCTTTGGACAGTGCTGATAAAGAAATGTGGTGATCAAAATAATGTTGTGAAACTATATTCTCTTTCAGTTTCGAGATCTACATACCGTTCTCAAAGTAGAACCTGTGGAAGTCATGACCCTCCACCAGGTTTCCCAAAGCTTCTGGCTCAAAGGAAGTAAGACCAGGATCGCAAATCTTTCTGGTAGATAAAGAGCAGAAAGTGAAGCTAAAAGTCTTCATTTGTGTGCAGACGTTATAATAAAAAAAAAAAAAATCTGGCCATAAAAAGCTGTAATTAAGTGAGCTTTGGATCTAAAAATAGATGGAGCACCTGTTGTGTAAAGGTGATCATTAAATATAATCTCCATAATCAAGAAAAAATAAAGGAATGCATTAGTGTTCTTAAAGGGGGCTGTGGTTGTCATAGCAACAGGCTTGACCGTTCACTCACGCGTAAGCCTCAAAGTCTCCGTTGTTGATGGATTCAATCAGCTGTTCAGTCACCTTTATGATCTCCTGCTTTCGAGCTGAAACACACAGAGATGTCTAGAGAGTGAGTCATGAGTCGCAGCATGAGAACCAATATTATTGTTCAACATCCCAATTCATTTCAAAACTGCAATCCACAAAATGCAAACCTTTGTTTAGAAAGCACCAGACAAAATTTTCAGTGAACCTTTATGACTTCTGTCTTTGCAGGTTTTAGTTGGCTTCAGGGCTGGGCGATATATATTAGCAATGGATCATTATTTTCGTAAGAAGCGCTTCTTATTTGCCCATTGCATATGTTAAAGAGTGTTTTTTTGACTACACTCTCAGAAATGTGCATTTTAGCTTAATTAATGTACAAAATGTTGACAGTGTTGGTAAGTTTGATTCACTGAATCAATTCAAAACTACTTCTTTTGCTAATTATTCTCATGCTAACTTTTGTTCCTGTATGGCATAAGAAATATAGGTAATATAGTAGTTTACAGATGCATTTAAACAAAATATACATTTTCTTGTTCATTTAGTGAAAAACCATAGAAACTGGACCAAACGACTTCTATAAAAAACGAACGAAAAACGATAAACTAACACTTTATTATAGGGAGCAATTCTCACTATTAACTAGTTGCTTTTTTAGAAAGCCTATTATTAACAAGTTTATTAAAGGACATATTCTGCATCTCTACCCAATATCTAAACTTGAAAAAGGCCATTAATAAGCAGCAAATTGGGAGTTTATTGAGACAAAATATCATAGTTAACTGTTTGTTAATGGTGAGAATTGGAGCTTAAAATAAAGTGTGCCAGGAAATACTTTTATTTAGAGATTTGAAACAAGATTTTACAAAAGGTTACATCGCCCAACCCTAATTAGCTTACACAGAGCTTGTGTGAATTTTCTATAATGACGATGTACATTCTGTAGCTGTTCCGTTTTCTTTATTATTAACAAGAGGCAATTTTGACACTCGATAAACAAAGGGCACCCAAAGAAAAGCGTATTCCTAGAATTCCTAATACTCTACGATGAGTTTCAGAATGAGCAGTGTTTACTGGTAAAAAAAACAAAAAAAACAGGCAACACTTTCATTCAAAGTATTAAAGTTTAAATTTACCTTTATTGATAACTTGGCAAGCTAAGGGACAGCAAAGAGATGGCTCATAATTGGTCAAAAAAGGCAATTTCTTATGAAAGCACCAAATAAAACTAGTGCAATGTATCTACGTCTACTGATGATGACATAATAACTCCAGCCCACCGGGCAAAAAGACGTTAAATGTACTTTGTACTTTTAATATTTAACAGTTCATTTAATGTGAAATATTAATTAGATCATTAAATCACTCATTCTCCAGCACTGAGTTTATGGTGTCTGCAAATTAATAGATGAAAAGAAAAAAAGGAATGGATACGTCTTCTAGCTGATGTCTTTCGCCCGGAAGGCATTGAATGGCAAATGAGATGGAAAAGAGTTTGCGGCTTTCAAATGAGAAAAAGAGGACTTTACTTTTCTTCAGAAAAGCATTCCGTCTAATGCTTGTTTTCTCTTACAATGGACATGCTTTGTAACATGGGGCCTTCAACCTTTTTTCAACATCATTTTCATTATTCAGCATAATGCCGCTGTTAGCATATGTGGAAACACCATTCTCCTCTGTGTTTCATAAGATATCAGATATCAGTTTTGTTTTTCGCTGTGTTATTTACTGAGATTAACCTATTAAGCATTTAACGGTCATTCCTAAATGTATTTGAATTCATGTAAACATTTAACTGAAATCAATCATTTCATTCAATTCATATTGTGACAGCCCTAATGATGACGTCAAAAAATATTTCTTTTCCATCATGTGAAACACAGAATCTAGACAAAATGCTTTTTGTCTCATGGTCATGTCAACATAAAGTGCGAACAGAATCTGACGTTGAAAAACAGCGTATTGTCCGTTCAATACTGGTTCAGGTCCATTCCATATTACTGAGCTTAAACAAATCCAAAGCGAGTCTTATTTGTTTAAATGTACACAAAGAAATCAACATCTTTTTTTTCCAGGTTGGATTGGGTGGGAAGGGGGAGAGATACTAATCAGAAGGAGCAAACATCAGGCTCTCAGGCATGGAGCAGGATGGGTTACCGGAGCAAGTACGCTCCTAGTGCAGCGGATCTCTCCGTATTAGGAATGCTGGGTGCAATATATACAGAATAATGCAGACTCTAGCCCCAGGGTCAAAAGGTCAACCGAACAGTCTTTTCAGTGGGAAGAGGTTTGTTAGTGGTGCAACCGGAAGGCCTCAAGCACCTATAGAGAGCTAAAAGGTGGTTTTCTGGCAAGAGCGCTAAAGATCCTTCTTCCACGTCGAGAGCATTTGAGACAGTGAGAGGGTGTTTTTCATGAAGAGCACATTGAAAGAACGTTCTGGTACTTACACTTTAAAACCTGATCTCCCATCGACTTGAGCATGTCTCTATTGATTCAGAGATTTGCTTTTAATCCATCAGGCCTTTCTAACACATGCTACACGCATCTACATCTCCCTCTCCTTCACAGACTTGCCGTTTTGGAAACCAACTGAAGGAAATGATTTGAATGCTAGTCTAAATTAATATTCTCTATAACTATGGTGATCTTGGGCTTAAATGCGCAGTCCGTGAAGAATAGGCAGACACGGACGCGTGTCTGATAGAAACAGCTGGATGGATTAAAACATTCGGAGCACTGATGAGGAATGAAGTTTGGAGCTGTCAATTAAAAAGTATCCTTAAAAGGGCAGATTTGAGTTGTTGAGGGGCCTCTCATTCATACAATAGGGGGGTTCGAAGCATTTGGACGACGTTAGGGGAGGACGGGGTGATTTTGTCTCCTGCCCATCACGGACTTACTCTGCACCGAGGAGTTGGGCGCCTGCTTGGGCTCGGAGTTTTGCGGGCGGCCCGCGGGTTGCCAGATTGAATTAATGCTGAGGCTTCCAAAGCGTCTGGCTGTACATTGAACCAATGAGAGGAAGAAACAACAGGAGCAGGACAAACGAAAAAGAAGACATTTCAAATAGCACACTCGACAAGAAATACTGAAACAGACACCCTTAAGCGGGGAAACGAACCAAGGAAGGATGAAGGGCAGGAGAGAATGGCTGCAACGGGCAATACAGATTCGGTGGGGAAACAAGAAATAAATAAACAAGAAAGAGTGTACACTTGACTGAAGAGAAGCACAAATGGAGGACATATTGAGGAGGGAAAACAGCAACAAACGTCTACGGGCAGGCACGCCGCCTGGGAAATGCCAAGCTTTACCTTTAAGGTCTTCGTCTTCGATAGTTGTGTTGGCACTCTCTGTAGACTCCTGGAGAAATGGGAAAGATCACCTTCAGACTGTACACGGTCTCATTTGTTGTTGCTATTTTCGATTCGCCTTCGCTAACAAAAATGTGTCTCATTACCTTGTTTCTGTCCACTGGGTTGTGGATCACGGTAGTTTGTGGCTCCTGAAACAGTAAAAGGGAGTGAAAAAAAAAAGATTATTATTTTGTATATTGAAAAGAAGCTTGATAATGGCATATTATAATGGCTTTGTAGCAGACACAACATGCATGGAATTGCAAATGACTTTTGTTGTCAGGCATTAAGGAAAATAGCTAAATACAACTATAAATAAATCCAACCAGCAAAACAAGGCTATCAGAATAAGAGTCGTATTACTCGCATGTGCTCTGCATGATAAGACAATCTGAACCCCCATCCAAAACACACACACACACACAGCCTTTTTCATCTCATTCATGCAGAAGGTTTTCCATGCATACCGCCTCAAAACTAAACCTGAAATCTGCATATGTAGACTCATTAGTCATATCATTATTCTCTTAATTGGCTCCTTGTCCAGTTGGGCTCACGAAGAGATGGAACAATTTGTTTGGAGTATAATTGGAAATGGCATAGCTCTAAAAATTATTTTTAGCAGGCATTTTCTTACCTAAGCAACTTAAAATGATGTGCATTTGTGTGCACACATACTAATAGCAATTATCACAAGCATAAGAAATAGCAAAAGCATTTAGCTCTTACCGCCCCCATACAGAAATCAGACATATGGCAAAAATGATATAAAATTATTCAAAGAAATCTTTCTTGAGCACCAAATCAGCATATAAGAATGATTCTGAAGGATCACAAGGGAAAATATTACTGTATTCACAGTTCTGATTTTGATCAAATAAGTGCAGTCTTGAGAATTTGGTACGCAAAATACACACAGTACAAATATATGGCTTTTTTTTTTCATTTGTAAAACCATTAACATATATATTACTGTATGTGTCTTTTAAATGAATTGCCATACATCTGATTTAGTGTTTATGGGAATTATCACAAGGAATTCTATAGATTTTGGATCAGTTTTCTCTTGCACTACGACAAATTCTTTCTTTAAAACCAACAAGTTGTAGATCACTCCTATGAGGTGATCCCTAGGTCGCACGCACATACCCTGACAGATACAACGTAATTAATCAGCCTGGTGGTCTTTGAGTGGGACTAAGCGGAACTGGTTATGTTTTGTCTAATGACCACCAGATTAGAGAAGACTACATACACACACTTGTCATGTGTCTAAGAAACATCACCCACTGAGTGCCTGTGTGTGTGAGAGACAGAAGAGAGAGAGAGAGAGAAAGTCTATGTGTGGCAGTGCGAATGCGTCACAGTGTCGTCAGTCTGAGAGACTTTGTTTACATGCATGTCTGCGTCATTATGGAAGGCAAACAATATCAAGGTACACACAGCGAAGAGCTCCAAGCGTACGACCTTATCAAAGCAATGCTAACATCAGCCATGCGTTGGAAAACATTCACTCCAAAACTTTAATTATGCATCTGTCAGAGGAACACAATCTGATTCAACAAGATTAAAAATGTAAACAAATGGGAAATGCAAATGGGCAAAAATAGTAGGCTAATGGCAATACACCATGACTGTGCAAGCAAAACCACAAGCGTATATGGATTGTTGTGCTTGAGATGCATTAATACTACATCATTGCAAAACATCAAGTAGCAGCAGTCGCTTTTGATGTTTCAAAGATAATTCTATTGAATAAAACCCTACATTTCCTGGAATTAAGAGTTTGAATGGAAGAACAACACATGTGGGACATAAAGGTGACATGAGAGGTAAGTAAAATCATGCAAGGTCTCTGAACTTTGGTAAGACGACACACCAACAGTGCCAGATTTACAAACCCTTATTGTTCCTTGCATATGTTGTCTTTCATTTTAGCTTGATATGAAAATATGAAGCAGGTTTGTATACCTTAAAAATACTGTACTCAGTTTAAGGCATAAAAGAGATGCATTAGCTTATTAGCGTTAGCATGAGCAATCTAGACAAACAATGACAAAGCTGTTCCAAAATATAGGTAACAACATTAGGCAAAATCCTAAGGCAGCAGCATGTATGTCCTTTTAAGGCAACCAATCCCAGAATGCAATATGACATAAATGCTGCCTAAAAGTTTTTATACGGTGTGTACTGAACCATAAAATGAGTACAGTTAGCTTAGCTAACATGTTGGAACAACGCCATTTGTCTTTGTTTGATCACTTATAAAAGTGTTTTTTTATAAAAAAATAAAAAAAATAGTTGCCTACTGTATGTAGGTAGTAGACAATAAAGCAGCTTGCTGTATTTTGGAACAGAGCTATTGTGTTATGGTAAAAAAGTTAGCAAATCTGGCTTGTTGGTTAAAGGGGGAGTGTCTACGGGAGTGATGTCGTGCAAGGGGCGGGGTTGTTGTCGTGGGTACCAGTGCTGGGGCGGGGCCTGTGTCTTTGGGGCTGCTGGCTAGGTTGGTTTTGTTGTTAACCTGCAAGTGGGACGAGGAGCAGATCACACATTACCAAATATCACACTGATGGGGTCTACTGCACCACACTAGGGTTACAAAATTACACAAGACTGGGGGAAAACAGAAGAGTTGTGACGGGGCATCCAAAACTAGAAATACACAGATATATTGAGGAACACAGATATGCATTGGGGAACTGATGATGGATGATCTGATGTTACAGCAATTCACAAACAAATATTGTGCCACAAATAATAAAATAATTGAATTTTAAAATGAAAGGTCCTGAGATTGTATTAATTATTTTCCTTTTTTTTCTTCATAAGCTAACCCTTTTATACTTACCATATACCAAAATGGCACCCATTTATGTTCTTATTTCATATTTCTGGTTTTGTGGTGAATGATTCATTACTACGCAAATTGCCATCACTAATGCCAGTGGTCTACAAATTTTAACCAAATTGCCAAATAGCAATTTAAGCATTGTCTGTGTGTGACACAACTTTTCACTTTTCATTATACAATACATTTCTGAGGCTCACAATTTTTTTAAGTGGAATATCCTGTTTAAATGATCACAATCTAGATTAAAATGTCTCCTTTGAGATCTGCCAAAGGCATTCAGAATTTGTGTGCTACCTATTATATTTGAGATATCTGTGTGTCAGTACTGCCAT
>JAUCMU010000001.1:7925602-7948723 GCA_032275025.1 Enteromius treurensis
CTATCTATCTATCTATCTATCTATCTATCTATCTATCTATCTATCTATCTATCTATCTATCTATCTATCTATCAGTTTAATGATGTGAACATACTTTTAATGCAATATTGTGGCAATATTAGGTCATTTGTGCGTTTCTGTTTAAAGCAAGCTATGCTGGGCTCATCTATCTATCTATTTTTGTGGTACTTACCAAACCATGCCTGTTGGTCACCCTGGACCTCTATGGCCAAACCAAAGTCAGCAAGCTTAACCGCCGCCCCCTTCATCTTACTGGCCAACAGCAAATTTTCAGGCTTTAAGAACAGCATAGAGACACACAAACATGTCACTAAATGGTCTTAATTCTCCCTTAGGTAACGACTTTTCTAAAAGTAGCTATTTACTGAATAAAAGGCTTTTTAACAGCAGCCACGCTATGATGACTCATTCCTCCTCAGCAGGTTGAAAGACATTTTGGCCAAAGAACAAAAAAAGCTAAATCTGTCAAAGTCTGAATTTGGATCTGCACAAACGTGGATTGATTTCCACCAGCTAAAAGGCTTTGTGAAGATTTCAGGAGATGAAAGGATAAAATATTAGATTCTCAGACACAGCAAGGCTATTTTCTGTTAGACAATACGAGATCCGGCTACGTCAGACTGTGCTAAATTTGGCACTGGACTGTGCTACATTGAGCACCACTGTCTGGAGAAGCATAAGTGTGTGTGTGTGTGTGTGTGTCCTGACCTTCAGATCCCTGTGGACGATCCCATTAACATGGCAGTGATGAACACTCTCCAAAATCTGCTGAATGCAGTGACTAGAAGAAAGAGAGAGGCAGTGAAAGAGAAAGGTAAGACAGAGGGGAAGCGTGACAAAGGCAGGCGGAAGGAACACAAGTAAAGAAACAAATCAAGCAACATAATCAGTGAAAAGAGGGAACTTCGAGGAAAATAGAGACAATAGGGACTTTATCAACCTTTTATAAAGTGAAAATGCAGTTGTGGAGAATTATACATCCATGAACGCATGCAGTCATTAATTATCTATAAATAACATGCCACACACTTTCTTGTCCAGCCCCTAAGACACACATGCACATTTTCCTTTACACATGCAAAATTGCACTCAAGGAGGCGAGGCTGTAAAGGCAAGCAGTGTATAATTTATCATCGGTATAAATAACTCGCTCACAGAGAAACAGGCTCGCAAATGTGTGCGACCTAAAAGAACTGTCCGTAAGCATATTTTATGTAGAACAAACTTGACGTTATGAATGTTCTAATGCACCACTAATAAAATATGTCTGTCTGAATGTTCTTACCTGGCATCAGCCTCACTGTAGTACTCTCTCGCAACAATGTCTTCAAACAGCTCACCTCCGGTAACCCTGAGGTCAAAGGTCAATAAGTAAAGTTATTGTTTTTATTTTGCAACATGCTTTCATAAAAGTTTTATTCCTGATGGAGTGCTTTTCTTTCCTGAATCCTGATAGTCCTGAAGTCAGATTCAGCAATCAGAGAAGTCACTGTTACCATAGCAATGGAAATTACCATAGTCTCCACAGTGGGGAGTTTTTGCAAGATAGCGGTGGATAGATAGATTGCAGAGTAGAGTAACAATAGATAGTTTGAAGGGGGTAGACAGGCCATTATAGTGACACTGTGGACCTTTCAATTAAAAGGAAAGCGCACTGATTTGAAGCAAAGACAACCCCTTGTTTTATATAATATATACTTCTGAGGATTAAAGCACACTATAAGTGCAAAAATTCATTTTCACAAGGAATTGCCTGGTATTTGTCCTCTACAAGATGCATTTACATTTCACCTGCTGATAAAAAAATACAGTTTTTATATGATTTGATTTAGAGAAGCAACCATTTTTGTTAAACATCATGTATATTAACATTTGTAATTTAAACAACAGATCTTAATTTACCTAGTATGAGATATTATTGCATTTAAACAGACTAACAAGACTAGTTCAAGTATGTCCTTTCAGCAATACTTTTTTTTGGTGAACATTTGGTGAATGTTGTACTATATTTTTTAACATTTTATGATTTAGTTATAATTTCCGTCAGCTATAGTCCACTGATAAAGTGAGCTGTGTTAAGCCTAAACTAAAAATCAACATTGGATTTGTATTTGTACAAACAGTGTTCAAAAATAGCAGTGCAAGCAGTTGTCATACTGTGTGAATCTGGGTCACAAACAGTTGAATATTACTGAATATGACCGCTTGTGTCTCTCTTCTTGTTTGTCCTTGTGTTCTCCTCTCTGTTTGCCTGCCTTTCTCCCTTCAGCCACATCAGCTACTAGCAAAACTACATCATAAGCTATTTACGACAGAAGACGTTTCTTGATGTCATGCAGACAGGAGTCAGCACAATCCACAAGTCTCCTCCTCACGCAGTCAGTGTTTAGGACTGACAACCGTATTCACAAACAGGAGTGACTTTTGAACCGTTCTGTTTATTCAATAATATATTATCCTGTCCAAAAGTTTGTAATAATTAAATTTTTAAGTTTTTAAAAGGCTGCATTATGTTTACTAAATACAGTAAAAAAAATACAGTACAAACAAAAAATATTGTTAAATATTATTACAGTTTAATAGACTGTTTTTATATTTGAATATGTAAAAAAAAAATATTTCTAATGGCTAAGCTGAAATTTTGGCATTATTCCTCAAGTCTTCAGTGTGACATGATCATTTAGAAATCATTTTAATACAATGAATTAGCATTACTGATCAGTATTTTCAGTATCAGTAATTTTGATATGCATTTAAAAGTCTGGGGTACGTTTTTTTTAAATATACTTTTATTCAGTGAAGACATATTAAGTGATCATTTCAAATCAATTTTATTTTGAAGAAATGCCGTTCATTGAAGTTTCTTTTTATGAATGTATCCTGAAATAAATATCACTGTTTCCATAATAATATTAAGCATATTAATATACAAGAATCATTATTAATAATTGGTCCATAAAAATGACTGATAATAATTAAGCACCAAATAAAAAAACAATAATATTTTTTTTTAGTTATTTCATTTAGATGTTAAAATATATTTAAATGTATATTTTTTTAAGTGTAATCTTTCACACTGTTGCTGTTTTTAGCTTGAAAATGCATGAAGAAAAAATAAAAAAATTATAAATGTAATTATTGTACATGCAAACATTAGTTTATTATCAAACTGTTTAGGATGTAATTATTTGACAATTCAAAACTGTATTCAGCTGCAGAATGAAGAAAAAAAAAAAAACATTTTATAAGTCACTTCAAAAAAAAGCAATGCTGAAAATGGGCTCACTGACTTGCTGAATTTGCCGAAGGCTGCCCTCTGGGCACTGTCCTGCTATCACATAAATGTCAGTAGCACTCTGTAAATGGGGCAGTCTAATACTAACCATACAGACTCTGAAGAAGCAAAGATAGAAAAGAAAGCCAAATAGAAGTAAGGAGGAGACTGAATTAATATATACTTACAGATCAAAAACTAGGTAATGGAAGCCCTCCTCCGATATGCTGTCATGGAGTCGAACTACAAAGAGAATTTTCTCATCTTTAGTTACCATTAGGTATTACAAATCTCTGGTAAAAAAAAATGGTCTTTGGAAAAAAAAGAATCCATTACCGATATTCGGGTGTTTCAAGAGACGGCAAATCCGAGCCTCTCTCTCCAGCTTCTGGTGATCTGAAAAAGAAAACAGAAAAAAACAATTTGCTGAGACTATTACTGATATACTGGAAGTGTTGCAGGCAGATCTGTGTATAAAACAGTCCATTTTCATGTCTAGTGCTGCTGTGAGAGACGGCAGATCTTTGAATCACCACCAGAGGACAGTGTTTTGATGCCTGTGAGGGTGTATGCAGGGCAGATGGCACCCTGACCTGCAGAAAACTATAAATAACCACATGCACTCTTCTCTATGCTGTACTAATCTGATATATATATATATATAAAAAACATACTAAACTTAACTCGCAGTCACAAAAAAAAACACAATTCTCCAAAGAATCACGTGAAACAATTCAGGATTTAAAGTCATTTGAAGCATCTCATGTAAGTCACAAGAAAAATAACAAGACATTAAGACACAGTTACAGAGATAATCCTCCTTACTGCACAGAGTACATATACACTGCCTATATACCTAATAAAAGAAAGAGTCAATGGGTAATGATAAATGCTTCAAAGTGTGGTACTGTATTCTGCTGTATGTATTTATTACACTGAATGCTATGCTAAATTCATCCTCGAAAGGTTTACAGTACTTTGCATTTTGTATTAATTTTGTGTAAAAATGATTAAATAGTGAATTAAAGGGATGATTCGCTCAAAACATTTTATTCTTCAATTATTGACATTTACTTTATCTGTTGAGCACAAAATTAGCTATTATGAAGTATGCTCATAACCAAGCAGCTGATAGCAGCCATTGACTTCAATAGTACTTTTCCCGTACCGCTGAAGTCATCAGCTACAGTCAATTGTACCAAAATTCTTCCAAATAGCTTATTTTGAGCTCAACAGAAAAAAAGACAACTTGAGGGTGAGTAAATAATGACAGGATTTTCATTTTTGGGTGAACTACTGTACAGTATGCATCTTTTTAAGCCGCCCTTTAAAAAGAAAGGGTCATTTGTAATGCTGGAAATGAAAGGTTGACGAAATACATGAATGCCACACATTTTGGCAAATGTCAGTCAGGTATTTTATGTGCACAGTATGCATAAAATACTGCTAAAATAGCACGAAATGCATCTTAGTATTCAGTTCTGCACATAACCATAATTGCAGCTGATTCACTGTGAAATGAAGCCCGGTGAATCACATGAAAACATGATTCATTTGAATTTGAATTGAGATCATAAATGAATAGCTCATGTCTGCTCAGCCTTCAGCGCCTTCTCTCATTTTTTGTTCTTATGGAGGGAATAAATTAAGTTGTGAAGGGGGCGAGGGGGATAAAACAGAATTCACATTAGTTCAAATCACTCAGTTCCCCATTATTATATTTTTATCAGTTTAGCGTAACTCTTTCCTTCTATCACTAATTAACCCCCCCCCCTCTCAGCTTCACAGGTAGCCCACCTACCAACCGACCAGACATCTGTTGTCTAGCAACTCCTCCACCAATCAGAACGCAAAGGCCTCTCTTCCTCTCTGCAGTGGAACCAGCCCTGCATGCAAATATCAGAACCTTCTGGATCCCACAGAACCCAAGCGATTACAGCACAACTCTCAAAAGTTTCAGCACCAAACTTTAACGCAACTCCTGTCCCCTCAGTCAATAAATAGTTCTAACAATCTATGATCAGTGCAGGGCCATCTTATCACGACTACACAATCGCTGGTTGCATATTTCTTACAATACATATTTGAACAAGAATCTTTCAGCACAAGAGTAATGCGCAGATAAGTATGCGAATTCCCAAGACGTGCTTAGATCTACACTGAAACAGATGGCTCATTTATACACTGAACAATATTAGTGCTAATAATCTGGCTTTGAACCAAGAACAACCACCATCATAAATTACACTTTAAATATTGGACAAAAGCAATGAAACAATTAATGGAGGAGAGCAGACTTAAGGATTTTTGCATTAGTGTCCTAAATATAATAAATAGAGAGAGAAGGATATTATATAAGCATCTAAAATACAAGAGTAAACAAGGAAAAATTAGGTCCTAATTGTATAATTAGGATAAAAATGTTTAATTGTCTATGATGTATTGTACAATACAAAAATAACATTGAAAAATCGAAATGCATATTTTTAAATTATATTTAATAATCTAATCAGCATAATTTGTGTGAGGCAAATATATATATATATATATATATATATATATATATATACTACTATATAGAGTATATATATATATATATATATATATATTACTATATATATATATAACTATATAGAGTATATTATACTAGACTGTATATATTACAGTATTACATATAGTATAATGACAAAGACTTAGGCTTTCAATTGTAGCATCAATTTTGAGGAAAGGGAATCCTTCTAAACCATAAAACAAAGGCTGAATGTCAGCAGATATGTGGACCTTAACATTTGCACATGGCCTTTTCATAAAGAACTGTACACTGGTTTGTAAATGAATCAGTCTTGTCAGTAGTAGAGCAGTGTGTGCACTATAAATACAGTATGTATAAAAAAATGCAGTCCGGTCAGAAGCGGGAAAAGGCCTGCATTTGACAGTCCTGCTTTCTCCCCTCTTTTCTACGCTGTTCTTTTTTTTACTTGCTATCTGAAGCCTTCCGCACTGCAGCAGTGTGTGTGTGTGTGTGTGTGTGTGTGTGAGAGAGAGAGAGATGCTGTGTGTTTGAGATAGACTATTCCTTCATGTTTTGTGCTGCTTTTCCAGGAGATTAATGAGAGATTTGAGATCATCAGAGAAAAGGAGAGAGAGAGAGCAATAAACCTCTGAAATGAGTGACCAAACTTGGCTGGTCCTTTGACTTGTCTATAGCAATCATGCTTGATAAATAAATCTCCCAGATACAGCTCGATTTACATACTGTTACTGTTGTTCTTGTTTACTGGTGCGAGTATCTGTGAGTATAGTCAGTATATCCAGACAAAATTCAAAAGGAGTTGCAACTTGTATTGCACTTTATTGGAAAATTGTATATATTTGTACTTTTGTGGCACTAAATAAATTTGTAAATCAGTGTAGTAGCCTTTCTAAACAGGTAGGAGGTTGAATTGTTCATGATTATTTGCATTATTATTATATTACCAAGGCAAAAGTGTCACAAGGGATACTGTATTGCAAATTTCCCATGTTTTTCACACTGTGATACCTTATGGGTTTTCAATGACCAATGCCAATTCTGTTAACTAAAAATTAATATATAGACAACATTGTTCATGAAATAAGCTGAGAATATTATTAGAATTACTTTTTACAATACTAGAGACTGCATACTTTTTAGCAGTCTCAATGCCAAAGTGTTCTCTACCCATTTTGGGTGACATATTAAAATCTGAATTTTTCCATATCTAAATGCTATAATTGGGTCCCCGGTGCATCTAACAACCCAGAAAATGTAAAAAAAAAAAAAAAAAGAACATCTCAGTATTTTTTTTTTTTTTTAGTAAACCTTTCTCTGCAAGCTTTCTCTCGCCCTGTTACAAAGAAAAAGGGATCTTAGCATAATATTACTGCCCTTTTAAACCGAACGTTTACAAGCAACAATGGTTTACCAGCTCTAACGCCATGATGAAAGTTTGAGTGAAGCATGCTAACTGTTTTGTCTTTGGCTGTACTGACGGGCACAGAACAATTATTTTTGTCCCAGCCTCAGAGGAGACAAGAGAGCAGAGGATTTATTGATTTATTTACCATATATTACACTGCTGCCTACAGATCTAATATAAACATGCAATTTATTTCCCAGCTGTTCACCCTGACAGACCTAACCAACTGTTTATGTAACTTGTGTGTGTTTATAACATAATCTTGTATATATCTGACAGTTTAAGCGTAACAAGACATAAAAGAGAACTTAGTTTAGTACTCACATGCTGCATGACAGGGGCTTTTTGTGGTGCGTGTTTTGGATGTGTGCGCTCAGAAAACCATAAATCAGAAGTTTAAACTAATATGGCTTTAAAACTTATGAAAATCAAAAGCAAGCAGATGGGTTTTTTTATCTGGCAGAGTATCTGAAGCTGTAAAGACATTCCTATTCATTTGCATTTAAAGATACATGCACAAAAAAACAACATGTTCCGGCTTTCATTCAAAACAGGCATTTTAAATGATCTAAAATCTATTTGAAACATAAGGAGAGGCATTTTACTACATACCCCAATGAAGCACTGCATATGACATATTGAATGATACAAATGGACAGTAAAATTATTCATTTATAGACATTCATTAAAAGTGTATATATATTTAGTTATATATAATATATAAATTTAAATATTTTCAGTTTACCACAAAAAAGTCAAATGTATATACGTTGTTTGACATTGTAAAAAAGACTCAAAATTCAATTACATCATTTGCAATGCTTCATGGGAATGGGAGTCTGCTGCTGAGCTCTTTCAGTGCAGAGCTTGTTTCCATAGTAACGGTGACTACTGTGATTGGTTGATCTAAGGTGTTGACCGCTGCAGGATTGTCAGTATTCACAGGCAATTTAGGTATTATAAATAAATTAATAAATCAAAAATAAAGTTACAAAAAATTACAAACTTCAGAGCTCATGGTAAATGGATGTTGAAATGCTTATACATTATGGTTAATTAAAAATCAATAGCACTATGTATAAAGCAATACGCCGACTTCAGAAACCTCATTAAAAGTATTTTTAATAAATCCATTATTCGTTGACTAGGCTAATGATCGATTTTGAAACTGACACCATGAGAGACATTAAGGAGCCATCAGGGAGAGCTAATGCTTCTGTTAATTGGCCAAGCGAGGCCAATAATCTTAAAATAGCTGATTTATTTGCCTGGCTGATGCATCTGTCTAATACTTTTGGTAAGCGATTACTTCAATTCAAACTGTTGACCTGTCAGAGCATCAAAAATATTACACACACACACACACACACACACTTGCACAATTAAGGACACATTGAGGATGTACAACTTCAACCACTCAAGAGTTTAGAACAGAAGGTTCAGCTCTTAATGGATACATGTTTCAGCATGAAACATTACACTGACAATACTGCTATCTGTGATAATGATTAGCTCCTTTTGTTTACACCCCCAGGGACAGAGGGCCATAGACCTCCTTCTCTCTCGGGCATGTGACCCTTTAGCTCCAATGAGACCAAAGGCTCTCCAGTGAGTTACAGCCCTCAGACATGAGCGAATCTGAACTACTGGTCAAAGAGCAAAAGAGAGAGACAGGGAACTGAGAGAATGTGTCTCTAATTAAAAGTGCCCTAGCTATCTCTCCTCAGAATTCCATGGCCTAGTTTATTAAAGTGGGCATTGAGTTTCTTTCTGTGCTATACTACACAGACTGAGCACTGACCTACTAGTTTTGCACATAGCCTGAACAGAGAAATAGGTTGTGTTCAAAAACTGGAAAATGCTGTATTTGCAGGTACTGTATGATTATATAGTACCTGCAACAACTAGGCTTAGGTTAAGAGAACAGATGGAACCTACACAAGAATTTGTAATAATGTCAAATTAAACATTTTAAAGTACATTTATAATTCTGTGCCATGTTTAAAAACGTACACTTATTTTGATGTTAACACATGTAAAGTACTTGATTACATTTGTAACTGTAGTGCATTACTTTATACTATATTTGAAGAAAAGATTTTTTCAATTTTCTAAATTGCAACCCCATTGCAAACATGGAATTACAAGTGTACATATAAGTTTCAATAGAAATGACACTGAATTATATTTTAGTTTATCATAATTGTTGTTAGTACACTTAGCAGCACACATATTGTGCATTACCATATTTCAGAATTAATAAAAGTACTATAATTATGAAATTACACAAAGAAAATGTACTTTTGTGTCCTACTTAAGTATGTCAAAAAGAAATTTTATTTATAGCAAATGTAAAAGCCCTTTCACACAAGTGCAATGAATAAATATCAGGCTGAAGAAAAAGTAAATCCACATCTGTAAAGTAGAAAACAGCTTGTTCAATACTTTCAAAAACAATAAAGCACAATTGTTAGTTTTTGTCATTTCAGCTTGTAAGTACGCCCATACTTCCTTTTGACGCTACATTCATTTCGCCAGCAAAGTTAGTCTGGCCAAGCTGCCGTTTTAGAGCATTTCTGTTCCCAAAAAAGTGGGAACCAATGAGAAACGAGCTTGCCCACCCCCCGCCCCCGGCAGGACTGAGGCGGGTGTAATGCGATGACGCAGCAGTTCTGCGGCGTTCAAACATGGTGTGTACTGAGCAGCAACAATCGTTCGACTCTGCTGTTGCAGCTGTTTTGAAAAACTTTCATGACAGGTTTTCTTTAAAAACAGAGCAGAAGTAACTAAAGTTACTAAGGACATTTTCCTACTGCTTTAATGAAGCTAGATACAATTGGTTACGGTGGCTTCTTGTTTCGTCGCTATGCATACCTCTGATTGTTTGTAGATTCATCCAGTAGAACACAGAGGCATCCTATGGACGCAGGTTAAGCTAGTAAGGCAGCTTTGCCAGACTAAGCTCCTATGAGCTTTATAGTCGCCGAAGCCAGGCTAAAGTTATATTACTCTAAAATCAAAAAGAATGCGTTACTTTACTAGTTACTTGGAAAAAGTAATATTATCATGCGACTCGCGTTACTTGTAATGCGTTACAACACTGATCGTCAGAATAGTCCATCTGCATCAGTGGTTCAAACCGTACGGAGGGAATACAAAAATAACAAGTTTATTCAACAATTCATCTCCTCTGTGTCTTTCATTCTTTTCTGGACCTTGACAGTGTTATTCATGTGGACAGTCACAACCTTCCTGATTTACATCCAAAATATCTTTAATTGTGTTCCAAGACGATTTGAAACTACACGGGAGTAAGCGATTAATGACAAAATTTTCATTTTGAGGTGGAGTAACTTTTTAAGTTTAAACTATTATACATTGAGTTCCCTTGAGTGTTTTCTTTCAAAGCATATTCTTTCCAAAATAAGCAAAAGCGTGCTAAAGTGTAATTCTTTTTCACAATAAAGCATTACAGGGTAATCAGTTAGCGGTATGCTCAACTAATCAGCAGTATTGCTGTCGCTCTGTAAACCTAATAGCAGCGGTACATTGTGGAGATGTGTGCATTTTCATCTGGAAAATGTGAATTTTTTTAGAAGTAGCTTCCTGACAGATATTAATCAGGCATTAAGAAAATGACTTTAAGATGTTTATGATTTAGAATTTATGTAACTGCTTATGTAAAACACCTCGAAGAGATTGTATAAGACTTATAGGAAGAAAAAAACATTGGCCAATGTTTTGTTAGTCTGCCAATCCATTCCTACAAATTCCATCTCCATTTAACACTGTGTGTGTGTGTGTACTGTATGGCCGTGCATGAGGTGCCGTCTGAGAAAGCAGTGGGTTTATTTTTAGCTTTGCAGCACCATAGCCTCTCATGTGATTGTAGTCTCTCTCTTTCACACACCATGAGTGAATGACTCAACATAGGTCAAGGAGATTCAGAGGTAATGAACATTCGGTCTTGAACAGCCTCTCAGACAGGGCTCATTTGAATTCTTCACTAACGCAATTTCTGAATTATTGGCTATATTCAGAGATGTTCTTAGCATCTTTATGCCAAAACTTTTATTATAAATTAATATATATTGCAGTGAACTGAACAGACTGTTCTGTCAAATAAAATTTCTATGAATGCTGAATGGAATGAAATGACTCTAAAGTGTGAAACGTCTGCTGTAAAAAGATTTGCTGCAAAGAGATTTAAATAATTAGTGTGATTATTTCATATAAAAGGGGAAATCTGTTCTAATTTAACTTTTAATTTAGACAATCAATTTATCCAGTTCACTAATAAAAGCAATATTGATTTAATCTGTTGATATATTAGTCTTTATATAAATCATGTAAAAGTAAAGCACTGATAAAATTAGTAGATGATTGACACCTTTTCATTAGTTTCTTTGTTTAATGGCTAATGTTAATAAAGATACCTAGTGATTCTCAACCCCTTTTGTCCCCAAGGCACCTCGTTGTCCACAACAAAAAGGCATGATATATGTTGAAATAAAACTGATACTGTGATATGGCTTCGTGCAATTGTAAAATTGTGCAAGTTGTGATTTAATTAAATAAATGCCGTACTGGTTTCAGACTAAAGCACAGCATTTACAAGTGTGTAGTTTATGATAAAGTGTTTCAGTATCTGAGAATAGCTTGGCTCACTTACTGCCAATTGAACCTATCATGGGCTGCATTCAAACTGCAGTCTGAAACTGGCAGCACATATTTTTTTATTCCCTGACAACACATCAAATAAAAGAAAAAAAAAATGCTTGATGGGTTACTATTTAATAATAAAGAAATTAATTATTAAATAGTTTTAATATATGTATTTTCTTATATATATTGCATAGCAACCACAAAACTGCAATTATTTTTTAATTAAATATTATTATCATTATTTTGTAGTCATACTGACTTTATCTAAAACCATAAAAACACAAATTGTTTACTTTTTTCCTAAAAAAAAAAAAAGATTTCACACACACAATTTTTTTTTTATTATTATGTTTAACCTGGCACAGATTCCTTTATTTTTACATATTACAATAATATATAGTGTATTTTCTGTATTGTCCATCCCTAGACCGGAAAATGTATTTAGGTTTTTTCCACAATAATTTGGAGCTTGACATAAATTCTTTATAAAAATGACAACAAACTTTTCCAAGTCTTTTAGGCTTCCTCATATATTCAGGTTTTTACAGTCAAGGATCTTGATTTTGGCTTAAGTTTAGTTTATTTTTCAATTCTTGTTTTGTCTTATTGTAAATCAAGTCATCTAGAGAGTCCCCTGGATGTTAGCCTAAAGCTACTAAATATAATAAATATAAAGCGTACACTTAAAATTTGAGTAATATATTGAGTAAAATTAACATAAAAGAACATTCTTGTTGTTTTTTCCACTATAAAGAATCTTTGTGGAATGGAACAGCTGGAACCACAGAAGAACTTTTAAGAATTTAACATTCAACACCAAATTACATCGTACGAAACCACTGTATTTCTATCCTCATCATTATTGTCAAATAAAATACAGCATCCACCCATACTAAGCTCCGCATCACATCAAAGCAATGATTCTAAAATGAAGTACAGCTGAGCACAGCGCTACAATGCACAGGAGTAGAAAATGAGGACAGATAAGGTCAGAGAACATTGTTTTTCTCTCCACCAAGAGACTAAATTGTAATAAGCTAGCAGATTCCTTCTGTTAACATTCATCTGATATAACACATACAGTTGCACCATCAACATGGACAACGACCATCTGGTTGTTTTGCCAGACACCAGTCTACTCCATTTCAACGTTTTTATTCCCTCCTTCCTCTTCATCTAACTCCAACACTAATCCCTTCTTCTTCTTCTTGTTCTTTTCTGTGTTTTGTTGCCTCTGCTCTTCTGCATGGCATTTGCCTTACATAATCGCAATCTGTACTCAGCTTGTTTGTTGACCTCTCTTTTGCCTTTTTTCTTATTCCAGTTCTCTCGTTTACAGTCTTAATCCTCCTCTGAGTTCTTTTATTTTTACACAACAACAAAAAAATCGCACTACTAATCAGTCTCTTTGTTTTTTTCCCAAAAGCACACATACACAAGATGAATCTACCTAAAAAGAAAATGGCGCATGGTATTAAACTTGATTGTACATCGATCATAGGGGTGCATATTGGCTTTCAATAAAGAATCTTTAAAATGGAACCTTTAAAGATTCTATATAGAACTTAAAATGGTTCTATTATGGCAAAACCATGACTTGCTTCTAAAAAAAAAAAAAAAAAAAAAATTACAATGCAGAAGAATTCTAAAGCAGATTTTGACCTGTCACTATTTACCTCGCCTCCTTAAATGTCACCCGTTACCCTGCATTAATCTAGGCCTGGAGGTCATGATCCCACTAGCGAGGATGTGCCTAGTGTCACTGTTCGTGTGTGTTTGTGTGCAGTGGCATTTATATACATGTGTGTGCTCATGAAATCGCAATTCCTGGGCTTATCGCGGAAAGAGGTTAAGACCGTCTCTGACACGGAGCAGCATCCAGTGCAGCGGAGCACTGCAGTGCTCAGCGAGCATACAAGAGAGCGAGAGAGATATGAATACAACATAGACTGCCACACCACCCAATGCTGTATTTTTGGAAACGCTATCCCAGCATGCACCAGCACAGTGATACTGATCCCAGAATCTAGGTGTCCATTTCAATCCCGCTGTGCAAAACAGGGAGGGGTGTAATTCAATCCTAATGATCCCGAAAATATTCGTGAATTCCCTTTCCAAATTCACCTTTCAAAAAAGCTCAACTTTAAGATAGAGTTGCTGAGAAACAGGCTATATGATTGGCTCTTAAGAGAAGAGATGCTGTGGGAGAAGAGAAATGATTGGTTGATCTGAGAGTAGGAAGGAGGCTGATTGGTTGTTTTGCCCTATAGCAGCAGAGCCTGCAGGCAAACAGGCCAACAGCAACAATTACACTGACAGATCTGAAAGAACTGGGTCGCTTACTTTCCAACAGGGGATAAGACCAGCCAAAGCCACTGAAAGCACACACACCCATTTATATATATATAAGCACACATCACATATTATTGTGTTTATACACGCAAAAACACTCAAACTTAGATTGATATGTGGATGTATGTGGCTCTTAAACACATAATCCCTTCAGCTTCTTCACAGCTATGCTTAGACCCAAGCATCTGTTACGTCAGAGCACACGCACAGAGCTCCAGATGAGACCCAGATGCATAGTCTCTTGCGTTATCCCAAATTTAACCGGATGTGCTGCTCTTACATCAGTGCCTTGCCATGTTCAACTACACTAGACGCTCCATTAACTGTACTCAGGTCCTGCATCGCACCTGACAGGAGCACAGCACACTAAATAAAAGTCACCTACCCCTGGCTGACAGCTTCTTTGTGTTGATGATTTTGGCCGCATACTCTTGGCCGGATGATATCTTCACACATCGCCTCACGACAGAGAAGGCGCCCCTGAAGAAGAGGGAAAAAAGAGAAGATGGTGAGGAAAAAAAATGGGCACGAGGCCCTGATGCCGAATAGATAGAGCATATGGCACGGAGAGCAGAATCTGTGCCATGATGGAGGCACAGACTGAGCGCTTCCAAGGTTACACAGCTATGATTTTACATGGTTGTTTGTCCATGTGTGTTTGATGAGCGTGTGTGGGTGTTATGAAACTGCTTAGCATATTCGCTAACCACATGCACATACTAAATATGCCTTTGTGTGTGTGTGTGCCCACTGGAACTGATGAGGTTAATAACATGTCACCTTAAATGTCCTCTCTGGTGTGGTTGATCTTCACTCATTGACACAGAGACAATGATTCATTTCCCCCCCAAATCTAACTTAAACAAATAAATAGCAGTAATAAAGTAATAAATAAGTAATAATAAAGTAATCATTTTAACCAAAAAAATTATAATAAACCCTATATGACAAAAAAAAACATAATAATAATAATAAAATAATTATATAGAGAGAAACAGAGAGAGATTGGGTTTTTTTACACAACATGGATTTTTCCAAGTTTTCCAAGTACATTCCAAAAACATTTTAAAATGTATTTACAAAATGTATTTACCATAATTTGATGTTACTAAATGAAGTAAATTGTAAACCATAAATAGAGTTAACCAAATATAAAGTATATACTGTATATATATATATATATATACACACACACACAAACACACAATAAAAGTAATAATAAATAATATAAAAAAATATATTTTTCTTTACATATTTACCATAGAATATATGGATACAATTTCTATATTTCACTTATTATATATCATTTTAAAGTAAAATATTGGTGAGAATGCGTTTTAACGCATAATTAAATCAATGAATCAACTTATACATTTTGTTGAAAGGTGTCTTTCTTACACAAACCATAACATTGGCTTGGATTACAGTTAATTTTGTCTTATTTTGCACTTTTGAATTTTATAGTGCTTTTAATAAAACTTACAATATCATTATATATATATATATATATATATATATACCTTAGTCAATGTGAGTGTATACTGATCCTAATGGAATCTCAAGCAGCGTATTGTTGCTATAGCAACCTCCTCAGGTAAAAGCGACTTCGCGAGCGCACTCTTGACTTTCAGTCTGACTTTTGACTATGAACCGTTGTTTGAAAAGACTATTAAAACGTAAACTTGTATACCAAAAATACATGTACCCCAATTCTTTGGTTTCGTCTTGTTTTGAAGGGGTAGCTAGTTAATAAATCATGCAGTGTGTAGGCTAATGATAATATTTTATGAAATAGAAAATGGAGCAAATAGAAAAATAGGTATCTCTATAGAACTGTGGGAAGCCAAGCTGTGATGCCGAGAGACGTTTCGACAACACCATATTTTGTACGGACTGTTATTCTAGTGATTTCAATTTAAGGTCACAATGGACTTAAAAACGAACTCAATCCGGGACATTTAGATCTGAACGCATCAGCACGGAGGGATGAATATATCACATGCAGAAATGTACAAGGGTATCTCCAGAAACCCGTACAGATCGGGACCACCGATGTGGCCTCTGCGCACCCTCCCCCTTTCCAGTCTGTCAAACGCAAAGCAAGGATTCCCCAACGCGATAATTAACGGCACGGGAATGTGTGTCTGCACTGTTGTCGCATTGCCATCAGTATTTCTGTCTCCGGGGCAAAAAGACCGAGCCCCACCCCCTAAAATGTACATTATATACCAGCTGTTCAGATATTTGACGTGATGATCACAATGGCCGCGTCACAAAACCTAGAGAGGTGCCTACATACACTGCAATTTGGGCATCACTGGCACGTTGGGAACGTTCCGTTCCGTTCAAAACGCGCCTGTGATTGTCAAAGAATGCCGCCCGAGTTGGCAGCTCGCTGGGCTTGAGACAGAGACTATGTAATCAAGCGCTCACGGCAAGGTTATTATAAGCGTTCGCTGCAATTACAGCGGAGCTGTCAAACAGAAGACGCCTCGCAGTCGCATCATTTCACTGTGCTGCAACATCAGACGTGCATATTATATAACAAATGCACAGGAATGCAATGATTCTGCAGGAGAAAATCCAACACTTACTTTCCGAGCTCCTCGAAAAGCTGATATTCGTCCGTGAATCTGGTGCAGATGGTCAGAGCCATTGTGATGGGGAATCGGCAGCGCGAGGAAGAGGATGATGCGGGGAAGCTCAGTCAGTCTCCTCTGGTCCCTCCTGTAGACCGAAAGGAGCGCACTTGAATTATTTTTTTTCCTAAGCTGCTGCTTCGCTTCCTGATCTCTTGAAGTGAGATGCGTCGATCAGTGTCAGATGATCAGATATGTAAATCTAGGGTTCGATCGCCAACGGGAGGAAGAAGCGCTTTCACATCCGACGGTTCCATGGGCTCATCATTATGCGCGTTGACGTTGCCATCTCTCCCTTGAACGTGTTTGCATACAGCACCTCGCCCCCTTCTCCCCTCCCTCTCATAGCCATGCCCCGCCTTCAAAACATCATACACTTGTAGAGTTTTTATATTCATACATATATTTTAATTGACCTGATAGCAAAAAGATCAAATTAATAACTGACAGTGTAACCCATATTGTGAAAACTTACATCGATGCAGTGTGCAACATGCAAACCACCATCTAAAACATATTTGTACTTGCAGTGTTTTTGATTTGATAAAACAGCCTATTTATAAATTCAAAAATCGAATTAAGACAGTAGGTTATATAATAAACTGCACAAAGGCTATTATTAAAATTGGCAAATGTGCATTGAGAAATTAAGTTCGAATTTGAATAAGAAATAATAATAATAATAATTTGAATTAGAAATAACAATAATAGTAATCATTTTTTTCAACTTTACAGAAACAACATTGCCAGTTGATTCTCATCATGATTCTCATCAAGAAAAATATACTGTCCTACCATATAGTACTTTTTGAGACTGCAGTACAATAGCAATAATGGTTATTCCAAAGAACAAACAACATGATATTACCAAATTAAAATGAAACAATAAATAAACAAATAAAAAAATCCAACAATCTAGTGTACCCTACATTGTTGTATTTTTTACAGTAGAGTAGCCTACAACACGGTTTACTGTTACTGATAAATAAATTAACAGTTATTGACAAATTAATCAATCAATCAGTCTAAATGATTTCTTTCTACAGACGTGCGTTTAAAGTTACTACAATTCACTCACAAGAATCCATCACTTCAAAGCTGGAGAACTGGAGGCTAATGACGCATATCTTCAGTTGGCATTTCTGCGCATGCCCACGTGCCGAGAATTCGCTTATGCGCTTCTTTATTTTGAACACAAGAGCGCACTATTGTAGAAGAGATCATTTCATAATCGCCTTCCTTTATTTCACTGAGGCTTTAAAATGTAATATTTTTTTAACTATTGCCGGCTTAAAATTCCTAATTTTGACAATCTTTGCCTCACTAAGGCAGGCAGAGTTACGGATAGTTTACCCTCCCACCCCCATTTTTTCCCCTGAAGGGTGGTGGACACAAAGATTATCACCTTTTCAACAAAAGGACACCGTGATGGACATAAGGGTACAAAGGCAAAAACCTTAACAGTAATCATAACGTCACAGAAGATGACTGACAAGGTGGTAAGTGAAACGTTAAACAGTTTATTTATGGCACAGGAGACACTGGAGAGACAGGATTTACTGCAGACAGTCACAAGGTAAGTTCAAACAGGTAAGTAATGGTAAGCAAACCCTTTGGAGCGGTACACTAAGAGATGGGAAATGTATGCTTTTATGTGGTGCTTGTTTACGGAGTGAATTGCGTGCAGGTGTGTCAAATCAGTACTTGGGTGAAGGTGTGTGACTGAGAGGTATATTTATCTACCTTAAATATATATTATATTACTATTGAATCACCTTCAAAATATGTATTTTAAATATATTAACTTATTTTATGACAGTACATTTATTGAGCAAAGAAATGAAGAAAATACAAACTTTGCTAAAGCGATTGTTTTGAACAAGCATCAACTTAGACATTATTTAAAAAATACATGTTGCAAAGTATTTATATCAATACAGTGTGCCTTTTACCCCATGCTGGTGAACCTTTTACCTGGTGTGTGTGTGTTTTTTTTACCCCATGAAGGTGTGCCTTTAGCCCTGATGTACCCTATACATATCCCATATGTGTGTGTGTGTGTGTTTGTGTGCGTGCCCGTCTTTTTTTGTGACCAATGAGAACATTTTTATAACGACACAGGTACGAAATAGGTATTAGAAAGAGAAGGTGAAAATCTAAAAGCGCACTCAGTTTCCTGTAAGGGGTTAGGTGTAGGGTTGGTGTGAGGAAATAGCACATACAGTTTGTACAGTATAAAAACCATTACGCCTATGGAATGTCCAAGGGTCATCTTGAAAGTTACTAATTAAACAATAAAACAATTATGTATTGTTTTATTGTATTATATATTGTTTTATTATTTACCTTTGGGGCAAGAAACCATGTAATAAACATACCTGAAGAGAGCGTAAAGTAAACGGTTTTACAACTTGTCAGTGCCTGTAAACTGACTGACAGTTTCATTAGAATCTCAACAACAGCATCAAACTAAAGTTTTATGTACATGCTAAGTCATGTCATACTTGAGTACTATCTCTGTTTATTTTATAAAAATGCACATTACAATAAATTTGCTTTAATCTTCTCTTGTGAATTGGAATAAAACAAGACCACAAGGATTTCTGGTAAAGAATCATTACAGGCCTTGATAAAACAAACATTGAAATGGAATTTTGGTTTGCCTCCAGATTTTTTTTGGCAGAGTGCCTATGGGAATAACCAGCTACAATAACCTTTTCAGTGAGGGTGGTTTTACAGACAGAATTTGATTAAAAACAAAATGAAGTGAATCAGGAAAGAAGTGATCTTTATCTGAACACATGGATATGCATCATAAATGTAGTCAGGATAGATAAAAAGGAGATTTGTCTGAATGCATCAGTAGATGAAAACAGTACAGACTATTATTATGTTTATATGTTATTATTAAATTCAAATGATAAATTATAACAGTATGTACCCACGTGGCCTACCATTTCAACTGAGCACAAGCTTTGATTAAAGGTGCTTTATGTAGGTTTTGACTCTTCTGAAGCCAAAAAATAACACAATATGTTTGTAGCTATTTTGCAAACATGTTAAGTTTAGAGTATGAGAAGAAATTGTTAAATTAAGTCTGTCTTTGCGCACAAAAGGTATTGTCACGAATGAGACACGGGAAGGCGTTCGGATTCATCTGCAGGCTTTATTTATGACACACAGAGTAACGTTAAACACAGCCTAGGAACCGACAGAGTCAAACAAGCGGCACCGGAGACATCAGAGGCAAAGGCAAGAGAATAATCCAGTGGGAGAAGCGTGGGTCGGCAACTGTAAATCCAAATACATACAAGGAACAAGGAAACACGGCTCACGATCAGAGTAAACACAGGGTCCAATCAACAATCACGAGCGACCGGCAATGGAAACATACGGACACTTTATACACGTGACAATGACACTGGGGGGCGGAGAAACAGATGAGTGTCCATGAAAACAAACAAGATGTGTGGAGACATGAAAAAACAACCAAGACAACAGACAAGGTGGGTGGAGACATGAGTTCATTGATATGAGTTCATTGATATAAGTCCATGAGTGAAAACAGACACAAACACACACACAATCCATGGAGAACTGGAGTGCCATCCAAAGTCTTGCTGGCACATCCAGCTGATCGTTACAATGATGAAATGAAAGAATACACAAAAATAGAAAGAAAAAAAAACCCAGCAAATTAGACAGATCATGCCCGAGTCCTGACATGTTCATTGTTGGTTAATACCTATGAAATGTAATAATACATTAGTAAATGTTAGTAACAAAGATTAGTGTCTGTTAGCTCATGGAATTAAACAAAACATTGTGTATCAGCCAGATTTTATGTTTAGTGTTCATTTTAAGTATTAAAGTATTAGGTTTCTGAAAATGTATGATGTAGATGATTTTGTTTCTTCAAAAATGAATTAATAAAACAAATAATAATAAATTGCTGTCACGCTTAGTTAAAGGCAGAGACAAAGATGTAAGATTTTCTCAATTTCGTTTATTCACAAAGCAGGATTTCAATAGGCAATGGTAATCAGTTCAGTTGAATATTTCAGGTTGGTCTTGCAGGTAGGCACATATGTAATCACAGTCAGCAGTGGTTATTCAAAGTCTAATAAGAGTTACACTCAGTCTCTGGTATTTCCTTGCAGGCAGATCGACTCAGGGTACAAGGCAGGAAGGCAAAAATCAAAGTTCTTAAATCCACAAATTAGATCAAGTACGAGGGCGGTGGAGACAGCAGAGACGTCCACCAGGGCAGAGCAACCAGAGGAGACGCCCACCTGGGCGTACCAGGCAACAAGGGTGCCCTCCTGGGCCGAACAGTCAGTGAAGCCACCCTCCAGGGCGGAGCAGCCCACCTGGGCATACCAGGCAACAAAGATGCCTTCCGGGGCCGAACAGTCAGTGAAGCCGCCCTCCTGGGCGGAGCAGACAGCGGAGAGACCCTCCTGGGCAGACCAGAAAACTGGACTGCACAAAGGAGCACAGAGAAGTTAGTAAAGGCCTCATCGGCCGAGCTCTCACCTGCCACCGACTTGGGTTGAGTGATCCCGACGGCTGGGGCAGGCCCGGGAGGAGGTCCAGCCGTCTCTGGTTCTGGCTCAGGGCAGAGGAAAAGTTCCTTGTCGGCCTCTAAGGCCGGCTCGGAGGTTGTGCAGCCACCAGCGGAGGCCCGAGATAATCCACAACCGAAGTTGACATCTTTACAGGTTGTGCAGCCACTGGCGGGTTCTCCACGGTCAAGACCGGGCTAAACAGTTCAGGTGGCTCGGGCCACCGCAGGTCACAGTCATTGATGGGCTCTCCTGACTGTGAAACCAGAACCGACAGGATATCACACGGCTCCTCGTACTGTGATACAGGGCTAGGACCCGTTAGTGGCGGGTTAGGAACCGCAAGGATTTTTGACAGCTCTCCTGGCTGTAAAACCGGAACCGACAAACTATAACCTCGGACCATGATATGGGGCTGAGACCCGTTACTGGCGGGGCTAGGACCTGTTATTTGCGGATTCGGCTATACCGGCCGCGAAACCGAAACTAAATACGGCTATCCTGGCCGCGAAACCGAAACCAATGTTTCGCGCGGCACATCGAGCCGGGAAGACAGACCGGAGACTCTGTTTACAGAGTTTATGTGCTCAAGTGAGGATGTAATGACGGGACCTGTCCGAAATCCTGCCCGTGCCCGATACGACATCAGCGATAGAAAAATCGCCGATCTCCATGGCAGACCTGCGAGGTCTGGGAGTTCCGCGTCCCGGAGAAAACAGGTGCCATCCCGGAAAGCAGCAACATTCTCTGTGTCGCCAAGACCCGACCGTTCCGCGAGCTTGCGGATCTCCATGATGAATTCCTCGAATGTCGGGTCCCGTCGAATCATCTCCGCAAGCTGATCAATGAACCCCATCTCAGTTTGTGGTCGGTTGTTCTGTCACTAGAAGCGGCTGTTGCAACCTCGCTTCTCAGCGGGCAAGGGAGGCACGGAGACAGAAGTTCAAAGGAACAAATAAACATTGCATGAAGAATCCAAGTACTGTACACAGGACTGACAAAAAAGCAGAGGTCAATACAGACAGACACTTAAACACAAATTTAACAACCAACATAGAACGTAAGACAGGGTGTGATATAAATACACAGACTAATCAAAGACAAGACACAGGACACCTGGAAGACAGCTGGCTGAGGATCAAACACTAATGACAGAGGCGAGTAAAGCACATGGGGAGAACGAAATGTAAACAAACACACAGAGCACATGGACAATAAAACATAAACACAGAACATGCCTACGGCGTGACAATATTTCTCTTCTGTTTCAGATTAGATAATAATTTGAGGTTAAAAATATCTTAATATATGAATTTAATACAGACAAGCAACTTTTTGGTGTTTTGTGGATTAAATGTGAATTACTGTGATATTTTCTTATCTGTTTAGTAGGGGTGGCATGGTTCACAAAAAAACACGGTTTGGTTTGTATCACGGTTTTAGGGTCACGTTTTTTCGGTTCTGTACGGTTCTTGTTATTTTTTCTTTTAATCTTTAAAGCACTCCAGAAATGTACTTCAGCATATGATATATAGCTTAAGTATCCACAATTTAGGATACATTATTAAAAAAGTTATATCATGACATGTAATCATTTTTGAGGAAAGCTAGGTGAGATTTTGATACAGCAAGAGGAAAGACATGATGATTTCAACATGCTTTTCTTT
>JAUCMU010000001.1:7948823-7961288 GCA_032275025.1 Enteromius treurensis
GTAAAATGATGACTGATGACGGAGACGAAGACAACAGACGAAAAGGACAGGGAGGAACAGGGGTTTAAATGCACAAAAGAGACAGTCAGATAGAACTCGGGACAACTGGATACATTTAAGGATGTGGGGACTGAAAGAGGCAGGGAAAAATTCTCATTGCGACGAGTAAAGTGTATCTTGCCTTGCTGGGCAGCTCTCTGGGTGCTCAGCACCCCAAAGCTCTGAACCTAGAATTGGCCCTGTCCATAACACACCTGTTTGGAAGTTTCTAGTGATCCCAAAGACCTTGATTAGCTGGATCAGGTGTGTTTGATCCAAACACACACACACACACACTAAACAAATGTGTCTGACTCACTTAATATTAAGAGATTGGCCCGGAAATGCCCCATTTTCCCATTTCCTCAATAAATCATGAACTGAGAGGAAAACATACAACTCTTCCTTGTCTATTCCTATCCCTAACATTCCACAGGTGTAGGCTAGCTATTCTAGATAAAGCTTTTTAAATAGACTTTTAAATAAACTGAAGGTAACTGAAAGGTACATATGACTGCGTTATGAACTTATTTTAACCTAAGGTTTCTGTAATTTTTTTTGTCCTGTGTGTAATCAATATATCATTTTGCCAGAATCTAGGAAGAATAGATGCCTCGATTGTGGACAAGTCCATACAGCTTGGTCCTTATCAGATAAGGTGATTTGAGCTGTTATTTTAATCGTTTCCTGTCTAATTTCCCAAACTAGAAAACCGGGTTCTTTTTCACTTGGTGCTCCTCTTAGTCTAAATAATGTAAAGTTAAGACACACTTCTTCCTGAAAGATGTCTTGAAACCATGAGCTAAACAATCCAGTTTTCTGAAGAAGGGTGTGGTGCTTAATAGATGAAAATTATAAACAAAACTGTATTGTTGGGAACAACGTTAAAACTGCAGGAAACAATTGTTATTATTAACTAGTTCCTTGCAATTATTAACATATTGGCTGTTTAATAGTACTTCTAAAGCATATAATCTCCATGAGCATATTCTAAATCCCTAATCCTATAAACTTAAACTTAACTTGCTATTAATAAGCAGAGTTTATTGAGGCAAACGTCCTAGTTAATGATTTATCAAGGCAAACATTGGACCTCAAATAAAGCGTGACAAGAACAATTCAGGAACAGGAAATATTATACAATAATATATTATTGGTATATAATAACACAATTATTTTTGCGAATGCAGTAAATGTGAAACTACTGTATGAGCTATGCTTTTATAATTCATTGTCAAAAAACAGAAGGTTTTCAGTGTGACAACTTATCACAGACCCAAAAGGTTAAGGTATCAGGTCACTTTTAGCAGCCTGCATGGTGCCTGAAAAGGAAACGTTTCCTAAAGCCAAGCGGTAGTTTACTTTTTTCATGACTGAGCTGGGAATTATTTTTTAACATTGTTTCTATTGTGTATAGTTTGATACCACAATGAGACAATGTTTAATTTTTTTAGCAAACATTTCGCAATATGGGATAAACACTTTCCTAAGGGAGAGATTATTTGTGGTTTAGCAGCAGTCTGTATTTTTCTCTTTTTTTTTTTACATTTTGGTAGAGCGCCTATTTTTGTTGTATATATTATAACTTTTTGAAATCAACAAACAAGGATTCTTTAGAAAATGCAATCATCAATCACAAAGTGAACTCAAGTACAACAATGACAGTTAACAACATGTTAACACTATTTTTAAAAATGATGTTGACCAATCTCACTTCCCAGGAATATGCTACTTTCTTCAAGAAGTAGCAGTATAATGTTACAAATGTACCACATCTGTTTTTTCTTTCTTTGTCATGGGAAATAAGATTATGTATTCCGAATATGGGTTCAAGCGGTGGCTTATTTATACATATATTAATTAACTTGAATCCCTGCACAGAGCTTTGCACTGCATTTTACAGGTTATTTTTTAATATTGTAGCCATATGCAAAATAATATTATAAATTTTTCTTAAAATAATATTATAAAATAATAGAAACATTTATGCAATAACCCAACCTAAATAATGATTTTAACTGCATTCTATTGTTGGTTAAATTAGCTCCTCAATGTTTTTTTGCCCAATAAAAAAAAAAAAAAAATATATATATATATATATATATATATACACACACAAGGGGGAAAAAAATATTTACAAGTAACCGACTAACTAAATAAATATATAATAATAAAAATAAATAAACAAAATTATATGTGGATTTTTCCACATGGAACCCTTAGAACCTAATTGAAAACGTGAGTGAGTGAAACATCCAACTGCATAATTTTTCATTTGTAAGTGTGTGATGATAAGTTTAACTTTTTTGGCAAAAAAACATGATATGTAGATGCTGACCTGTCAAAGCGAATAACTTCTAAAAAAATTCCTGAGGCTCTCTGACAATTAAATGAATGACATGATGAGGTTTACATACTCGTGACATCAGAATAAACTTTCCCAGCCAATTTCGCAACTCTCTGAGCTATAAAAGCTGCAAGTTCCACATGTGGACAGAATTCACCAACAGATGAGATCTCAAGCGTCTAGCATCCAAAGTCTAGATTTACTTGTACTTTTTGTTCGTTTCCATTTGTAAATCTAAGTTTCACTTGGGAAAAATGCACTGCAAAATCTTTTTAGTCTCTGTTATTGTTTTCTTTGGATTCCTCACCGTTTGTGAAGGTAAGCGGATTTCAGTATTTGGTAATATTTCTTGGTAATCATTAACCATAGTTAAAGTACTTTTAAGTCATGCATGTATGTAATCAAATATTAACTTATTATTTTGCTTTCAGGAATGAGTCTAAGAGGTCTGGGTGTAGATCCACGGTGCCGCTGCATTAAGACTGAGAGTCGACGCATTGGAAAACACATAGAGAGTGTGGAGCTCTTCCTTCCAAGCTCACACTGTAAAGACACAGAGATCATGTAAGTTTCACATTGATTAGAAACTCAGAATTATAATGTTCCAGATGAATGCAGTAACTTCAAAAATAAGGTTTTTACTGATTTTTTTATTATTATTATTTTAACACAGTGCCACCTTGACTGAATCTAAGAATAAGATCTGTCTGGACCCTTCTGCACCCTGGGTTAAAAAGGTCATTGAGAAGATCATTACTAAGTAAGTGTCAGTAAATCCTCATCATGTGTTTGAGAACAAGTACAAGAACTATCAGGTCTCATCATATTTGTCAAGGAAATAAACATGTTATTAAACAAATACCTTTTTTTGTTTTGCAGCAAAACCCCATGAATGCCTGGGTCTGAATTTCAGCCTGAAGATATAAATTATATGGCCACATCTTACATATCAAACTGTACCGATGGTCCTACTGTTTGATTATGTTTGTACAATATTGAATTTTTCCACATAAGTGTTGTACAGTGTTTTATTTATTGAATGTATTTATTTATTATAATTTTTTAATAAAACGATTTTGTACTAATTTGCATCATCATCATTCTTATTATTATTCATTTTCGTTAAAAAGGATCCTTTAAACTCACAACATTATATAGTCTATTCTTGACTCCAGAAATGTCCAGTAATTGTAACTGCTATTAGGTTTAAAAATAAAAAATACATATATTTGTAAATGTTATAGATATTAATAATGAATTTAATAATGTATTGAACACAATTGTCCTCTTCAATTTAATTTTTTCATTATTATGTGAAATCTATGACACTTATTGTCTTCTACACTACTGTAAAACTGTAAAACTTAACGGTGAAAATCGATAAATTAAAGTTAATTTAACTCAAAAATTGTTAATTTGACTCAATATATATTTGTGATGTTAACTCAAAACCTGATTATGTTAAGCATAACTCAGTCTAAATAAGTTACTATAAATTAATTGATTATTACCATGCAGTTTATGATTATTACATCTAAATGACATATGTTTAAAAGAAATATGAGCTTAATTAATGATTTTTCTAACATTGTTTTTCGAGAAGTCTCAAATAACATAGGGTTATATGTTAGGGTGACCATACGTGCCATTTTCCTCGGATGCATCCTGGCCAGGATTTCTATAAGGATATAGTTTTGGCTCGGTTTGCGTGTGCGTGATGTCATACCCATCGGTCCGCACGCGCGAATGACATCAGTTCCTTATGTTTTCAAAACACTCTTGATGTACAAATCAAAGCAATACAGAAATCCTGGCCAGGACACGTCCGGGGAAAATGGCACGTATGGTCATCCTATTATATGTCATCGTGCTTTAACTTTCATAATTACTTAAATACCCTAATAATGGTCATATATTGCCTTTCACAGCTAATTATATAACTAAATGATAATATAATAAATACAATAATATGTTTCATATTAAGCCTAGATTAAGTAATAAATAGTAAACTAATAAAGTAATTCATTTAAATCAAGCAAACACACATTACATGTACAACAATATGTAGAAACCTTTTGTTAAACATTATTTATTTTCCACTTTGTCAGTTTTATCTAGAATGTGATACTGACCAAGTTTACTAAATTCTCTGAACATGGTGAACAAAGGTGCTGCGGAGCATTTATAATGGCTGTTCTGTTCCTTTTGTGACCATTTAAGACTGTTATTTGCTCCTCACATTGTCTTATTTAAAATGCATACTAACAAATTGTTTTCATGCTTCTGAAATCAATCTTTTCAGTGCAAAGGCAACAACGGGTGGTGTGATGTCATTGGCAACAAGACGGCTGCAATACTAATATGAGCCTAAAATGAAGTAAATAGAATTCACATTAATCAAATTGATGGCCTAGGTGTTAAGTTATTTAAATTCATATTTCTTCAGTTGTTATCTTTTAAAATAGCTTTTAATGTAAATGTAATGATGAAATGACCAGCAGAACAAATGTTAGCCTAAGTTTTGGTGAATATTAAATGCATGAGAAAACCCTCCTGTTCTGTCATTTTTTTGTACCAGTGTTTTTGCTTAGACTTAAGTATATTTACTGCTTTAAGTTTGATTAAGTTAAACCATTTAAGGCAATCTAAGTAGCTATATAGTTGTTAAGATTTAGTTAGAATTAGTTACCTAAATTCAAACTGACTGAGTGGAATAATCTTAAAATGTTTAAGTTGAGTTTACTGTAATAAAATAAACAAGTTAATATAACTCAATTAAATGAGTTTATACTAATATTAATTTTTTTTTTTTTTTTCAAAACTTAAATGGTTTAAGGCAAACGGTTTCCTTAAGCGGTTTGAGTAATCGTAACTTGTTACTTGTTACTGGTTTACAGTGTATCCTATAAAATAGATAAAAAAATATTTTATTAAATGATAAATACCCTTTTTATGAAAAGAAACACTTACAGTAATAATATCTCTTATCAAAGCAAGGTTGTTTTTCAGTAACACATGCATGTTTCATAACGTTTTAAAGATGTCAACAACATCAGGGATTCATTAACATGTAATAAAATCAGGGGACATCGAAGGAACCTCTTGCCACATTCCTCCTCTCCAGAGTACATAAGTGTCAGACAGGCTCTGCTAGGTTTTATAGTTTTGTAATTTTTTAAAATCCTATTGTTAATATTTCCTGTTTCGCAACCATGACCACCATCTTCCAATTTCTGAGGAAATTATTTGAAATATCTAGATCATTTTCTCCTGAAGCAGGTTCCATTAGCATCTGGCTATGCTATATTACAGTTTTTCTCGATTGCTTAAACACATTTCTTGAAACTATGCCTCATATTGTCACAACAGTAAACACAAATCCATAACATGTCACCCAATTTCCCAAACATCCTATTTTCAGGTCAAAATGAAGCTCTACACTCAAAACCATTCACTTTTGCTGAAACACAAGAGCTCAAAAACACACACTACAACATAGTTTTACACACTAGTGCAATTAATTCAAAACAGGTATGTTGCTTATGGTTCTCCGCCTCAAAAACCTTTTGACATGAACACAAAAGACACAACCAATGTATTCACTGGCACATTTTCATTCACTCATGTACTGTACTACACAGTAGAACAGTTTTAAAAATATATACATTTTCTGCCTCAGCATCCCGTCTTTGCTCAGGGTCAGACCAAAAAATCTGGTCTACATCAAAGACTATACTGGCTCTGGACAAACAGTGGGGATAAAATCCTTGTGAATGCCTGATATCCTTGTGTCATTCTTCACAAACAAGATAGGCTAAATGCTTAGTTATGTTATCAATATAACAGTACACTCTGCTAGTACTACCTGATCTATGAACTATGGCATCAGTTTGGCAGTTACAGTACTGAATTGCAGTAGACTGTGCTGTTTATGTATGCCATACATTCTTTTTAAAATTACCAATGTACACATTACTGTATGTGGGATGTTGATTGCAAAAAGACTGTATATGAAAAGAAATGTGTAGAAAATTTGGTTGACACTTAGATCAACTAGTTTGTGTTTACCGTAATGACTTACAGTAATCAACGTATTACAGTAATGACTAGAAGTCATTGTGTACATAATCAAAACAAAATCAAATATACATAATCAGCTGCATGATTGTACTAGAGCCATTGCAACTTGTTCAAAAGAATAAGAAACGTTTTATGATCTACACAATAGTGGAATAGTAATAGTGTTTATAGTTCAGGGAAATGGGTGTGCTTTTAGAAAAATAGTTTTGAAATTTTAGTTTAAAAGCTTGTTTATAGAGTTTTAGCAATCGAGATAAACTGTAAAACATGTCAGTGCCTTTGTTTTGTCTTAAGATGCACGCCAGTAATGCCTTTTTCTAAGGCATGTATATAAAAAATAATAAAATTTCATAATTGAACTATGCCTAATCCTGACTTAGGCTAAGCCCTGTCTGTAAAACCGGGCCAATGTGTTTTAAAATGTAAAAAACATTTTGAAGGCTGTTAAAGATTGAAATTTGAAATTATATTACATAGTCCAAACTGAAAAGCACATTTGTTAAAAAGAAAAAAAGAAAAATTGGGAGATTTAATGAAAGCATAGCTCAGTAGGTTAAACTACATACTTGTAGTTTAATTTGTCTGAGTACAAGGTTTATTTGTGCAATTTTGCACCCAGTTTTGTCCCACTTCTCAAGAATCACATATACATTATATATAAAACACACAGCCATGAATGTACGAAAGAAAAATAAAATTGTTCTCTCTTCTTTAACCACTTCCACAAAACCCCATGACTCATTATTTACACTATCTAGGAGTGTTTCACTGGAACAAAAATGATTAAAAAAAAACAGTTATTTATAAACAAAATAATGCTTGCAGATCATTTTTCTTTTTTACCAAATAAGGTTTAACTGCTGCAAACTGGATTTCCTAATTATGGAGTACCACAAGGCTCAGTACTAGGACTTATCACATGTTACCCTTGTATTTGTAGCAATAGCCAATCTTTCCTATAAAAAAACATTCTAGCACTTGTAAAGCTGAATTTTACAAGTGCTAGAAATGTGTGTAAATTACGATGTATGCTCTCAGTGTCAAATGCAGAAATATTCATTCATGTGTCCATGATCTCAGTGTTAGATCATTGTAATGCTTTATTGTGTGGTTACTCTCTGGGTGGACCAAAATACAGCTGAGTTCTCACTAGAACCAAGAAGTTTGACCATATTAGCCAAGTTCTGTCAACTCTACACAACCTCCCTATTGAACATTGAATACATTTTAAGAACTTGCTAAATTACTTATAAAGCCCTAAATGGTTTAGCTTATCAGTACTTGATCTCATATAACATTGTGGTCCTTCAGGTCTGCTGCAAACTCTGTCAGTTTAAATCTAGGTTAAAGACCTAGATATGTGTAAGCCTTTAAATATAACACTATTACATTTCTATAATTCAAATCCGTTAAGGGATTGTTAGGCTGCATTAATTAGGTCAACTCAATTTCTATAACACCCAATGCATCAATCAATTGACTGGATAAGATACGTATTCGTACGAGGTGCCAAATTTGTGCCAATTTGTACTAATTCCTATGACCTCACTCGTACGATTTCGTACGATTTGTCTAAAACCACGTGATGGGTAGGTTTAGGGGCGGGGTTACGTGAAGGTCATTCGTACAAATTAATATGAATTGGCAACTCGTAAAATACATACGATTTAGAATAAATCGTATGAATTCATACGAGTGAGGTCGTACAAATTCGTACGAATTAGCCACCTCGTAAAATATGTACGCATTGCCGTGAGATCAGGTTGGTAAAGTTGCTTTGACACTATTTGTTTTGTATAAAGTTCTAAAAATAAAAATAACTTGACTTGATCTTTGGTTCTTATAGGAAGAATGCACTATATAATGCCTTTCATATGTATAGCATGTCTTTTACCTTATAATTACATTAAGTTATATTCCTTAAGTTATAATTATGAAAATTGTTACAAATGCAAATTATGCTTAGAACTTAGTTTAACCTTCCTGGTCATGGTGAAGTAGAATTAAAGGTTCAATAAAAAGTGAAAATCTGTGTGCAAGCAACTCTTTTTGCAGTCAGTCTCCCAGAGCATTGCCCTGCAGTTACTAAGTAGGTTTGAAAGGTAGATCTGGCAAACAAGTAAATGCACAAGACTGCACATGTTGCTACAAGTCACGTGAAGACTTGTGACCACATCAAGGGAAAACACCATTCTGTTGCACCATCAGGCACACCCCCATTATCTGCTGCTAATTTCATTGCACGCTGAACAATGACAAACATCTCAGCATATTACAGAAAATATTCAAATGTGTGATTTCTGTTTAACAGGTCAACATTGCATGTGGATAGCAATGAATCAAATAAAAACAATGGTAACACTTTAGATCAGGGAATGAATTCACTATTGTCTAAGAGTTTTCCCTCTATAAACTCTTATTTGCTACTTATTGATAGTAAGGTAGCTGTTGTAATAGTTATGTTTAGGTAAGGTTAGAGTTTGTTATGAGCATTTATGCTAGTAATATGCATGCTAATAAACATATAGTTGATAGTGAATAGTGTTCCATAATCTAAAGCTTTACCAATACAATATTAGTATGTTTGAAAAACATAACAGATATTGATAATGTTTTATAATATTTCCGTAAACAATATGTTTCTAGCTTTCCAGTTTTGCCAGCACATAAACCTAATCAAAATGAATCCTTTTTTTGAGGAATAAACACAAACATTATTCCATAAAATAAAAGTAGTGCTTCCTTGTCTAAACAGCTTAAAGGGATAGTTCAACCAAAAATTGATGTTTCTGGGCTTGGGAACTTTTTAATTGCATTGCTGTCTATGGAGGGTCAGAAAGTTCTCGGATTTCTTTAAAAATATTCTAGTTTGGGTTCTGAAGATGAACAAAGGTCCAAAAGGGTTTGGAACGATATGAAGGTGAGTAATTAACAAAAGAATTAACTTTCACACAAAATGCTGATGTGTTTTGAAAAACATTAGCTATGAAATTATTCATTAATGATTCCCTATTGTGACAAAGCCAACCAGGAACTAATCTTGAGTAACTTCTTATATTTCCACAACAATTCTGTGGTTCATTTGAAAATCAAGTATGACATGGGCATGACCGGTTGATTTAGAATACATCATATAGGTAAACCAACAATGCAACAGTGTGTATTCATATTACTAAACTACTCAGTATCTTTTTACTTGTTTTCCTTGGTTTAGTGTTGACTGGCAGTCAGCTAGCGAGGGCTATAAATTATAATTCGCTGTCATGCTTAATGGATTTATTTTCCTCACATAAAGTAATAATCTGAATATCAGATACGACTTTGAGTCCTGCTGATCCACTCTGTGAGTGGTTCACCAAGAGTTTATATAGCTTTAACTTGCTTCTTTCCTTTCTCCATCTGGTTTTCATTTCCTTTTTATCCTTTCTTCATCTTCTCCGCTATCCACCAGCTGTTGCCAATGTGTTCTGTTCCTTCTGCAACCTTCTTTTAGAGGTGAACAGGACTCACAAATGCTGGCCAGGGCCTGGGAAAGAAGAAAAATCACAGAAACAGTTGGTACATAGTGAATGCTGATTTTGCAACCCAAAGGCATTGCAGCAGAAATGTCTCTTACTCACGTAAACACACATACAAAGACACATTTCAAACAGGATGTGTGAAGGCAAGCCCTCACCTCATAGAGCGGAGAGCAAATCCCATCAATATAGTCAACCTGCATGTGAGGTAATCGAGTGGAGTTTTCACGGTCCATCACATGCTGTGAGAATCAGATTCTTTGATTTAAACTTGTGATTAAATGACACACCTGTAACATTTTGTGTAAAAAAAAAAAAGTCTCCCTCTTAATTATAATGTCTTCCTGCACAAAAAGTAAACAAGCAGGGAAAGATATAACTCTTTAAGGTATAGAGTAACAGACTTACCATTGGCTGAATATTTAATTCATACTTTTCTCTGTCTCCTTGTGCATAAAATTCTGTTGCTACAAGTTCAGCGATCTGTCAATGTGAGAAGAAAGAAAGAAAAAATTTGGGTATGTGCGTATGCAAGAGTGTGTTTCTTTGTGTGTGTGTGTGTGGAAGTGTGCTTGAATGCATGTGTGGTTGTGTTACACCTGCATGCTTGCATGTAAATTTCTGTGTGGGAGATGCTTACCCGTTTCTGAACTGGCCATGGTTTGGTTATTGCACATATGTCACTGGCTGTCATTAGCATTGACCTATTTAGATCAAGAACATCAGTTAATATAGAGACAGGAAGTGGTCATAAGCAAACAAATGTGGTGAAAGTTTCCTGTTCTAGTTACACTTCGATCTAACGAGAGCAGATGAAAGTAGGCAAAAATGTATTGAGTGTATGTGTTGTTAGAAGACATTATAAGAAATATATGTAGTTTTTGCTTGTTTGAGTGAGAATGTGTGTGAGGTGAAATGAAACTTATTTTTTAATACTGTATAAAGGTGTGAATATGAGGCATTAATGTGCTTACTCCTCAAAAACGTTTGTATATATTTTTTTACCTAAGCAGTTCTCTGTGTCCTTCATCTGTCCAAAGACAGCTGTTGCTCTGAGCAAGTTTAAAGAACTTAGTTCTCTTCCTAAAAAAGAAAAGAAAACGCATACAGCCACGCATAAACGTTTTAATGTGTTTTGTGTGAATAGCTGTGTTTAAAGCTTGAAATGGAAAATGATCAATGCTAACTCTATATAAATAGCAAGGTCTGTTGCCAGAATGTTCTTCTCAATCATCTGCACACAGGTCTTGTATTCATTCGATGACAGTGAGCTGAGAATCTGACTGCCCTGAGAGAGAGGAATGTTGTGAGGTTTAAAGCAGTTGTGCATAGACATGGATTCATAAAGAAATAAATAAAAAGACAAATGGATGCCAAATAGATTGATGAACAGATAAATAATGGATTGATGCAGTGATGTTATGAATGGATGACTGGTCAACAAGATGAATGGATAGATGGACCATGGATATGGTAATAGATGTATAGATAAAAAATAGATATTGGATGGATGAATGAATGATGAATGGATGGATGGACAAATGAATAAGTGAATGATGAATGGATGGATGCTATAAACACATGATGTTATGGATAGATGGAGGATGGATGGGCAAATGATAGATGGATGGTTGGACAACAAGGTGAACAGATGTTATGGATGTATGTTATGGATAGAAGAATGGACAACAAGTTTGATGGATAAATTAAATGGATGTTATGGATAGATGTATGTTTGTATGGATGGACAGATACATGAATGGATGGATGGATCTTACGGGATTGTTAAGAGTGAGAAGGCACATGTCATAATGATGGTGCTCCAGGGATGAGTGACCATACAGTTGTGCCAGTGGCTGGTTACTCCTAAGACACAGAGACAGAAGGAAAGGGGAAATATTATTCATCTTAAAAATATGGCTATTATATAAAAATATGTAATATTGTATCTATTTATCAAACCGTAATTTACCAGGAAAAGAAACAGGGTTTAAATATGTACTGGTTATTAAATAGTTATTCAAGCAGTTTTTAGTTAGAAGTCATAATGTTGCATTTCAAATACAGACACTACAGAGTGGCCCCAAGAAGTGCTTGGCACATTTAAATAGTGTATAAATGACATGTTAAATCATTTTCCAAGACTTGTTGGGCCAATGTAACACTATACTTTCGACAGACGTTTATAATTGTAAACCATTGTAATTTATGTTCTTCAGCACAGTGGTGGTTGGAGTAGTGTAGTTTACCTCGCTATGTAAGAGTTATTTACTCCTCTGTGGTCCAAATCATGGCACAGACTGGCAATCATGAGAGCTAGAACCTCCAGACTGCTAAAATTGCTCTGGATTAAAGAACATTAGAGATTAAGCAAGCTTGGAATGACACCAAATGTGAGGGCAGGGAAATCGTCTAGGTTACTATTGTAACCCACGTTCCCTGAAGGAGGGAACGGAGACGTTACATATGGGAACTCGCCAG
>JAUCMU010000001.1:7961388-7975324 GCA_032275025.1 Enteromius treurensis
AAGCTCAAAGGCAAATCGGTCTCTCTGGCGAGTTCCCATATGTAACGTCGAAGTGATTCGACTGAAAGGGTAACTCAGCGATTGGCAGGACAGGAATTAATTAACTGATAATTTGCTTAATCCAGTTTTCTCAGAATAAACCTTTTAACCCAGCGTACACTGCTGAATGTAAAAAGATTAGGATTATACTCCTTTTGTTATTGAGGAAATCTTCTGAAACTCCCCACCACACAGGTTGGTCTCCCTTTTCTATAAGCTCTATGCTCTCATATCTAAGACTGACTTGGGAAAGAGCCCTGGGGGAGGAGATTCCAGAAGAGGAATGGGAGACAGTTTGGCTTCAAGCTATAATAGGCTCTGTTTGTAATAGGGCAAGAGTCATTCATCTTAGAAATACATATCCCGTCACAATTAAGACATAAATACAATGCAAGTCACACACTGCTCTGTCCTAAGTGTAAGTCTAATATGGGAGATTATATTCATTGCATATGGAACTGTCATAGGATCCTCCATCAAAGGCTGGCATTCAGTTATTAGGGAGATTATCCCTCTGGAACTCTTGACCTGTATTATTCATTTGACAACCGATGCTTTTAATCGCATACCTTCCATATCTTTAATCCATATCTTAACTCCATAAATACCTCTACCTGTGATTTTGCAGTAAAAGAAAATTAATGTACTGTATTCTCCCCGGTTATTGTCAAATTTGATCTGTGATACAATGCTCTGTTTGTTATTGTGTGTGCAACATTTGTTTTCCCTTTCGTTGTATTCAGCAAGTGTACGCATGGTATTGTTTTGTTAAAAAAACAACAACAACAAAAAAAAAGATTAGGATTCAAATTCTGACCTTTAGTTCCTTCGTCTGCACTAGGGCAAACATACATTGGGCCGTACGCAATGCATGACTCCAGTTATGATAGACTACATTGCTCCTGTAGCCCTTCTGTACGCTCAAAACCCACTGACACAGGGTCTGAAGAAGAAAAGGAAATAACGATTCTAGATCCACAGCTTACACAAAAGTATTACTCAAAGCTAGTGACGTTAGCTAGAAGAGTCGAGCAGGAATAAACCAGAAACCTTGTAGTCAGTGTTGAACTCCTGGGGCAAACTGAGATCCAGGAACATGCGCACAACGGCCTGGGTCATAGCAGTCTGGGACATATCAAAATCACTGAAGCTAAAATCCAGTAAACGGAGGGCATCTGCTGATGGGATGACGGCCTCCTAGAGGACAGGATAGTGAATGAAAAGGGCAAGAATTTTAAGACTTTGAAATGACACATCGTTTTCAAGTGCAACTGACAAAACCACAAACATACAACAGAAAATCTCTAACCACAGGAAGTTGCAAGTTCTGTCTATCACATCACATTTAATGCAGTTGCACAACAGTTTGAGTTAATTCAGTCATGTGCAGATGTAGAGCTGGAGGTACTTTTTAAGGAAAAATAAAAGGGAAGTACTAAAAAGAAAGTTTTTGAATGGTTACCTCCAATGCATCGATTTCCTCTTGTGAAGCAGAGATTTGATAAGATAAGACCTGTGGGGTGCAAACAACACACACCCATACTGTATACATACACAGTGTGAATAGAAAAAGAAAAACAATGTGTGTTTATTGCTAAAATCTTTTAAATATTAGATTTTCCAGTGTAAATCAATCCCGGTATTGTGTGATCGATGAGTCGTAATTCAGATCACTTGCTCACAATTCTTACAATATTAAGTGATTTCTAGTGACTCAAAAAGAACGTGATGGCATTTCCTACCTCTTTAGTCACAGCCAGCTTGGCTCTGGTATTATCTGCCCTCTGCTGCGTGTTGCATTTTTTAAATCCTAGAGCACAGTACACCGCAAAGTCCTCCAGGAGGTGCTCATCAGCTCGACTAAAAACTTCCGTCCCAGTGAAAGCCATTTTATTGACTAGCTGGCACACACCTATACAAAAAAAGAAGACAAATATCATACCAGTGTCATTATCAACCCTCTAAATTCCTGTTGATATGTAGACAGATGGAGCCAAATGTTTTCTAAGATCAAAAGTCAGAATTAAATTTCACAAAAACCCAGTGATCTTCACTGTTTTTTCATGTTAAATGCACAGTGCTGTACTCTTACTGTGTGCAATATATTATAACATGACCGGTATATAAAGTATACTGTATGAATATAAGTCTGAAACGAGAACAAATCAAATCTTCTGGGAAAGCATGATGACTGAGAGCTTTGGTTTGCTTGATCTATGATTTACCTATGATGCTATCTCTCTGTTGTCCCCTCAGGGGTGTGCCAATCAAACTCCTGATCTGAGAGACCTTAGAAATCTGGCCCTTGGAGAAGACACAAAAACAGAAAAAGGTAGAAAAGGGACAATTTTTCTCTTTTTAACTAGTTGCTTATTAGCATGCATATCGGTTGCTTATTGATACTTACAATGCACATTTTAATGCCTTATTCTGCATGATCATATTTTAAAGCCCTTAATCCTAAACCCAGTATCTAAACTTAACCACCACCTTACTATATATTAAAAGAAAACTAGGTGTTTATTGAGGAAAAAGTCTTAGTTAATAGTTAGGATTGGTCCCCTAACTAAAGCGTCAATGAAATAGAAAATGAAATCCCAGATTAGAGGTACTTTTTGGTCACCTGATGATATGGTTTTCCCTAAAGTACATATTTATATAAAAAGGAAGAAAAACTATGAAAATGTCACTGATTTCCATGTAGACATATGATCCCAAAAATATTTATACCAGCACTATGTGTATGGGTAATAAGTATTATATAATTAGCAAAGTGAAGATTAGAATCAGAGTAACTTACAGGTGTGTTGATAATGTTCAGCGTCTCCATCGAGTTTTGCACATGCACGGCATACATGTAGTTGTTGTCACTGCTGTCATACTCCCTAAAGATTACAGTTACACATTTAACTATGCTAAACTTGTATGCATATGACTACAGAATGTGTAATACCTTGTTTGTTTGTTAGTATTAAAGAGCAATACTGATTTTCAACATCACTGATTTAAAAAAAAAAGTGGCAGTTGTTATTTTATTTATATGATCAAATGATAAATATACATTTATTTACCTTGTAGAACACTGGACAGAGCAATTGCTTTCTTTATGCTCTATATTAACCATTTTTGAGAAAGGCTCCTGCAAGAAATCAACAACAAAGTATTAAGTATCTCTCAGTATTAAGTTTTATGCTTTACAGTTACCAATAAACAAATACAGCATTCTTTCTGTTTTAACAATGAATCACTGTCCATGAATTTTATTCATTCTTGTACTACCGTGGAGCTGTCTTCTGAGATGAAAACAGTACAGGATTGTGCTTTTGTAACTGGCAGGATGACGGCAGCTAGTTTGCTGAGCATGTCTTCTACAGAGGGGTAGTCATGTGACACCAGCTGGGCCAATTCCAAAAGTACCTGTCAATCACATGCATAATTATAACCACACGAATTGTTAAAAGAGAATTTAAGATGAATTTCTTCAAAAAGTGTACAATGTACAGAGGCATATCATTATTTTAGTGCCACATTAATACTCCATTCAGCTGATATCATCACTTTCCCAATACAGAAAGTTTTAATGTTGCAAATTATGTGGGTTTTTTCCCATGTTGTTGTATTGCAAATTGTGTCTTTCCTGTTTTTACAGAATATTGTTCATGATAAGCAAGTTATGTATTCTTCAGAAGATTCATTTTAGGTAAGTGAGGAAGTCACTAAGTGTGTTACTGGAAGTCTATGTGACACCTGGTTGCGTTTGCTCTCTTGTTCAGAACTTTCACACAGCTGGCTGTTTTCCAGGATCAGTCCGAACAATAACATGTGTGACGACAGCATCTAAACACAAAAAGATTGCTCATTCTGTGACGCATTCAAGTCACATGAAAAAAATTTGGCTTGCCACATACAATTCTATAATTCAGTGCACTATGTCTACTGTTCAGAAATGTACATGTATGTTTGCCATCTTTATTTCTGACAAATACTCACTTTCTCATCTTGTTCTGAGAAACAGCTGCCTACACGTGTGCCTGGCCTGCTTTTGTTCACAGCCATGACAACACCTATAACCTTGCCAAAATACAATGGAGAATAGGTCACATCACAAATATAAATATAAAAAAAGATATACACTCAGTCTTGTTAAGGGTACTAATGCTTATCTGGGCATATAACATCTTGACAATATATTAATGGATAATCTAGGATGGTCCAACCTCCTTCTTGTGGTTCAGGATGGGCACACTGAGAATACTTTGGGGTCTGTCCTCTTCCCTCTCATACAGTTCATTCTGAAATCTCGGATCCTATAAAAGCACAGTTAAAATCAATCATTCGGGTGATTTAGTAAACCACATCAATTTAAAACCTTGTGGCACAATGTTATCTCTATGTATCAAACTGTGCACCACTATGAGGTGATGACAGGGTGTGTTGTTTTATGTCTGTCTGCACAGGCAACTGTGAATAATGAGTTGTAAAAGGGTTGGAAGTTGGAAACATACAGAGTTAGGAGTTAAGTGGCTTCTGAGAGAGAAATGGGAGTTAAGCACATATTACTATCTTTGATATTCACGCCATCTCTCTCTTCTCTGCTCACATTCTGTCAACTGTCACAGCGCCAAATCAGGGTTTAAAGCTTAGATCAGGAAAGGATTTCCCTTCCCACGCACATATCCCAAAATGTATAAAGACTTCCAAGCACACATAATCTCATCCCTTATTCCCACGCCTACTCATCCCCAGTAAAACTAAATATGCATGATATATGACTTTCATATATATATATATATTTATGTTATTCTTTTTAAACTTATTGGTATCAGTCAACACATTTGATGATGCCCATTTTCCATTTTTAACCTGAGATTACCTTTGGTATTATAATGCTTAATATATAATTCCGTTAAATGTAATCTTCGTCAAACCTCATAATAATTATACATTTTCAAACTGTATTGTAATATGTTGTAAAATGCCTAAATTCAATTGGACACTGTAAAACTTTGTTTTTCGAAGCTGTAAATAAAACAAATACTATTGGAGTATGTTTTACAAGAATATATTTTGATCTGTCTACTTTAAAATTTCTTAAATTTCGTTAAATTAAATGTGTTACTTACTATTTTTTCATAATTGTTTGTGGAATTTACTAGGAATTTCTAAGAAATGTCTTCGAAGTAAATCCAGCATCAAATGTTTTTCCGTGTAGCAATAATCTATTTAGTTTTAATACATAGTGTTTTCATATTCAGTTTATTGAGAAACGTAATATTTCACATTCAGCGGTTTCTTCATACTGTACTGTATTATTTTGTGATGCAGATATTCGGTTGTAGCATTTAAAATTATTTATTTTATTTTTTTATGAATTAGACAAAACAGCATAAGTGGGCCATTTGTGGGTCATCAGTTCATTTGAATATAAAAACTGGCTGTTTATTAATATCAATGCACCCATAAAAAAATTAAAATAAATACAATGCCAAAATCTAAATGGCAGCACACTATAAGATATTAAGCTACTTTATCTGAGCAAGATCAGACTCATCCTCATCTTCATTTTCAAACATGTTCAACTAACACTTTGGTTTCAGTTTGCATTATTGGAATTACATTATAATAAATATTTATTTGCCACTATTGAATAGAGCCGTAAGTACTTTGAAGTCACCTCAGATTAAACTGTTTAAACCCTAGATAACATCTGAATAACTTAAAGCACCTTGGATTAAAACTTAATCTGTTTTTAGGTCAAATAATTAGTTCAGGTCAGTCCTAGAAAGCCTGAGTAATCTTAGTGTCTTAGTGTTACAAGGGGAATCCTGGACCAAAGTCCACCAGTGACCCAAACTGACCAGATTAGACACAGACCACCCCTCATTTATTACCTCAAAGGCATCACTGATGTTAAGTGGCCTCCCAGAGCTGACCACATATCCCATAATGCATTTGTCCCACTCTGTCTGTGTGTAACCGTAGACAGACTCCTCATCTGATTGGAAGATAGGACCCAAACACTTTGCACCTGTTTTGTCCACCGTTGTCATTGAGAGACAGCAGCGCTGGGCCTGAGTGATCTCAGATAGGTGCTGTAGGATCTGACAGATGATTTTGTTCTGTAGAGGTCTAATCAGACCGCCAAAGAGCCGCATCATGAAGTTACAGGACTCGCCTCTTTTACACTGTCCTGCAGGTCTTGGGGAGCTCAGTGAATGTGGCAAACACTTTGACCTTGACATACATGGTGAAAATGGAAAGTATGTCGTCTGCAGTGATCGAGGAGAACGACCCCCGGCCAGATCCAGACACACAGGATCATCAATCTGATGGACAGAAAAGCAGGAGCGTGGTCTTTCCATTGTGGCAGGGTGCACATGTCCTCTAGAGGGCCCACACAGGGGGTGGGAAACCCTGCGTCTGCCAAGATTAGTAAGCCTAGATCTTGGCTCGGTTATGAGGGTTTGGGCAGTTTGGGCTCTTTCTACACAGTTATGCGCCCAATGTCTGAGAAGAGAAGAGACAAAACAGCAGGTTAAATGGCACTGGAATACTTTACGAACAGCTATGTCTATAGTATATAATACAATGCCATCCCTGCTATACAAGATCAGCATGGGTGATCACCAGTATATCTTACACTGTTAATCCAATAGACCAAATATAAACATAAATTCTTACTTAATGAAGACTTCCTAAATGGTTCCTTAAATTTAAAATGATTTTTACAGCATGCACCCTGATATGCGGTAGTTGTTTGTCAAGATATTCACTGTCATTTAAGAACATCCTAATAGTGTGAACAAATAAAATACAATTTAATTAAATTTAATAAAATAAAATGTGTCAATACACAATAAACACACACAAACACACACACACACACACACACATATATATATATATATATATTTATAATTTAAAAAAATGTTTTTTAATTATTAGATTATTAGAATCGATTTTAGAAGGATCAGGTGACATTGAAGACAGTAATGGCTGCTGAAAATTCAGTTTTCCCATCACTGAAATAAACTATAAGCATATTAGAGGCTGGGTGAGCTAAGAGACTTCTTTCAAAAAACTTCAACCGAGACTAGCCACAGTCATTATATAAATCACTGCAGCTTTTTCTTTCTTTATCTGCTGTTCTCTCCAGCACAACAAAGTACTTTAATCTCATTAAAATTCTAAAGAGTGTATAACACTGTATGCAATGTTTATACATGAATAATGAATAAACATGATTTAAAAAATGCATCACATCATTTCACTTTTTTAAACTCTCTAAGAACAGATAAATCTATGCTGCTCACCTTGAGGATCTGCTAAAGTAAGATCTGGCAGAATCTGAATGGTCATCCAGCCATGCCTTCACTTTCTCGCTTTCCTTTCCCATCCTGAATCCCAGTCTCTGGGTTTTAGTCCCTGGGGACCAGAGAGGTGAGAAGAACCATCCAGCACTGGTGATGATACTCTGTTCTTTCTCGCTGTCATTCCTCTCCACACAGGAACCCTTCTCTCCATTTTTCCCCTTTTTACATGACTTGGATCTGGACCCCTGAGACCCCCTGCGGGCTGCGGTGACATACCTCGCTTCATCAGGCAAAGAGGCCAGGGACTCCGTATGCAGACATGGCATGGTTTCTCTCGCCTTTCTATTCTCCAAATGAAGTTGCAGAACTTGCTGGACCTTCCTGAAAGAGCAATTAAGAGAGATGCAAAAGACTGATGCACGGTCTGTATCCAAGGAAGGTCAGAAGATTAAGCTTTGCTGTCACCAGCTTCACTAACCTCACAACTCCGCACAGTGGAGGTGGAGCTAATCTGTTATATAAAACTAATCCGTGAGATAGCACCAAGAGGTTCTGTTACACCCATTCAGGCAACAGGATTAGTGTCCCAGAGAACTATTAATGACTTAATGTACACTCTTGTCTTTAACTGCCTCTACCTGCCAAATAGCTATTAGAAAATGTCAAGTTGACATAAATAGACAGACCGCACATAATCCAAATCTAGATAAATAATTGATTAAAGACTGGAATGGGACATGAGGACACAGTGATTACTGATGACAGAGTTTCACTGAAAAAAAATTCTTTTGCACTCATATTTTTTAAGTAAATCTTAAGAATAATAATTAACTGGTAACACTTTATTTTGATAGTCCACTTTAGACAATCTACTAACAGTAAGTAGCCTAACTTTGTAACTACATGTCAACTAGCAGCCTTTAGAGTCACTGTCTGCTTAATAACTTCTAACACTTTATTTTGATGGGTCCACAACAGACTATGAGAAACGTTAGTAGATAGTTAGTAGAGTTAGTAGATATGTAGTTGCAAATTAATGAGAATTAGTTGACACCTATTTAAAAGTTACTCCTAGTTAGTAGAATGTCTAAGGTGGATTATCAAAATAAAGTGTAACCGTAACTACTTAACTACTTAATTAATTTATGTATAATTAGCAAAGTGAATAAGCAAATTCAATAGTTTGATGAGTAATCTCTTCTTAATTATTTTAAGTTCAATCTGCAATACTCAAGTACATTTCATTGCATGGTCACACTGAAAAAAGCCATGTTTTGGAAGCATATAAGTAATCAAGTAGACAGCTTGTTATCCTTTTCAAGATAATATGTCTACTCATTATAGACATTACCCTACTGAACACAGAGACCTCAATACTTGGTACACAATACACAATCAGTGGGTAGTGTTTGCGTATGAATGGGTCATTGAGTAGAAAATAAAATCATATTTCAATATTAGTTTAAATATGCATTGTACCAAAAACATCAAATCTTAGTTGGTAATTCAAAATACTTTATTTCTGACAAAACATCCCATCTTTCAGTCGTCACAGCACATTTTCGGGTGTAACAGTAATGTTTTGGTAGCGACCACATCTTATTATAGAATTTTAACTCCCATATAAAAAATATAATCAGAAAGAGGAGGACACAGGAATATTTTCCAATAATAAATTCAGGGGTGTACCTAAAATCAGTCTTTGTCAATGAACTTTTCATTGTTGGAAAACTGTTTGGACCAATTCTGTAGAATGGCCCAAATACAACTCAAAAACAGCAAAAACGTAACCCTATTAATTATTCATGCCCCAGTGGATTATGGGAACAATTGGAACTTTGACATTTACTTAAATAATCCTTGTAAATGTAAAAATAAATAAATAAAATAAATTATACAAATAAGTTCAAACTTTAACTTCTATAAGCTTAAATATAGTATTTTTTTTAATTGCTGCCTAAACTGAATTATTCAATTTAGTACTTACATTTTCCATTTTTTTCCCCTTAGTATTTACAACATTACGAAACCATTTTTATTTTTTTTATTTTTTAATAAAATTACTTTTGATATAAAATAATAAATATGTTAAAAAAAAAAAAAAAAAAAAATATTGCTATAACATTACTGAAACAATAGTGCTAAAAGTGCTAAAATCTTTATTCATGGAAAAACATGTAAAACCTTATATTGCAATGTTCTGTATATAATCATTCAAAATTAATTTCAGATTCTCTAAAGATGTCATCAGCAGGAATTTCCAAGGATGTGGTGTTTGTTTCACCAACAGAAAATCTTCAATCACATTTCTTTTTCTAGAAAGCACTTCCCTTTCCCCTAAGTTTAACAATTGCAAACTACTACAGGGCAACAGGTTATAACTCGTTAAGAGATTCCAAAATGCAATAGCCTACATCTAAAGTCCACTAAAATAAGTCCAGTAGTTCTACAGTACATATAAAGTATAAAATACATTTGTAAAGTATAATACTCACAAATATAATACCAATTTGTTGTATATTTTGTTTATTTAATTAGCGGCCTCTACTGGTAATCTCATACAAATAAAGGCTTAACGTACTTTGCCTGGAAGGTGTGACATGTCGAAAGTTCTGTCAGCTTCTAGTGAATCCACTTCATCGGCCTACTAAAAGTACAAGTGGTAAGAGAGGAAATTAGTACATTAACACTAGTTAATCATACATTTTTTTATAGGCTAACATGTTTTGCTAAGCGTTTATTTTATGTGATATGGCACCAACTTGAATTGTAAAGAAAAAAAGCGGTTTCCAAACCGGTTTAAGCTTCATAGGAAAGCATCATAAATGATTCACATTCATACCCCCGTTTTTTAATAATCACGAAGGCGCTGTCACAGTTTACCTAACCCGAATGCTTTTGCTTGTAGATCTTCTATTTCCTTTTTCCTCTTGTGACTACTCAGTTATTGTGCAATCCTAAACTTTCCCATCATCCGCCTGTGTATTAATATCTACGCACACTAGAGGGAGCAACTCCACCAGATTTCACAGCATCATGTCTTCCTTATCCTCCCATACTATTTCCTTTCATTCATTTAACCCTCTTTTCGCATTCATGTACTGTACATCTCCTTTTGCTTACCTCCTATTTTGGTCCTTCCCTCATTTGCATTTCCTTTTATCTGCTTTCCTTCTTTCCTTCCTCCCATTTTTGATGTCATCATGCTCTATTTCCCATCAGTCTCCTCGTGTTTCACGTTGCACTCCGGTGACTATCTCTGGCTCCACCGCATCCCAGATTCTCCTGCCTCCATCTCTGATTTCCCCATCTCCTCTCCTTTCCAGGCTCATTCCTCTTGTCACCTGCAGTGGGAGGTGCTGCTGAGGGGAGCTGGGCTCTGATTGGCCGAGCAGGGAGGAGGCTTCTGTGACATCGTGATGCTGTGCAGATGCTCAGCAGCAGTGGTACTCGAGAAAGACAGGCTGGCGGTATCCTCTCTCTCTCTTTTTCTCCCTCTCTCTCTCTCTCTCTCTCCCTCTTTCTCTCCCTCCCCCCTCTTTTTCATCTTTCCTTTCCCTTCACGCACAAGCACGCATACACACACACGCACTCCGTCACACTGCAGCAGAAGGGAGAGGACACACCGTGAAGGCCTCTCGTCTTCCTCCTGTAAAAGGCAACCTGTCTGTCTCGCTCTCTCTCCTCCGCTATCCTCTGCTTTCCTTCAAGGACTACCGCACCCAGGAAGCGCCTGGAAAAGGACCTACCGCAGCACGACGGATCTACGAATCACTCACACACCTACATTCTTTTTTTTTTCTTGTTGCCAGGCAGTGTTGGCTGAGCGTCAGGACGTGCACTTGAGCATGTGTGCATATGACAAGGTGCTTTTCTCCAGCTGACTGAACTGTGGTTTATTCTTCACCGTTTTTTCCCTCCCTTTTCCTCGTGGCATCCTCGTCGCTCGCCGCTCGTCTTCCTCCTGACAAAGCCGGACCGTATCCCAGGATGCCGTGCGGCAGGCCACTCTGCTAGGCCGCAGCAGCATGGGCAAAGCACCGGGGGGGTGGGACAGCACGGATTGGACGGCTCTGCTCCGGACGGGCGCGCTTACGCACTCCGCCGCTTCCGATGGGTGAGGACGGCGAGAGCCCCAAAATCAATCACAGCTTCCTCCGAGACTATGTCACAGAAGGTATGTGCACACACACCTGCATGATCCTCCCTCTTCGCATTGAAGAAAAAAAGCACATCCCCTTCCTGTAACACACTCAACCGTAATTTGATCCTGTGCATCTCTCTGAAGTCCTGAATGTAACCTTGATCTCAGCAGATGTGCGGTAAGGTATTTTAATTTAGCTGACTCATCAGACTTTGGTTACCTGGTCCCACCACACACCTGTTATTGGGTTACAGCAGCATGCATTAGTGAGACTGTTTTCATTCGATTATTGGGCACTGTAAGCCTGCCAGAATAAATCATGAAATAAATCAAGCTAGTCTTGCATGTCATGCTTTTGAATTTGATTAAAATCATGTAGCTTGTATTTAGAATTTTTCATCCAAGCGATTGTGTTTTATTCCTTTGTGTCTTTGGCAGCTCTTACCGTACTCTCTTTATAGAGCTGAATGCTTCATCAGGAGCAGGCCAGGTGGTTTTATTTAGTGGCATCGCCATTGCACTAGCAGAAGCAGGAGCATGACATGCTGTTTATCAACTATTAGGCTGTACAATGTGAAGCCATATGCCCAGACTAAGCTCTTGAGTAAAAGTGTTTGCGTAGACAAGACCACAGTTGTGCTGTGCTTGCACATGCTGATGAACTTCTATTAGTTTAGTTACTGTAATTTGTACCGTAAAATATGTTTTGGCTGGGACCTGCCACCTGCAGTCGTTCACAACCCTAAAATCTGTGAATTTTTTGTTATAGAAAGCAAAATGATGGGGAATTATTTTTTTTAAGTATATTATTATTTATTTATTTTTTTAAACAACTAAAATGTAATAATATCTCACACACACACACACCTACATAAATATATATATATATATATATTTATTTATTATTTTATTTTTTTTACAAATATTTAATTATAACAACAAAAATAAATATATTATATAAATGTAATTATGTAAATTTATACATTATATATATATGTGTGTGTGTGTGTGTGTGTGTGATTCATTTCTTATTATTTTATCCTATTTATTTTTCCACTTATCGTTTTAACACTATTATCTTTATTCCTTTGTAGCTGATGTCATTTCTACAGTGGAGTTTAACCAGACGGGGGATCTGCTGGCCACAGGGGATAAGGGGGGACGAGTGGTCATCTTCCAGAGAGAGACAGAGGTAGGTCAGACTGTGAGCAAAGCACTGCAGCGGGGGATTGGTGGGTAAAGCAGTGTTTTTTAAGCAGTGGAATGAATTAGAACAGTTTGACTCTGGGGGAGGAAAAGAGAAAAAGTCACAATGGTTCAAAAATGCTGTGCTGCCAAAAATATTACATATACTTTTAACATGCATTTTGTAGCATAGGGTGATGAATATGCATGAGGTGATTTTAATTTCCATTGCCCAAAGAGCCTTACGACTAAATTTAAAAGATCAGGTTTACAATACTTCTTACAGACTTAGTATCAGATATTGAATTTGATATTGCGCAGTCTGGTTCACAGATCACACTGTAAGGTCTTCTCAGAGCATTGAATCAGTGATTTTTCAATATATTAACCTAGATTTTAACCTAGATACTGAACAAAACACACTTTTTTTTCGTTTTGAAATAACTCACACTGAAACCTACGGACAGGAAAGAGACCCACTGTTTATTTGCCGTTTTAAAGGACATTTAAAACAAGGAATGCTAGCAATATTAGGTCTAGATTGACAAAAGATTCACCTTTAAAAGCATTGTCATATTGTCATGAATGTTGCATAAACCAGACTCTTTATGTTATGTTAACTTTGTTGTAACTTAAATTTTGATTCAGAAAGATGACTATTTCACTGTTGTTTGGGTCTTCTTTCTTACTGCAGTCTAAAGCTGAACCTGAGGAGCTGGGAGAATCGGGTGAGTATAATGTCTACAGTACGTTCCAGAGTCACGAACCAGACTTCGACTATCTGAAGAGTTTGGAGATTGAGGAGAAGATCAATAAGATCCGCTGGCTGCCACAGCAAAACGCTGCCCACTTTCTTCTCTCTACCAACGGTAATCACATCACTTCCTGTCCATCAAGAGTTAATCTAGCCTCATATTTGTCCATGTTATCCTCCTAATTAGAAAAAAACATTCGTTATAAGACATAATTTAAGGCGTGATATTAAAAGGCATTGTGATTATTCTGTGCAAGAAATCGATACTAGATATCAGACTGAATTAGTTGGGTTAAATTACATTTCACATTTCTGTCGTCTGTAAGTACCACTGAATCATAAGACATTATGGGCCGGTTTCCCAGATAGGAATTAGATTAAACCAGGACTAGACCTTTGCTAATTTAGGACTTTTAAGTATTTTTAGTAACATGTCTTACAAAAATGCATTATCTGTGAGCATTTTAAGACCAAACAATGGCAAAAATGTATTTTAAGATA
>JAUCMU010000001.1:7975424-7998990 GCA_032275025.1 Enteromius treurensis
ATCTGTGAGCATTTTAAGACCAAACAATGGCAAAAATGTATTTTAAGATATCTCAGTGCAAGCTTTTTCCAGTTTAGACAGCTCTTAACATTGATTTTAAACCCTGTTCGGGAAACTGCCTCTAAAAGTATAAGCATGAGCAATGCCTTTCAAAGCCACTTGCGGTACTAAATGCCACATAAATATGTATTGATGTTTTGGTATAAAAATGAATGGCTGATATTTTCTCCGATATTTTCACACAGATAAAACGATAAAGCTATGGAAGGTGAGCGAGAGAGACAAGCGGCCAGAAGGCTACAATCTGAAGGACGAAGAAGGGCGAATAAAGGACATCTCCACCGTGACATCATTACGGGTATTTTCACAGCTGACATATTCAATCCGCTGCAGAAGCATGGAGCATTTATTTTGCGCTGAGTTTTGTCATGCTTTATAATAACTCATTATACACGGCTCTCAGAAATCCATTTCTAATTGTTCAGTCAGTGCATTCTTTGTATAATGACCACTAAATTTATAATTGACAACTAACATTTTTATTCTGCGTACAGTATCTGTTTCCTACAGTGTCTGTGCTAGTTTCTCATATTACTTTGTGGTAATTTTCTTCTAACATGATGATAATAAAAACTTTAATCAATGTTTGAAGCCCAGTTTTTTATTTATTTGGTAAGCAGTCGTATAATAAGCTCTATAACTTACAGTCCGTCGGTCATTATCACAAAATTTAGTTCCTTTAAGGTGACATGTATGGTGACCGGGGGGGACGTCTTTGGTTCACTTAGTTTTGTCGTGGCTTATTAACTCGTGGGAACGGGATATTATTTCGTGGCCACTAGATCGTTTTTCGAGGTAACAACATCCTTATGTCGTGGCCTCAAGATGCTATGGTGAGGGAACGATTTCCTTTTCTCGTGGCCATGAGAAAATTAGGTAATTCCCTCAATTTTAGAGATTAATTTTTATTACATTAAACATTTTATTTACTATTTGTATATTCTATACTATTTGTATAATATTCTATTATATTAACTTGTTAGGGATATATTTTTATATTTATTTCATATATTTATTTATAGCTGTATACCTAATTTACGTTTTGTATAGTTAGTGCTAGTATCCTTTATGATTGTAGACTGTTTATGCCCGTGCCTGATGATAAATGAGCATGTTGTGTTTTCATTTGCAAATAAAAATGCGTGAATGATTCATTCCTCAACAAAAAAGATGATCCAACGGCTGCACTAGCCATTAGACTATATTAATAATTATTATTATGAAATATATTTAATTCAAACCTTTAAACTGCATTTTAAATTCCAGTCGCTATAATCAGCTTTTTTAGGCTACATTGTATTACATATATTTGTATTATATATTGTTAAATATTAGATATTAGAATTATTAGAATATTAAAGTCAGAACGTTAAAAAGATCGAAATTATAGGCTATAAATATAATAGGCTAATAATAAAGATGTTGTTGTTGTTGGTGGTGATGATGATGATATTTATTACTAAGACGATGCGTTAATGGGCATTTAATATTAATGTAATATTTATTTATGGTAAACTTAATATAAATGGTGTTTAGTATTAGAGATGGATTGGGTATTATTTTATTTTGAATTAATATTAATTATTATAAAAATGATTTTATTATAAAAAATATTTCAGATTTTTTATGTTTTGTTTTATTAGGCCTATATCAATTATTATATTGCACGCAATATAGGCTAAGCACTATTTATATTAAGTTTATCATAAATAAATATTAGCTACATTAATATTAAATATCCATTAACGCAATATGACGCTATTATATTTATAGCCTATAATTTCAATCTTTTTACATAACGTTCTGACTTTAATATTCTAATTATTCTAATATAATATTCAACAATATATAATACAAATATGTGTAATACAATGTAGCCTAATAAAGCTTTGATTATTATTTGACGACATAAGGATGTTGCTTCCTAGAAAAAACGATCTCGTGGCCACAACCTAATATCACGTTCACGTTAATAAGTCGTGGCCACGACAAAACTAAGTGAAACTAAGACGTCCCTTCCCGGTCACCGTAGACATGACATGTGATCGGGGTCCTGATCTCCCCTCGACTGTACATTAACACATAATTAATGCCATTAAACATTACATTATGCAACCTAAATAAATCGCTAGTTTTAATACATGCAAACAGATAAATGAATGAATGAATGGATGGATGTACAATTCTACAATATGATGTTTGTTAAAGGTTTAGTTCACCCCAGAATTAATGTTTTACTCACTGTGAAGCATCCTAGATGTATATGACTTCTGGATATGAAATCCAGTCTCTTCCAAGCATTATCATTGCCGTGGGTTGGTGGAATTTTTTATTTTTTATAAAGTGCACACATCCATAATAAAATGTGCCTAGCACTCTGTGCCAAACGCTGTCTGTAGCGATTCATTTAAGAAAAATATCTCTATTTTAAATGTAATAAACACATTTCTATAATTTTCACTATCTGTGATATACAGAATTTGGATATGTTTCTTTCAAAAATGCATGGATTCGATACAGGAGGTCTTTTTTTAACACCCGCAAAGCCATGCAAGGCACATTTTACTATGGATACACACGCTTTATTTGACATCTTGTGGGCTGTTGAAAAAAAAAACACCAGCCCACTGCAATGATAATTCTTGGAAGAGCCAGGACAATTTTTATTATTTCATCTCCGATTGGATTTGTCTGAAAGAAGAAGGTCATATACTCCTAGGATGCCTCGAGGGTGAGTAAAAAACTGGCTTATTTTCATTTTTGGGTAAACTAACACTTTTATTATATGTAGAATATTAGTGCTTTATATATATGTTTTATAGGTTATATAGTGCTACAATAATTGGGAGAAAATAATCTAAAATAAATCAACTTTCTTCAAGGTGCCAGTCCTGAAGCCCACTGACCTGATGGTTGAGGTACGGCCGAGGAGAATCTTTGCCAACGGCCACACCTACCATGTCAACTCCATCTCAGTCAATAGTGATGGTGAGACATATCTGTCTGCTGATGATCTCAGAGTCAATATGTGGCACCTGGATATCACAGATCGAAGCTTCAGTATCCTTCACGTCTATCCTCCTGTCATATTTACTCACACAAAAAAATGTTTCATCAGTTGAGTGGATATGGTATAAAAATTGCTGAACTAGATTGCTTTCATTTCTTTGTGTTCCTGTGACTGGACTGAAGGCAGAGGGTTTTGCGTTCCAGATTGCAGAGCTCCTCTTCTTTTGAGCAGGGCTCTGACCTAGAAATAAAATATCTATGGAAACATTTAAATAATTCACCAAGGAAACACTCTCCTTTAAAACACATAATAACTGCCTTCAGGAAAATTGTGGGTTGTCTGCTTGTGCTTCCTTGTAATGTGTGCGGATGAACATGTGTGTGCGTGTATGCTCCGAATAATAATCATGCAACTGCAGAGATGGGATGTATCTGCTGATAATGCATAGTTTATAAGCCGTGACTGTCAGAATGTGCTTGCAGTTGTAGATCTTATGTGATCTGTTTGTTAAAAAGAGAACTGAAATGAAAATGTCATAAAAGTAGTCAATATGGCCCTTTTTTTTAAATCCTCTGAAACCATACAATAGCTTTGTGTGAGAAACAGACCGAAATTGAAACCGTGATTCACTGAACATCTACATTCATAAAAATACATGAAAGAATTAGGAATCTCAAACAGAGAAGAACAAACTTTCCTTGACCCCCTTCCCTCTCAGACATTGTGGACATTAAGCCAGCCAATATGGAGGACCTGACGGAGGTGATAACAGCTGCAGAGTTCCACCCACAGCACTGCCACCTGTTTGTATACAGTAGCAGTAAAGGCACGCTACGCCTCTGTGACATGAGAGAGTCGGCACTCTGTGACAAGCACTCCAAAAGTAAGTGTACGCTTCTTAAGCAAAAGTTTGGGTCCAGTAAGATTTTTTGGTAACACTTTATTTTCGGGTCTCCTAACTAGTTGCTAGTAGCATGTATATTACTAGCCATTTCTTAGTAGTAATCAAGCACATATTAATAGCTTATTTTACATGATCTTCTACATCCCTAATACCAATATCTAAAATTAACAGTTACCTTACCAACTATTCATAAGCAGCTAATTAGGAATTTATTAAGGCAAATTATGTTGTAAATAATTAATAAGTGTTCCCTTTTCTAAATTATTACCTACTTATTATACTTTTATACAGCAAGGATGCATTAAACTGATCAAAAGACATATACTCTTCTATTTCAAATAAATGCTTGAGCATCCACTCAGCATATAAAAATTATTTATGAAAGACCATGTGACATTTTTAAAATATAAAATAATAGAATTCAAATAAAATAATGAATATAAAATAGAAAGGTTATTTTTTGATTGTAATAATATTTCACAAAATTACTGTTTAGCTGCATTTTGAATCAAATAAATAAAGCCTTGGAGAGCATGAGACTTGTATGTACCAATTTAACATTACTTGCATACTATCACAGTCAACACATGATCAAAATATATGCTTCATTTTGTCATTTAATAATTAAAAAAGAAGACAATGCAGTAACACTTTATTTTGATGGTCCCTTTTGAACAATCTCTTGACAATAAGTAGCTTTGCACCTAAATGTCAACTAACTCTCATTAGAATATTAGTACACTCTCTAAAATTAATATCTGCTAACTCTTTATTGTGATGGTCTCCCAAAAGACGCTCTACTGACTATAAGTAACTTTGCAAGAACATATCAACTTAATCTAACCCTATCCCTACCATTCTACTAATACTCTGCTAGCACTCTATTGAGAGTCAGTAGATATGTAGGGTTAATGTTACTCATAATCAACAGAATACATTAAAGGGACCATCAAAATAAAGTTAAAAAGACAATGCCTCTTCTAATAGATGAATCTCATATAACTATACCCAATTATTGCCTTTAACCTTTCATTTCTTTATGCCCTTAAAATTTGTGATTTCAAAAATTCTTCTTTTAGCCAGGACCTGATGGAAGTAGCTTAGTTAAAAAAGACAGCGGGAAACACTGAAACAATTAAGAAGAACAGCTGTGCTAGTTGGGGAAATTCACACAGATGTAATGAGATTTAGACTTATAGCTGCATTAAACGATAAGCAGACCACAGTTTAAAAGATTTCCATTGCCGTCATTAAGTGTAAAACCGCTGAAACCGTTCCCCAGCAGCCACTGACAGACAAAAATTGGTCGGTGATTGATAGCTAAAGCGTTAAAATGTTAAGCAAATTGGTTTGGAGGCTCATCATGCTGATAACTATTTTGAATTCTTGTTTCTTCTCTTCACCTCAGTCTTTGAGGAGCCAGAAGACCCAGGCAATCGATCTTTCTTCTCTGAGATCATCTCATCGGTCTCTGATGTTAAGTTCAGCCATAGTGGACGTTATCTACTCACCAGAGACTACTTGACTGTCAAAGTATGGGACCTGAACATGGAGAAGGGTCCTGTGGAGACCTACCAGGTGGGTCTTGGTACATTTCCCCATAAACACATGATATTTGCAGCACATATACTGGGCTAAACTATTTCTGGTTTATGAGGATTTTTGTGTAAGACACTTTTTTTCTATTCTAGTAAATCAGTTCATTCAATCATGTTCCACTGCTGCTGTGGGAAAGTTAGTGTTATTTATGTACTAGTATAGTGTTTTATACAATAGTAGATTTATACTTTATAGTATAGCACTAAAATGTTGATATTATAGTTTCATTTTTAAGTTTCGTTTAAGGGTAAATTGTATTATTTTTATGTGCTTTTGTCATTTTTGTTTTGTTTTGTTTTTTTGTTTTATTATCAACTTATTTTATTTCTGTTCATTGCCAATGCTACAATTATAAGTTCGTCATAAAATATTAATATTATATTTTAGCTTTATTTCAATAAACAAAAATTAATTTAACAATGTTTCGTTTTAGTATAACAATCAATGCTAACTGAATCAATTCTAATGCACAATTTATATAAATCAACATATTTAATAATCTATTGACTGATTTGATTCCCCGAGCTCTATTTTCAGTCTTGTTTATATTTATAAATCGAATATTCTGCTGTTCGTCTGACTTCAACTCTGTTATATAATTTAGAGCACATTTTAAAATTTAGTTGTATTTATTATAAACGTAAGTTTCTGTCAGATGTTCTCACGCTAAATGATTCATCAGCACTTATCCCAATAGCTACTTTGCAATGCATTTTAGAATTAAACATAATAGATGACTTTAATTATATTTAAACATTTCTTTGTGTTTCAGGTGCACGAGTACCTACGAAGCAAACTCTGCTCTTTGTATGAAAATGACTGCATCTTTGACAAGTTTGAGTGCGTCTGGAACAGCACAGACAGGTAACCATTTCTGCTTTGAATAATAATATTCCATGCAATATAGTCTTATTTCCTGCTTTGTACTTATACCCTTTTTTTCTCCTTTCCTTGGGTCTCGTATTTCCATTCTATATTTATCCTGTTAATTTGCTCATTCTTTCAAACTCTTGTTTATTCCACATACCCGTTCTGTTTCATACTCATCATGCTTTGTCTCTCACTGTTCCCTCTCCAAGTGTAATCATGACAGGAGCGTATAACAGTTTTTTCCGGATGTTTGATCGCGAGACCGGTCGTGGTGTAACCCTCGAGGCATGGCGTGAGAGCAGTAAACCTCGCGCTGTGCTGCGGACTCGCCGCGTTTACACCGGGGGCCGGCGTCGGAGGGGTGACGTGGGCGTGGACAGTCTGGACTTCACAAAAAAGATTCTGCACATGGCTTGGCACCCGGCTGAAAACATCATCGCCATTGCAGCCACCAACAACCTCTATATCTTTCAGGACAGGGTCAATGCAGAAAACCTGTGACAAGAGACGCATTACGGGGTGCAATCACAGGGGCCACAAACAAAATCTAAATTATTCTTTGGTCCTGTGGAGATGGACACAGTTGCCAGAGCCCGAGAGTAAACAGATGGATTTTTTTGCAGCTAGGCCGTTCCAGGAGAGCAGTTATGTATAGCCAATCATTTTATCTGATAACTGTTGGTTAATTACACCGCCAAGAATGTTGCCGATGAGCTACGGTTCGTGGAATTTACGATCGCCAATCCCGGACTGCTTTGATATGTGATGGATGGTGTTGTCGGCCAATCCCTGAATCCGCTGATCTGTGATTGACAGCTAATTTGGACCGAAGACCAGAAAATGAGACCGCTCTGCTCCTCTTTACCAGGTTGCCATGGAGACAGGTTATTCAGTTGTCATGGTAACAAGAGTGCTCTGAGCAGTCTTCCTATCACGTGCTTCCCAAAAACTATCCCACAATGCATCTGCTATACGAGCACTCATTTTACTTCATGTCAGAACATGGATGCCTATACGACCCAATCACTATATATCGAACTTTGAGGAGGTTTGTTAAATTCCAGTACTTGTCTCATGCATCCTAACGGAAGGATCGATTTACTACTTCATCAGAACACTGTCTTAACATGGTTACACCTCATGATGGGTTACATTTACACCTGCATGGTAAGAAAAAGAATGAGGGATATGTCACACCACTAACACACCAAAAAAAAAAAAAAGCCGATTTGTGCACGGTAACTGACATGTGTTCAGGTCAAACTGGGCTCTCACAGTGAAGCACTGCCTTTTTATTTATGATTGTAGCTACTCTACTAAACCCTCAAATGGACGTTTAAACAGCCATGTTGGAAATACAGATGAAAATGGTGACACAGGCTACAGAACAGTGCAGAAAGACATGAAAAATCAGTTTGTTCATTATTCCGGTAAATGCTTTACCACAAACAATAATTTTGACATGTTACTCTATTTTATTAAAAAACTAAATTGTAGAGTATTGTACTTTCAATGGAAGTCTGGGGGAAATTCTAAAGTGTTTAAAAGCAAAATGTGCTTGTATCTTTGTTGAAATGCTTATGAGTGGTTACCAACCTTTTTGACTCCAAAGCCTCTCATTGTCTGAAGACCCCAGTACTTGTACAGTTGTTTGTGATTCATTAGGTAAAGATTTTATAAATATTTTTTACTCACAATTTATACCTAATAAAATAATTCAGATCTTGGCATGATTGGAAAATAATGTAAATCGCTCATAATGTATATCAGAGTTTTAAGATTTTAATAACATTACATTTGTGGGTCTAGGAATGGCACTTTTAATATTAGGAATCCTTATATACGCAGGTTTTACAAAACTGTAGGAATGCTGGTTCTTTAGGATGTCTGCAAAGTTGCAACACTCAATGCAAATTCAATTCAGAGTGAGATTTTTTTTTATTTTCAAAAGCTCTTTCATTTTCATTCCCCTTCTCTTTTGCTAATTCCTTGCTCTCTGGACTTCCATTATAAGTGCATTGACATAGCTGAGGACGTGTCAAAATTGTGTTTTGTGGCAACATGTCAAAAAAAAGATCTAAAATAGCTTATCTTGCATTGAATTTGGAACAGTCCGATATGTAGCAGCTATTAAGTGGACAAACCTTGTGTAAATGTGAATCTCTGCACACTGTGTTTTCTATGACCGCACAGGTGTACATGTAACTCTCGATCCACTGTAGAAAGACCACGGCGAGTTATCTTTCGTTTAAGGTGTCATTCACCTTCTGGGTGACTGTTTGTTTGGTGTAGATGTGGTAATGAATTGTTGGGTGTCTGTGTAGACTATGAGACGGAGGTCAGTGATTGTTTTTGCTATATGAACAAGGCTGAATGAATGTAACATGCTTTTAATGAAACCATTTTTAAAGTGTTATGATGTTAACGGGGTGCTCTCAATTGACGAGCGAGCTTGCTTGCTTGCTTTCTCTCTCATTTTCTTTGACTTCGTCCCTTTTCTGGTGTTCACGTGTTTGTCTGTCCCATTTTTCTAGTACACTTTGCTCTACATATACTGAGGCTGTGCCTCTTACAATCGGTCCCTCTACTCTTATTTTTACATTTGTAGTTCATTCACATCATTTTTGTACCCTGAGACAATGATTCTCTGCTTTTTTCACTCTGTTCCTTTCTGTCTCTCGCACACTTTCATTCTTTTACATCCTGTTACCATGGCGATAGGCCTTCTGCCATTATGCATTCTCTCATGCTTTCTCTCAGACATGCAGTGAAACACACACATTCACAATGCAACCAGGGAATAATAGCTTGAGATTTTCAGGGCACACCCACACACACACTCTCTCTCACAAACACACACACAAATAGGCCTATACATGCAAGCATACACACACAAAAAAAGCATGTTTATCATTATCCAGTGTTACTAATGTGTATATCTATGATGCCTAAACATATTCTATTGACACTTAATGGAAAAATAAAAGAGGCAAATGAAGGAATGTGATTAAATTAATATGATCTCTGTATACCTACTTAGATTATAGTTTTATATAGTGTTTGTTTGTTTGTCATGATGCTGTTTCTCGCTGTCTGCTTCTGGGTATTTAATACACACACACACACACACACCTGATATGCTTATAGTGAGCTCCCTGCACTATGCAGCATCATACCTCAAAAGGACAATAACTGTGAATCTTAAAGGCACTTTAATTTATTTTTACATTTTCACAAAAATCAAAACCTAATTCCAAACATGATGTAAACAGGTTTTCCATACACTTGTCACAGACCCTTTAAGGAAAACATCTGTGTGGAGATGGTTTTTCCATTTAACAAATGGTGACATTGACATTGTGACAAAGTGTGAGCTGTATGGATGTATGCAGATTTTTATCAATGATGTAGACTCAAATGTTATTAAAATAGGGAACAAAAGTTATTTGAACAAATAATAGATAAGGCTCATGTTCACAGAAATACATTTGATAAATACTCTTAAAGCTAGGTAAGTATTCCATGCATTCTTATTTAAGGAAAAAAAAAATTTAAATCAAATATAATCAAAGTCAAATATGTGATTAAAGATCCATTGCACAGATGTTTATGATTGTAATCATAAATATTTTTGTATGTAAACGTGCATCAGATATCTTTGACCACCGTGTTCTGCAAATGAATAGAATGTTATGAATGCAGAGAATGATCATTTGAGCAAAACATGCTAATAAACATGGTTAATCTGTGGAATGAGGGCAATTGGATAAAACACTCAATGGATAACTTAAATTATTAATTTGTAACATTCGTAAATGATAACTTCATTTAATTTGTGGTTGACAATTTCTTTAGACAGATGACATAAACTTTAGCATTTTGTAATAGAACTGTCATTAAACGCATACACTGCCAGTCAAAGGTGTATGATAATTAAGAGTTTTTCTATGCTGTTAAAAAAGCATTTACCAAAGATGCGTTTATTTAATCAAAAATACAGGTAAACAGTAATATTGTGAAATATTAATACAATTTAAAATAACCGTTTTCTATTTTAAGACATAATTTATTCCTGTAGGCCTCATTTCCAGTCTTCAGTGCCACATTATAATATTTGAATTCAGATATTATAAATTGTCCTAATATTTTACTGTATTTTTAATCAAGCAAAAGCAGCCTAGGTAAGCATAAGAGAGTTAAAATAAACATTTAATTACATTTCTGACTGGTGGTGAAGTATCAAAGATTTTATAACAGCTTAATAATTCCTTAATTTTCCCAGTGCTCAAAAATAACACATGATCTCTAACATAACATAAGTAATGTTAGAATTAATAATTTATTAAAAAATGTTTCCAGAAAAATGTGCAAATTTTGTTTGGAGTTTGACATCTCTTTTAAATTACCCTGACTCTTTAACTCCAAACATTCTGAATATAATTGAGATTTCTATATCTCTGTCATCTTTTCTTGTGCTCCTTCTTTACACGTTGATCCTAGCACAGAGAAAAGGAGCAAAGAAGAAGTCAAATGCAAATTTAATGGCTTTAAGCATGGTTTTCCTCCAGTTCCGTTCAATCTTGACCTGTCGTCCCTCAGGCACCAATGAAGAGCTGCAGTCCAGGCAGTGTATGGCTTTCATTTCAAATGCAGGCAGTTTGGTACCCAACTTCCCCTCAAGCTTTGTGCTGAACTCTACCAAGCTGCCTGGATCGAGGTTCAGCAACACTTGTTTAAACTCGTGGCTCGCCAGTAGGAGGATGTCACCCGCCGGATCATCAAGTTTCGTGACACCATCCACCGGCATGCCGACGGTCACCTCAAAGCGGTAACTGTCAAAGCGTTTAACATGGCATTGGTGTTTAGCAAAGGCCTTTATCCGACAGAGCTCCTCCTCTTCCTGTTGGAGGAACAGCATTGTGACATTGACAGGCTCCAGTCCCGTGACATTCGCAACCGGAGACGTATTATTCTGTGGTTCACACTTCGGATAAACCTCACCATAGAGACACCGCAACCAGTCTCCCATAAACACTGGTAGCAAGTTTATAACAGACTGAGCTCCATTTTCCTTCTCGGCTACACGAACACGACGGAATATTCCTGTCCAGGTGACACGATGACCCTCCAGATGGCTGCAGAAGAGCTGTGTTTGGGCCATCCCGCGATCCTGCCAGGCACGTGGGCCGCACACTGTACCGTATTCCTGCCAGGTGATGGTGGAGTTGTACACCTTCAGACCTTCAGCATGATAGACATAGACGCCGCAGAGTAAAATCACAGAAGTGATGCACAGGAGGATCAGTTTGACCGGACCTCTGTGGGTGATGGAACGGAAGACGTTTAAGATGGACAGGCTGAATCGAGTCCAAAGACGCAGGATCACAGGGACGGCGCACACTGCCAGCGTCACCAGCATTTTAGTCAGCTCCAGCTCCAGGAACCACTTAACCATCTGGATCAGCAGCATTGCCATCAGACCCAAAGCCAAAACGGGTAAGGCAAACAGGAAGAGGAAGTAGGCCACACAAGTGCGGATAAGGCCAATGGTGGTGGAGTTCCGCAGCAGGACCACAGAGAACTCACACCACACGAAGCAGACCAGGTATGGCACCAGGAAGCAGTACGTCCCTCTGAATCCCCTCATGCGTGCCATACTATATATTGAAAAGAAAAAAAGGTCTGATTCGATATGGTCATGATATTCAAATGCCAGTATCAATAAATTAGAATAGTATATTATACTATACTAATTTGATTATTTACTTGTTTTAATTGTTACATGCCCTATTGGGTTAGCGCTTTATCTTTTTTTCTTTTTTTTTTTTTGGTAATGTAAATATATTTGTATGCCTTGCAAACTGGTTTGATATTGATATTGGTTGTGATATTGGTTTCTTCTAGGTAGAAATTATCTAACTGGCTCATCTCATATATTGCGAGAATTAACTGTCACATTCTAGACAATATGGATTAAAAAAAAATCTCTTTATTTTACATTTTATTATTTATTTTGTCTTTATTGTTTCATTTATTTCCAAATTTTTATTTTCACAGAAAGCAAAAAAAAAATTTCATGAAAAAAATTGTGTGTGCAATGTAAGTTTTCTTTGAGGAATAATTTCATGAAAAAAAAATCACAAAATATGTGTGAAAAGTGCATAAATATTTCATGCTATAAAATTATACATGTAAATATTTTCTTTTTTGGACAGAAAAAAATGTGTTATAAATGTATAATCGTAGATAATAATTTTAATTACTGCAAGTTTTCTTTGTGAATTTATACATTACATATAAAATCATAATAATTATAATACTTCATATACACTATAATGGTATATAAATTATTCTAAAATAACAGAATTAGATGTAATTAGATGCATACAGCACTGGCTGTAAAAAAATATTTTTTTTAATTAATGGAAATGTATAGTTTTGAACATAAACGTTTTTAATGTATAATTTTGAACATTTCTAATTATTCAGTATTTCGTTTTTCATTGGATATTTATTTCAGATTTATTTCTTGTAGAAATGTTTTTTGTTTTTTTTTGTTTTTTTTTGGTTTTAGTTTATATAAAATAACCCTGGTCCAAACCAGTGGAGTTGGTGTACATTGCATTAAATAGGTACAGTAAAAACTTTTTTTTTTACCTGAAGAACAAGTAGAAAAGGTAGATGTAAAGCACACAGGGTACACTGAGCTCCAGCACCAGTGATTCTCCAAGAGGGATGGTTGTGAAAATATGTCCCAGCATCCTGGCCATCGCCATTTCCTTCGGCAACCTGCTGGTCAAGGCACACAAAGATGAAGCCACCTCGATGATGAGTGCCCTTCGTGCGTAAGCTGCAGCAGATGGGCTCAGACTAATGTAGCTCATTGCCGTGAAGAAGATAGCCACTGTTGAAAGCTCCGAGCATGGGATCCAGCCTTTATCTGCTACTGGGAAGGTGAAGATCATAAAGAACACTGATATCATGAAGTACAGGTACTGCTCCAGGTTGTTCCAGCCAAAGTTTGACTCTGCTTGCTCTACATCCAGGCTGGGCTCAAAGCGTGTGAGGAGGGCAGTTAAGGCACTGAAGTTCTCCCATCCTTTGCTGCTCTTGAAGACTCTCAGTGTGCAGATGGCCATAGAGATAAAGGAGAGGTAGAAGATAAGGAGCGGGATAACGAAGGCAAACAGATCGATGGTGAGGTTGGAGATGATGAAGAAAAAGATAAGGGCATTGACGTGTTGCGTCGGGATGATGGTGCTCAGCCACTGGACACCAGCACGAGATGCCCAGTCAATTAAAAGTTCCTTCATCTCAATTATCAAATGGAGAGGGTACTGCAGACCCTACAAGGTAGAAAAAGACAATAAGATACAACATCTGGGCCTGTCAAATAAAAATTGGATAGTAACATCAACTGTGACTACTCCAAGAAAACATTTATATATCATTTTTGTCAATTTGCTTTTTACCAAGAAGTGGGATTTTATGTCCAGGGCTCTCTTCATGGCACCACTGCGTCTGGTAGCCAATATCATCCCACTGCCCGCCATTCCCCAACTGGACTTTCGATGACGCTTATGAGTGACGGGGGCCAATTCATTTTTTCCCTGCATGAAAACAGCAGCATTTTTGATGTATTACCAAGTACAAAGCTGGTTGTATCAACTTCCATTTTAATTGCTGTTTTGAACATTGCTGCTATGTGAATATTTCCTGCACATATCCTTATCTTCTTCCATGGCTCCTCACCATTTCAAATTTGGCTTCATAACTTTTACTTAAGGTCTCATCCTCTTCCTTTGCATCTACACCTGAGGTTTTCTGTGTGGGAGTACGCGCAATGCCTTCTGTGAACTTTTTCGTCATCTCCACAAAATCCTCCACATCCACATACTTAGAGCCAGCTGTTGAAGAAAAAAAGATGCATATTTGTGATGAGTTACAAGTATCTCTAGCTAAAAGTATACCTTAGCCTGGCTTACCAACCATCCAGTTCCTTTACCAGCCATCCTTTTACTGTTCTCAAACCAAGATTTAATGTATTGTTTTTCTGTATACACATATACTGTTTGTACGCTTACCTTCATTAGACACCATGGTCTCCAGGATTTTCCTCTGAGTATGAATACTGGGTGTTACACCACATACAGCAGGTTCACCTATTAGGAAGAAGCCGTTAATTAGAGACATGTTTAAAATGTATTTCCTAACCACAAACAGTTGTTTATGTAACTACATACAATATAAACATCCCACAATTCAAAATTTGGTCTAAAATGCCACCTGTTTCAGGTTTATGTAACATAAGGATGGACAATACTGCTGTCGAAAAAAGAAATCTGCCAATTACCTGGCACAGCATTGACCTGGCTGACATTCTCCAGCATCTCAGACATGGCTACTTTCTTCTTTCTGTCAGGATTGAGTTTCCAATACATCGACATGGCTGCTCTCCTCACTGCCTGTTCAAACTTACTCTCTGAGGACAGCCTTCTCACTTCCTGTGCATTCTCTGGTGTGATGCCTACCAGTAGAGAAGTATAAAAGAATGCATTGCCATAATGGGATTACTATAAACAATTTATCAGATTATATTGATAGAACTCGGGCTTGAAGGCATGTTCTCAATGTTACTTCCCCTCACCTTTCTTTTGGATCCAGCTTTTCTGAAGTAGTTTGGCTGCATCCCTCCGACCTTGTTTTGCTGCCTTCATCAACCATTCAACAGCTGCACGGTTATTTGTCTCTGTGTCTTTTTCTTCTGCCAGATTAAGGTAGTATTTACCGAGCTACAGCACACATTACAAAATATGCATTAAAATAATAAACCAATAATCTTTTAATTCATCATTTAAATGACTTAATTTACTGCAACTGACATGAGATCATAAATATTGTGCGTAACTGTTGCGCATAATAAACCAAACGTCTTCTCTTTAGAGTGTAGTTTGTTAAGACCACAACATAAGAATTAGACTGCATTGCCCATCAACCCCTGCGTCATTTTGATGAACAATAATAACTGGCCTAATATCCTAGAGGCACAAAACCAGACTGAGTATCATATAACCACATCTAATCTTAGCCTGAATGCTAAACCCTGCTTATTAAACCATGGTAAGCTCTTCACAGTGTGTCTTTAACAACATAATAACAGATTAGTGCAAAATCATTAACAGAAAGTAAACTATGCAGTCACATGTTTGACCCATCTACCAGGCTTATCTCCACTTCCCATAACGATTTATGTATTTTTCCGCCTAATTGAATAATAATATATATATAAAAAAAAAAACATTTTGGAGAAATCGAGGAAGTAAACGTCTTAAGGAGTAGTCAGGGCTAATTGTTGAATGTAAGTGTCTATGTCAGCTGAGTCTGTGTATACAGACACATCTGCTCTGACTGTGAGAGTATGTGTGAGAATATGTACACGTAGCAATTGAGTTATATTGAGACTGGGCTCATCTTCCAGAAAGCTGAAAATAGACACACTCATCATGGCCATGCCAAAAAGGACACACTTTAAGGCAGACTGAAACACTATAGAATTTAATTTGTATGGGGAAATACACTGTTTTTTTATATATAGGCCAATAGAGAATATATCACAGTGCCAATATCTTTAAACCAATGTCATTTATGGTTTAAATTTTGAAATCACAACAACAATTTAATTCAGCTTACTTCAGTATTGATTTATGAGATATTATTTCTTTGTTTGATATCAGTTTATATATTTCACATATTTTTTTCATGATAAATTGTCACATTTTTATGACCAGATTCACATTGTCATATTATGTTTATATGACGATATTCATCATTTTTATATTATGTTAAATACATATGTGTGTTCATGGACTCACTCTACTCTGTGCTCTAGGGTCTCCAGCCTCAGCTTTCTCCAAAAGTTCCTCAAAAGGCAGATCTTCATCCATATCATCTATGAATGATAACAATCACTTACAAATGAGGTTAACACTATTGTGACACCAAATTGAACTTGAAGACTTAACTTTAGAGTTGATGTCTTCATTACCTTCTAACACTATATGCTGAAACAAAGCCACAATACCAGACCACACGCAAATAAATGTACCCCTTCGATTTTCAAGTGAGAGGTGGGTTTTTTAACACTGACACCCTAATTAAGCACATTGGTTTGTGATAAAAATGGGATTTATGTTCTTGGTGAAAAGAAAGCTAGCAGCATGTGTCAGTTCCCCCGCCATGTCTCACTGATTATACTCATTTGGATGCATTCCTTTAGTGTAATGCATAATGAATGTATATCAAGAAACTACAGTTAATATGGTACTATAAAAAAATTCTAACATAATAAGTAATAAATATCTGAAATCAAAAACTATTTTCTTTAGCAGATTGTCCTTCAAGCTTCGCTTACCACATTCTTCAGCCTTGGCCTCTTCCTCAGCCTTTCTAATTTTCTCCTGCATCATCACCTTTTGGGCTGCAGCCAAAAAGCTTCGTTGACATGGGAGTTTACTGCAACCCGCTGCAGGTGTTTTGGTGGAGGACAGCGAACCTTCAGGAAGAGATGTAGATTGTGTAGAATCAGCAGAAAGGGTGATGCTGGGTGTGGATGGGAGAAGACTGGGAGAAGATAATGTTGATTTTGATAATGATAAAGATGATGTTGTAGCTGGCATAGTTGGAGTAGTTTTAGTAACATGTGATGATGTAGGGGTGGGTTTTGGTGTTGCTGGTTTTTCAGGTATTGATCTGGCTGGAAGGTTTGAGGTTTTAACATTGGTTTGTTTTAAATTAGTATCTTGACTTGAAGAAGGGGTGGATTTAGGTGGTTGGTCTGGGCTGCCAGAAGTGGAGAGAGGGGGACCCGCTGTCTCTGAGCCTGGAATGGATTTAGTTGATGGAACAGGAGGATTGAGACGTTTGTGGGTAGCACTTTTCTCCTTGAGAGTCTCAGGAGACGGTGGTGGGTTAGCACTAACATCCCTCTCACCTAAAAGACATAAAGTGCATAGGCATAATGTTTACAGAGAGCACCGTTTCTTTTCACTTACGCTCGTTTCTTACATATTTAGGCCCTATGTTTTCTTACACAATTGGTAATATGCTTTTGACATTAAATTCTCCACATAAATGTATACAGTGCCTTAAAAATAATAACTTACTCTCATTGATTACATATTATTTAACCTGCATAATAAAAAATCATGACATACCTAATAAACGTGTGTACACAATATACTATATGTTTTGCCAGACCATAAAGAATAACTAGCTTACTAAAAATTAAAGGTAGTTTTAGTACTCAAAAGAAAACTGAATTAAAACTACTTACTCATTTAAGCTGATTGAACAGTCTTCCTCAAAATATTTCGTAACACAACAAAAAAATAAACTCCCTTTAAAGTTTTCTGTGCTGTCTACACATAACAGCTCTGTGAAACCGGAGCCCCACCAGTAAGGAATCGCAGTAGTTAAACTCACCAAACCTCCAGAGAACGAGCTTCGATTGGATATGTCAAGTGCCAATCAAAGAGCTTCTCTCTGATTGGATAGGAATTGAGCAGTGAATGGCGTAGCCCAAAGGATTGTCATCATCACGCTTAATTTGGATTCGCATGACAACAGAAACACGTCAGTCTTACTGTGGCGAAAGACTAGCGGGTAAGCTTAGAATAGCCTAAAATAATTATTGTGACACTTTTTTTTTAATCATGATAATAAAGGAGGTTTAGTGAATGAACGTCAGTTAGACCTATTGTCAGCCACTAGATGTCAACGAAAGAATATAATAAAAGATTTTTGCTTGCACAGTGGTGAGTGCACGTTCATAGAAGACGCAGTTTTTGATGTAAACATCATAGTTCTGAAAGTGATTCCAATGTTCATTATAGCTGTAATGTGGACTTGCCTATACTCATTTGAATTATAGAAGCTATTAGTTATCGTTATACTTTGATTCTGCAATTGATTATTATCAATTAGTCCAATTCTTGTTATGAAGAAATTCACTCAACCTATTAATTAAAACAATTGTTCATGGTTGAAAAGGGCCTTACAGAAAGAGTGCTTAAATAGCATACATCCCCTACACACACATTTTTTTAATTATAGCCTAAGTAGTTTTTGTTTGTTTGTATAACTGTGAGACAGTAGTATAGAAAAAGGTTGATAAAAAAGAAAAAAAAAATATTGTAGCTAATTTGAGTATATCTATTCAATTCACATTCAATTCAAGAAGGACACTAGGCCTATTCGTATCCATTTCGTTTACGAATATTATTCTGTTCTTTTACAGGCGTGATGAATTTTTCAAAACATCATATTAAAAATGTATTCCGTGTTGAAGGGAGCGACTCCAGTAAAAACATTTAAATAGACTAGTGTTATAGGCACACTAGGCACAAACACCACTAGAGCTCTCCAAAGTTCCGTGCAGGCGTTTACCCAGACTGTTAGTTTTATGCAAGTCAGTGCAGCTGACTGCAGTGTTTCTGCGCATCTTACGCACTTTCGGATGGAGGATGGCACGAATTGCCCAAAATAAACAAAAACTTTGATGCAGGTCTAAATTAAAACAAGTAACTAAATTTACCAATGTTCAGAGAAAACTGGATTTGAGGATGCAATTTTATTCGTGCTAGCTCATAATAACACGCGTTCGCAGCATCAGTATCAGTCTGCAAGCTGCGACCTCCGCATCCGCAGGCAAACCAAGGCTGACCTGGTTTTCTGCACTGGCATCTCGGTTCATCGTTGCATTAGAGCATCCTCTCCCTTCTATGAGAGATGTCGGACTGTAGGCGACAGTGGAACCGGGAGGATGAACTCCCTGTGTATTTGGCTAAACCCATCTCGGCCGGACCCAACCAGCGTCACAAGTCTCACGGAATGTTTAGCTCCGTCGAGGGCGCGTATGATAGCAAGACTATAGATTTTGACCAGTACGCCATAGGGAGGAAGGGAAACGGGAGCTCACGGAGCAGCAGCAGGGAACGCATCGTGGATGGGGACTTTGAAGCTTATGAGATCAGCCGGGGGACCATCAGCTCCCCGGGTGAGAGAGACGACGGGCGTCCGGGTGTCAGAATCACGGATCAGACCAAAAAGGAATGCCGTTATGAGCAAAACAACGGGAAGGTGGGCTTAAATGTTATGTAAGATACACAAGGTTCAAATTTGCTGATAAAAGAATCCCTATAATATCTCTTTGTAAAGTAGGCTAATGAACGCATAGACTAGCAATTGTTCTGACATAGATTTCGAAAGTAAAAACCTTAGTTACCCTACCTGCAATCGTACTTCATATGAAGAAACTAAATGTATAATCAAATGCTGGAATTTTACTACAATTAAAAAAAAAAATATATATATATATAGCCAATTTTATCCTAGGCTATATGCCAAAGTAAAACCGTATACTTGGAAAAACATGTATAAAATCCTACTATAAAAACAGATCTTCAAAATTAATTTTAAATTTGGCTGCAATATACAACTATATAACTCAAAGAACGTCAATTTGTAACATTTGTAAAATTGTATCTTTCCTATTTATAAGCTACTTATAATTTATCAAATTGAAATTTAGAAACGTATTTGAATAGTTTTTAATTGATTGAATTAACGTTATTTTTCAATATATCTTAAAACAAAAACTAATTTTACATAACTGCACAGTTTTTGACACATTACGCCGACATACTATTTAACGATTCTCCAATCTCGATCAGTTCTCTCTGCTTCACGTGAGGGGGGCGCTCCAACATACACTCAAATACAAAACACGTCTTCGAACAGGCAAACAGATACACACTCACATACACACACACAAACACACACACACACACACACACACACCCCTCGGGAGAGGCGCTCGCCTGTACAGCACTAACGGAGCGCGAGTTCGTTAAGTGGGTTGGTGACACAAAGAAGCGGGTGACTGCTCATTGTTCGTCTCCTCAAAACATAAAGGAGACATGTCTGGGACGGGCTACCAAGGGAAGAAGAACATCCCGCATTTGACGGTAAGACACCGGCTGCAGGGCGACCCTTCTGCTCCGGTTAGATCCTGCGCGTGGGGGAAACGAGAGGGGATTAAATTCTTAGCGAGCCAACAAAGCAGAGGCCGCTTAGAAGAGCACTGAAATCAGCAAACGTAAAGGTTACCATTACTGCTACAATGTGGCACAGTCCGGCACACATCCCTGCTGTGCATATAGCGACGAACGACCGGTTTGCATTTAAAATAGAAGCATGGATAAATAATGAATCGTTCATGAATCTACAGCAGCTTTGTTGGGCGCGTTTCGTTTGACAAATGACGAGTGCATATGCAGCTCACTAGACGCAACAGGGTCTGTCGCCAAGAGCAGAAAGACACTTTTTTTTAAATGCCAGTTCACACATTAAAACAAAACCCATAGGAATTTGAGCCCTATGTGTTGTACTCATTTTTGCCTGTAGTTATGAGTAATGGATTAGAATGATCCTAATCCTAGACTAAAGCAATCTTTGCGATCTGTGCCTGGTTGACATCTAGGAATAGCGCATATTGAGGTTTTTGCTTTGAATATGAAGCCTGAATGGTTAAGAAAGAACGCCGTGGTGTGTGCCTTCCTGACAACTGGGTGATGCGAGGTTACCATGGCAACCTAACATCTTTCCACATTACCACATTTGCTCTTCTCTGTTCATAGAACCCCACCCATTCACAGAGTGTGAGGCTGAAACTGTGCAGAAGGCTCTATTAACAGTGGTTGTAAAAGCACTTCACTCAATTGCAAATATAGCAGGTAAAATCAGGTTTAAACTGCTGTCGGAATCTCTCATTCTCTTGCTCGCTCTCTGTGTTTCTTTTCCTCTCTTCTTCAGAGCGATCGGCTGCTGATTAAAGGTGGAAGAGTGGTCAATGATGATCAGTCGCTATATGCTGATGTTTATGTGGAAGATGGAGTTATTAAGTAAGACACCATGCACAAGCACATGCACACTTTTACAAAGCACAGTGCAGTTTTTCAGTAGCAAATTGCATATCATTGTTACAAATATGAATGATGCAAACATGAAAACTATGCATCAATTGCAGTCGCATTCAAAATAAATAAACTGCTCTATGCGACATCTAAAAAAGTATACTAATTCATTTTACTGGAATGTTATTTGGTCCCACTTTATATTAAGTGGTCTTAATTAGATGAATATATAAGTACTTATTTTGTTCATATTTTGTGCTATTGGGATAAAGACATTGTAATGGGAAGGTCTGGTGGTATTGGTAGGGTAAAGATTGGGTTAAAATTGATTGATTAATTAATAGAAATACAAACTAGAAATTAATAGTTACATACAAGTACTCCAAGAATGCAAATTGTCCAGTATTTATGCTCATGCACAAGCTAATATTATTAATATGAATTATATGATTTCCATGTATAAAGGCCCACTGAGTGAATACTTCAGAGGTAGTTTATGGTTTGTTTTTCTTTCTGTTCTGTTTCTTTCTGTTAAAGAAAAACTGTCAATATAATGAAATAAAGCTTAATTGCATTATATTGCATAATGGCCATAGTGGCATCAGGCCATTAAAATCTTTTTATAACCTTTTTTGTTTCATTGCACATCTGTATTTTGGTCTGTCATGTTATATAGTGCATGTGCAGTATGTAATGTATTTGTAATGTATTAATTTTCCGTGTCACCTTTAGACAGGTTGGGGAGAACCTGATTGTTCCAGGTGGCGTGAAGGTGATCGAGGCTAATGGATGTATGGTGATTCCTGGAGGTATTGATGTAAACACCTGCCTGCATAAGCCTTACTTGGGCACTCCACCTGTGGATGACTTCTACCAGGGCACCAAAGCTGCTTTAGCAGGAGGAACCACCATGATCAGTAAGTAAAAAAAGAAATTAGGTTTTTAAGTTTTTCCTTTTGTTTTAAAATGACTAAAATGACATTTGATCTCTGGATTGTAGCAAAGGTTCAAGTATGTTGAATATTTAAGATGCAGTACCAAACTTCCTGGACTCACTTGCATCTCTCTGTGAGAGCAAAATATTGTCCCAAATATGTCTGTTGTTGCTTGTTACAAGGACATACCCTCGGTCGTGCATGTCAGCTACAGCCAATCAGATTTCGTTTTCTCTAGCAGTCTGAGTCAAGAGTTTTTTTTTTGTGGTTACAGTAGCTACTTTTCTTTAAACAATGAATTAGAACTGTTAGCTGTTGTGAATGACACAAAGAAAAAAAGTCTTTGTGCATGTGAAAAAGTCTTCAAGGAGCATACAGAAATCAAAAGAGTCATTTAGGTCTAAAGCAGCAAACTAAAAGCATCTTCATTTGAAAATAATATGGACTATTTAATAGAATCTTCATAATAAACCAAAACATAAAATCCCAAACACGTTTTGAGCAGGATCCATCATTTTCTGTTTCAGTCGACCATGTGACTCCACAGCCTGGTGACAGTCTTTTGGAGGCCTTTGAGAAGTGGCAGGAGGCGGCTGATAAGAAGTCCTGTTGTGATTATTCACTTCACGTGGACATCCCCCACTGGCATGAAGGTGTGAAGGAGGAGCTGGAACAGCTGGTACAGGAAAAAGGTGAACACATATTTAAAAACAAGATTTGCAGAGCCAAATGTATTTTGGGCTTTTAAAGGCGCGTGTCTTGATCATACTGATGTTTCAGACACTTGTTAGAATTTGCCAAACGCTGATTTTAATTTATTCGCAGCCTTTCAAATGTTTGAGGTCAGTCAATTAAAAAAGAACTTTTATTCACCAAGGACACATTAAATGGTTAAAAAGTAATAGTAAGGATTAGGGATGTAACGGTATTGTAAATACCGTCGTACCGCAATATCAATTTTTTTCGATAATACTGTGGTCGCATGACTCGATAAAACGGTAGGTCTTCTGAGAAAAGTTTGCCGAGGCGAATGAAGCGAACGGGAGGTAGCGGGAACTACAATTCCCATCAGCCCAGGCATGCCCATCATTCTTTGCGGTCTGTTGTCAATACAGATCAGTGTTGCCAACTTTGTCTCCATATTTAGCGACTATTCAGACCCCCTTGGCGACATTTTTCCCTAAAAGCGACTAGCGACAAATCTAGAGACTTCTTG
>JAUCMU010000001.1:8016130-8032470 GCA_032275025.1 Enteromius treurensis
ACTATATGAATTAAATAGAAATTACTTGCCAAGCTTGTATGATGAAGCATACTTGATGCACGTCATCATGTATACAATCATATCGCCCAGCCCTACTGAGGTGTGTTTTTGTTATGTATGCATCTTGAAAAACACAGAAATACACCTTCATGAAGCTGTATGTGTATGTTTGTATTTGATGCAGGAAGACGCCCGGGACCATAGATGTGATTGGCGGACAGACTGCCACCATAAGCAGGGTGGAAGGACGGCGTCGCCACAATCTGGAGGGGAATAACATCCAGGTTATACACATGGCATGCTCACATGCTATCCTCCGTCTCCACTGTAAGACTGATAAGCTGGAAACATGTCTAGTAACAGAATCATGTGACTTTAACACTTGTAGGTGATCTCGGAACATTCCGGCTCTGACGCTGAGCCTGCCAAGATGCCTCCTCCTTTCTTTCCCCCAGGCCCACTCCCTCCAAACATCCCACCTCCTCCATTCCTCCCTCCTCCTGTCAGTCAGGCTCCACCTCTGATCCCACCTCCACGTAAGTGTGAAACAGTGAAACTGTATTATTTCATGCTTTCTTCTTTTTAAATCCACAATGAGTGTATAAATCACTTTTGTGGCTTGTCATAGCATTTTTAACCTTTATTTTTTTTAGCTTCCTTTTTTTCTTGTTTGATTTTTGTCTTTGGGTCACAGAGCGGTTTCGTAAGCAATGTTTTCATCGTTCTTTTTTTGTTTTGAACAGGGATGCCCATCACCATTCCTCCACCCAGTAAGTTAAATGCACAGCAACATAGCAAACATAGAAAAAGGAAATGTCCTTGCACAAAGAGTCTGAATGCAGTAAATTAAACCTGATCCCATTTTTTTTTTTTTTAAGATGAGGTAGTGTGTAAAAGGGATTGACACAAAGTGATGTCGCATTTATGTTAAGTGCTAAAATTTCGGACTCGGTGTGCAATGACTTTAACTCATGATTAACCTCTTAAATGTTTCCAAAGCAAATGTCTATTGAAACTTTTATAACTGTGTAAAACTAAATAACAATTGTTCTCTCTCTACTGTTGATATGTCTCTGTTTAAAGCTTGTTTCTGTTTGTGTTGTAGATTTTCCCCCTCCCACTGGAGGACCTCCTCCTTCACTTATCCCGACTATGGACAAGTAGGTGTACCTTCTATACTTAATCAATAGTTTTTTTGAACATTTTATACATAGACGGGTATTTAAAAAAAAAAAAGAAGTTGATACTTCTATACTATTCAAGGATGAGTTAAATTGATCAAAAGTGATAGCAAAGACGCAAGAATGGAGTAATGGCTGCTAAAAATTCAGCTTTGCTACTTATTAAACATTTATTTTTTACAGTCAAACCAAGAATTATTCAGATACCAGATATAATGTCTGCAGGACACTATAGTTGATGTAAGTGATGATAGGAAAAGAAACTGTGACGTATTTATACCCCAAATGTCTTCATTCAGTGGCCTACCATCAAAATGTCAAATTATTATGGATATTACAATCAGTAATTATTTAGACACTTTGACCCGACCATGTTTTGCTTGTTTTTAATTTTTAAGAATTAAATTTCTAATGCAACCTTTTTAACCCCTTTTTTTTCTAAATGATAACAAATACGAAATGTTGAAGGTGACTGAATACATTTTGGTTTGACTATATTAAATTATAATTGTTTGTATTTAGGTTCCTGTGTTTAGATTTGAATACATACAGCTTCTTAATGTAATTTTCTTTTACACCATGTGTCTACATTACCCTTAACTTGCACTTCAACACACCATTAACTGCCTGTGTTGTTTTTAGCAGTGGGCACCCAGGAGGATATGACGGACGTCCTGTTCCTCCATACCCTTTTCCTGCAGGTAAGTGTAAGGCTATCTCCCCAGTCTATTCAGCTGAAACACTCATTTAATTTAGATCTCAGTACAGATCACAAGTGCTTAAATACTTCCCAGGCTTTATTAAGCTCAATTAAGTAGCATGCGCACTGGGGACTGTTCTGTTTTCAGGTGGGTTTCCTCCTCCCATGCAAGGAGCTGTTAACCCCTGGCCTGGTTTGATGGACAACCCGAAACAGTGGGACTACTACCCTCGACGAGATAAAGAGAGGGAAAAAGAGCGAGAGAGAGACAGGCCGAGGGAAAGGGTCCATGAGAGAGACCATAGTCCCTCCGCTGTGGCTTACAACAGGTTAGGGATGATGCCAACCCACTCATTCACTATATAGACGTACTCTGTTTTTCAGTTAACAATGTTCATTTATCAGTTTAAACTTAATTCTTATTGCGTGTGTTTCAACAGTAAATTTTATTCCAAAGAAAATCCTTTTAAGGTTTAAATCGTTAGTCCTAATTTCTCTGGTTCGGTTTTTAAGCTCTTGATTAATTAAACTTGGTATTTTGCAGCGATGAGGAACGGTATCGTTCTTACCGTGACTACGGAGACAGAGGGTATGAGAGGCACCGAGAGCGAGCGAGCCGTGAGAAGGAGGAGCGTCATAGAGAGAGGAGACACCGAGAGAAAGAGGAAGGGAGGCACAAGTCATCACGGAGGTACTATACCAGGGAGTCAGAAATTAACAGAGACTTGGGAAAAAATGGCACAATGGAAATGAGGCTCTTGAGTGCCAATAGAATTAGCCACAGCAGCACTACTGCACATCACCGGACACAGCAGTGTTTTGTTTTCTAAATAAAGGGATAGATCACCCAAAAAGGGATGCCAGAAAAATATATTATGGAAGTCATTAGGGACCATCAGCTGTTTGGTTACCCACATTCTTCAAAATATCTTTTGTGTTCAACAGAATGAATGGTTTGGTTGAGTGAATGCTTCAGTGACCCATTCATAAGACCGTCGGTTTTATTATTACCCAGCCGTTTTGAATCAATCAACCAAATGAATGACTTGATGATTCACTTGTTAAGACTGTGGCTGTGTGCAGTCATCTCTCTAAATAAAGTAGGTCCTTACGAAAAAAAGTAAATGTAAAAAATTCAGTACAGTACATTTGGATTAAGTTCATACTACATTCGCCATCATGTTATTGTCACATGTCAAATAAGTATTTAAAAAGTATACTATTCTCGTAAGTTCACATGTATAGATGAATCTAGATAGATATTTAAAATATTCATCTCATTATTTATGCAACTGCAAGATGATCTTGTTAGATACATTAGAAAAAAATAGTTCTCTGAAGTTCTGTATGTTCTCTTTACGAACCTGTTTTGTTTCTCCGCCCCTCTCCTTTTCTATCACAGCAGTAGCAGACGGAGACATGACAGCGAGGAGGGTGACAGTCATCGGCGCCACAAGCACAAGAAGTCCAAAAGGAGCAAAGAGGGCAAGGAGCCCAGCGAGGAGCGTTCTGCTGACCAGGAGAACCAGGAGGCCATGGAGTAACTCTCCCCCCCCATCTTATCATCAGAGCGTTGGTTGTCAACCAAATCATGCTAATGAAATTAAAATCCAGTTCACCTTCCTTTTTGTTTTCATGTTTCCCTTTTTTTGTTTTGCTGTTTTTTCCAGTGCGGTTGTACCATGTAGATGTTGATTTGTTGGATTAAAAAAGAGCATTTGGTAATGTTTGTTGTGTCTTTTCCTGTTTTTCACGTATTGTGAGCAGCGTACAGCGTTTTTAAAAAATGTTTTTACACTCAACATGCCGGCATTTATTTGATCAAAGAAATAAATAAATGCGGTAAGACTGTAAAATATTATTACAAATTAAAATAGTGGTGTTCTATTTGAATACATTTTAAAATTTGCAATATACCTGTGTTTGCGAAGCTGAACTTTCATTAGCCATTACTCCAGTCTTCAAAATCTAGTGGTTATGAAACATTTCTTATTAATATTATTTTAAAAAATGCTTATTATTTTTGTGGACTTGGTCCTTTTTTCAGACTTCACATATACTATTCAGCAGTATTTTTATTTATTATTTACAAAATATTAAAATGTGCAAATATTTAGAAACATTAGCATTTGTTTAATGAAAAACGTACTATACTGTATATAATAAAACTGTTCTTGTATGTATTTTGATGTAACTTTGAAAATAGGAGATGTAGACCAAAAGGGAAACGTGCTGAATTATGGTATTAACTCATTAAACTAAATTAAACGATCCTTTCAAAGTGCTAAGGCAGGTATGAAATCACCACCAGTTAAAGAATGCAGGTCGCGCTCGTTCTCAGTTGTGATTTGCATACTCTCGCGATATTTCCCGAGATCAACCACCACGAGACTTTCGGCGGATGTTGATGTTTTGCTCCGGATTTCTGTACCGTCGTTTCTCTTCTCGGCCGTGCGATCTGCGTTATTGGCTATATTTGCTTAACGTGAACGAAACACGGTCTTTCTCGGCGCTTCTTTAGGGAAGCAAAGAGGCCGAGGCGGGCTGCGATGATGGAGGACTTTGATGAGATTTACGAGGAGGAGGAAGAGGAAGAAGAGGACGAGGACAGGGCCGCGGAGGAGCAGCTGCTCAAATACGCTCCGGACCCGGTGGTAGTGCGCGGATCCGGACACGTCACTGTGTAAGACACCGGCAGCTCTGGATCTATTCGTTCACATCGACCACTATTGATCAAACCAAAGGCGTTAGGAGCACCGTGCTGCTTTAGATACATGCTACGTGTCATTACAAGAGCTCAAGATAATAGTGGCAGTGTCCTGGACTCATAGTCGCCTCAGGCTCATAGTTTAACAACTTGGAAAGCATTTTAAATCTTAAGATGCGCACACACAAAGCTCCTAAATGCTAAAAAGGCCTCCTACTCGGTTTTGACGGGGCAGTTCATATTTCTCGTTGTTCCAAACCTGTTTTCTTTGACAGCCTCAGTCATTGTTTACATTTTTCTCTATGCTATGAAGGAAATGGTAACCAAGGCAGTCGTTTTGTGTGTGTGTCATATAAAAGAAAACTTTAATTTTAGGTGTCAGTGTTTTTTTCCTTAATGATTTGTGCAACAGATCCCCCATGCTATGTATAAAGACTTAATCTATACTATGAAAATATTATAAATCTAAAATATTAAGCAATGTAAAGCTTAACAGAAACTAAATGCCTTCCCTTCTAAATAACAACTTTTTTTAAAATAAAGGACAATGCTGCACTGTTAGATTTATAACTTGTTTACTCATTTGTTAATTATGTATTATTTCTTTATTTGTTTCAATCAAAGATTATTTATTTAAAATTGTATGCTGGTTTTTACACTAAAACCCTGGTCTTGTAAGATAAATAGTTTTAGTACATTTAGGCCCGGTTTCACAAACGGGGCTTAGCTTAAGCCAGGACTAGGCATTAGTTAAATTAAGATATTTAAGCAACCTTTACAAAAATACCTTATAAGAAAACATTACAGGTGTGCATCTTAAAACAGAACAATGACACTGACATGTTTTAAGATATGTCAGAGCAAGATATTTTCATCTGAGACAACTCAAACATGCAGTTTAGTCTGGGACTAGCTTAAGCCTTGTCTGTGAAACTGGGGGATAGAGTATTGCAGTAGATGTACAGCAAAATCTACATTAAATTTAAATGGAAACATTTAAATCAAAATGTTATTTTTCCCCTGCAGGTTTGGACTGAGCAATAAATTTGAATCTGAATTTCCCTCAGCCCTTACAGGAAAGGTAAGTGTACTAGGTCTACGTATCATAATACTATGGTAACTGTTAGTGGATCTCCAAAAAGCGTGCATTAATTAATATGACGAGTATTACTTGTAATATTGAGGTCAGATATGGGTTATTAGAAAACTGCTTCTTCATACTTTGTTCATTGGCAGGTCGCCCCGGAGGAGTTCAAAGCCAGCATAAACCGTGTGAACAGCTGCCTGAGGAAGGCTCTCCCAGTGAATGTGCGCTGGTTGCTGTGTGGCTGTCTGTGCTGTTGTTGTACACTGGGCTTTAGTCTGTGGCCGGTCATCTGCCTGAGCAAGAGGGTGAGTGCCTTCAGAATCACTTCAAGGAAGGCTCCTAGCTTAATAGAAGTTTAGCTTTACCGAAAGCATTTATGGCATGTTGTCAGGGTTTAAAAAAATGCGAACAGTTGGTGTTTAGAAATGCATCTACAGTGGAAATCTGTGGGTTCGAGATGTAATTTTTTGGATTTAATACAGAGAGTTTTGCCGTTTAAATTCAAAAGAATTCAGAAGTGCTTCAACAGAAATACTAACTTTTCATTTAAACACATAGTATGTCTTTTTATTTTTATTTTGTTAACAAAATAACAGTAGACTTGGTGAGCTTTTTTACCACTGTCAAATGATTAATCGCTATTAATCACATCCAAAATAAAAGTTTTTATTTCCATAATATATTTGTTTGTACTGTGTATATTTATTATGTTTATTATTATTTATTAGTATCTATTTAAAAAATATTTACATGTATATATTTATATTCATATAATTTATATTATTTCTAAATATATTTAATATATAAACGTGATAGCTATATTTTTCTTAAATATACATACACACATGGGTGTGCATATATATGTAATAAATATAAACCCAAGTACCCAAACATATACTTTGTAAACAAAAACTTTTATTTTGGATAATCTAATCTAATTAATTTAATTTAATTTAATTTAATCTGGATTTATTGTTTGACAGCAAAGAGTATGCTCTAAAGTTCTTTCTTTCTTTCTTTTTTTAATTATTAATCAAATTTGACAATAATTCTATTTAATTACAATGTTACAAGACATTTCTACTTCAAATAATTGTGATTTTGAAACAAAATGGTCCATCATTAAGTTACTTCACATTTTAACATTAATAAAACATGTTCCTTATGCACCAAATCAGCATTGGAGTGATTTCTAAAGGATCGAGCAACACAGAAACTGTATTTACAAATTCAGCATTGCCATCACAAGCATAAATTGTATTATACAAATTTTAGAATAGAAGTTTTTTTTATAATATTTCACAATATTGCAGTTTTTTTTTTTTTTTAAGTCAAATAAATGCATCCAGGTGATCATATGAGATCTATAAAATCTTACAGACCCCAAACTTTTGAACAGTAATGTACCTTTTCTAGTCTGTTTTACTTTATCACACACTGAATAATGTGTCTTTTTCACCTATAGACGCGCAGATCCATAGAGAAGTTATTGGAGTGGGAAAACAGCAGATTGTATCACAAGGTATTTTCAAGGTTGCTTGCTTGTTTGTCGTTTGTATTTTCCTGTCTGGTGCTAATTTGACTACATGCCCTCTGTTCATTTAGCTGTGTTTGCATTGGAGGCTCAGCAAAAGAAAGTGTGAAACAAACAATATGATGGAATATGTAAGCCGACGACAAACACACACTCATCTAATTGCACACTGACTGTCTCACGTTCAACTTCACATTCATCATTTCTCTCTGTCCTATTTCTAGGTCATCCTAATAGAGTTTCTACCCAAGATTCCCATCTTCAGGCCGGATTAGCAGTGACGGGCTCATCCCTCCTGCGTGGTCTTCCTGAGGTGCCTTTCTCCGGTATCATGTGGCCTCGTCCTTTTTCCCTCCACACTCTGAGCAAGAGACTCACCTCACGTCTGAGCGCCACTCACAGAACTCCTCACGAGAAAGCACTGTTTACAACTCACACATACGCACAGATTGAGGCACTCGTCCGTGCCGTTCTGTTTTCGCAAGTGCATGAATACACACAGAGAGACCTTTATTGTCACATGACCACATGGAGTCTGCGGGGAGGCCACGGAAAGTAACTTCTAAAGCTCCAAACTGGAACGCCTGCTATACGTTAATCAAATCACACAGACTATGCAGTGTGCACTAGCTGAGTGACTTCCTGTTGCTGACACTGTGGAACGGATCAGTGCAGAAAGGCTTAAAGAAGTGGCAACTGTAGAATTAAACTCTTTTTATGTATTCATTAAAAAAGTTGGATGTAACGAATGATTTATATGGATTTTCAGTTAGCTGAGAGCCAAATGGACACGGTCAATGCACAACACATAGTTCCCCCAACTCTCCTTCTCACGAATGATCATCTATATACAAAGACAATCAAACACTGACTGTGCCACGCACCAACTAGACTCTGACAGGACTTTGGGGTCTAGTTGAAGTCACGGACCTGAAGTGGTCCAGGTGCAACTATGGGTAGTGATGAAGCACAGATTAAATTCGTTTTTTTATCCTTGTTTGCCTGCTCAGTTTAAAAAGGAGAGCAGCAAATGTTTGTTTCTCGATTCGTGTGTGTGTTGGTGATTATTTCTGGCTGTTCCCGAGATATTCTGTTTGTCATTTGGTTCACAAGTGAGACAAATCAACACTTCTAGGTGTTTTTGCTGAACAGTTCAAATTTTGAGGGGTTTCTCCAGGGGTGAAATATTTTTAATTTCTTTATTTTTTTTCGGTGTTGATTAAATACTGGGTCAGATGTCCTATGCAGGCATTTTCTCTTAGTGAACTATATTTGTGTAAATGTATCTAATTGTAGGTTAATGAAACAGTTACATCCCAATACTTTAAGACAATTGGTCCTATTTGATCTCAAAACTTGAAATTTATGAAGTGTGTGTGTGTGTGTGCGACTACCGATATTCTTACTGAAATTACAATTCTCTTGTCTGATGTCATCCCAAATCCCAGGGACATCGTTTTTATTTTTCAAAAAATAATTTCAGTGTATTTATGTACAACGTGTGTACAGAAATAAAATATGCCCAACTTGATTTTTGTGTCTTTTTTTCCATTCCATTTTGATGATTGTATGCCTACTGTGCATTGTGATGTCTGATTAAATTCAAAGGGTTTAACGTCAAATTATTTTACCATAATTATAGTGATTTAGTTGGTCTTAGTAAAATGGAATCTGCTAATAATTTGCTTATACTTCGAATTAGGGCATTAGGAATCTCAGGTATTAAGGAAATAACACTCATTCATGAAACAAATGTGCTACTGACCTAAACGATTCCTGTAATTATAATAATGGAATGACTTAGAAAGGGACAAACATACAGTTTTGTACCATGATGTGCTACAAACTCAAAATACTATCTGGACTGCAATGCTAATGGAGCTTTGGAACCAGTTCATTGAGTGCGAAAGCACTAATAAAATTCCAGGAAACTAAAATAAAAGGTTTCACAGTTTAAAACTATTGCTGCTATTATTGGATGATGAATTAAAAGGATAGTACCTTCAGTTGGTTCACATTACTAACTTACGTAGAGTTTTTTTCTTCTTCTCCATAATATTTAGAGAAATAGGGACCAGCAACTAAAGGTGAAATATCTCTTTAAGTTGTACACACAAATAAATAAATAGGTACACAGTCAATGACATTTCTCAGACACGGTTAGACATCTGTATTGTAAAAGACATCAGTTGCAGACAGAGGTTCTAGACAGTGAAACAATGTTGAAGCAGCTCTCATTCCTCCCACGTGTCTCCATATATATTCTTCTTCCCTGTTTACCAAAAAAATAAAGATTTTTAATTTAGAGAACATAAAAAATGACTTGTTGCACCCCCATGACCAGTTTGGAGATGAGTTAGTAGACTGGCAGGTCTCACCTTTCTTGGCAGGGACGGTCTCGGGTGAAGGCTTTAACAGTGTCTCTGGTTTTTGAGGTGTTGTAACTTCAAAGTTTTCCCTGTTCTTACTCCGCAGCTCCTCGTACAGAATATGTTTCTTCTGTACATCCTCCTCAACGTAAGTTGGTTCTGCAGGGTTAGATGGATGTCTTTAAAGGTGCAGTAGGGGATCTTGTAAAATGCTAACTTTACCCTGATACCGCTGAAGGCACAATAAATTCGTTTTTTTTTTTTTTTTGTGCACAGTGTTCTCGTAGCTTCATAAATTTACAGTTAAACCACTGATGTCACATGGATCATTTTAACAATGTCCTTGCTAGGTTTCTGAGCCTTATTCATGTAAGGATTCTTGTGGTGGGAGGGTCAGGAATTCTTGGAATTCATCAAAAATGTAATTACTTGTGTTCTGAAGATGAACAAAGGTATTGTGGGTTTGGAACGACATGAGGGTGAGTAATTAATGACAGAATTTTCATTTTTGGGGCTTCACCACTTCATATTGTAAATAGTGTTAATGCATATGATAAACATGATAAATTTGAAAACTAAATGAGGTAAAATAAACACTAAATATGTGTTGATGTGTAATAAAAAAAATAAAAAAATAAGATCGATTAATTATTACAGTAAATTACAATGAAATTTTAATCACCATATTTTTCCCTGAAAATGATACATTTTCTCAGTTTAAACTTTTGTTCCGTGATTTTATGTTCTATTCTGAATAAAATATTGACATTTACCATCTCCACATCATTGCATTCAGTTTTTATTCACAATTTGTTTACTGTCCCAACTTTTTTGGAATCTGGTTTGAACTTTGGAGAATACCCCAGAATATGTTTAGCATGCACGCGCCATCTACTGAACTAAAACAAGGCTGATTACATAATCGATGTAACAAATCTTTTCTTTTTCACGCAGGCTTGTGTGGAGCAGAGGTTTGATGACCCAGGAGAAGGTGTATCGGTTTCTAAAAACAGTGCCTTTGCAGAGGAATTTGCGTACAATATCAGAACCATTTTTGCCAGTGTTGAATCAAAGCTTGGTTTGTATTTGTAATTAAGCTACATGAATTCAAAATACCATTAACGAGACGTCTTGGCTGTTGACAACAACCTCTATCGTCCGTTTGTCTTGCAGGAGAGCCGTCAGAGATTGACCAGCGGGATAAATATACAGGCGTATGTGGCCTTTTTGTGCTGCACTTCCATATCTTCAGGACTGTGGACAAGAAGATCTACAAATCCCTGCTGGATGTGTGTAAAAAGGTGAGTATGCCAACTAGTGGGGACGAGTGGGATATATAGATCTGTTCTTTATTATTATGAAATTTCCTTTCTCTCTCCTCCAGGTCCCTGCAGTGACATTAGCAGCTAATATAATCTGGTTTCCAGACACGTTTCTAATAAACAAAGTTCCTGCGGCAGCTAAACTGATGGACAAGAAGAGCATCCAGACCATCCGCAGCAGTAGAGACGCATTCCTGCAGCAAAAGGCGCAGACACTAATGAAGTAAGACATACACACGCTTGTGATATGGATATTAAATCAAGTTCAGATTTAGCATAATCAAATTCAAAGGTCATTGTATTTCACATCATTATAAATGGATTGTTTAGTTTTCCATGGATGTGTTTCTCTGCAGGGACATGCAGTCCTACTATATATTTGTCACCTCTTGGATGATGAAGATGGAGTCTATATTATCAAAAGAACCAAAACCAGACAAACTGTCTGAGGATTTGAGCAACAGGTGTAACATCTTTGTGCAGGTAGAGACAGGCGTTTTCTTCTCTTCTGTCATTTTTTAAGGATTGATTTGTTCGCTGTAGAGTTACGTTATATTTCCAGTGCAGTTTCAGTATCAGACGTTTGTGTTTCTGTAGGGAATCCTGTATGCTTACAGCATCAGCACCATCATCAAGACCACTATGAACATGTACATGTCCATGCAGCGGCCCATGACCAAGACCTCTGTGAAATCCCTGTGCCGATTGGTGGAGCTGTTAAAAGTAGGCCGATGAGTCGAATACTTCAGCATTTTGCTGATATTCATGTGTGTCTTTTCAGGATATGAGCTTTTGCTCATAATTTACTATTTATGTGTTCGATTCACTATGTAGGGTACATTACCTCTATTTGTATAGTACTACACAGTGTTCACTCCAAATCTAGTATATACGATAATGTGCACAAAAATGTTCACATTAGCGTTCACTACATATATAGAATATTGCTTGTAGTGTGTTAATGCTAATAATAGTGCGCACTAGGGCTGGGCGATGTATATTGAACTATATATTATGCGCATCTTGTCAGTAAAGCCGGTTCTTTGATTAGCGATAAATCTCCGTCAGCTGTTTTTAAATGCAGCGCCACTTTATGAACAGAGCCATAGATCACTGACAAGCTACGCGGTTAGTTTCGCGGGTGATTCAATGGCGCAGCTTGTCTGTGTATAAGCTGGCGTTCCTTTTGAAAACAGCTGACGGAGATTTACCGCTAATCAAAGAACCAGCTTTACTGACGAGATGCGCATAATATATCGTTTGATATATATCGCCCAGCCCTATTGTGCACTATACTGCATATCTAGTGCTGGGTATTTTGGACAATATGCTAATTAGTGTTTATATTGTGAGCACAACAATGAAAGAACTAAAACTGTAGTGCAAACTACTACTAGTGTACTACAAATTCAGTACATTAATTGTAGTGTGCACTATAACTGGGGCACTAATAATAATGGGCTACATATACGTAGTTTGTTTACTACATATAGTATGTTCGGTTTAATCTGCACTATGTTTAAAAATCATTAAATCAGTGTGCAACACACATCAAGTATATTTTAGTGTGCACAATTTAGACATTAACAGTAGCCCGTAATGCAGATGTAGTGCATTAGTTCTAGTTCTTGCAGTTAAATGCTAATAGTGTGCTCTACAAATCTAGTACATTACTTGTAGCGTACACAATTATTTCAAAAGTGTTTTTATGCGGACTACAAACATAAATAGTAATATTCGCTGACTGTATTGTACTAGGTAGTGTGTGAAGTGTGCTGTGTTTATGTCAGTGTTTGTCATTCGCAGGCTGTGGAGCACACGTTTCACCGGCGCTCTCTGGTTGTAGCAGATTCTGTGTCTCACATCACGCAGCAGCTGCAGTCTCAGGCTCTGGCCTCCATCTCGACTGCTAAGGTACAGACACACCAGCATAACCCAGACACTGGCTCCAGAGAGCAGATATTTTAAGGACTGCTTGTTGTCCTCCTTCAGAAACGCGTGATCTCTGATAAGAAGTACAGCGAGCAGAGGCTGGATGTGCTGTCGGCTCTGGTTCTGGCTGAGAACACTCTGAACGGGCCCAGCACCAAAGAGAGGAGGCTGATCGTGTCTCTGGCTCTCAGTGTTGGCACTCAAATGGTGAGTAGGGATAAACGGTGTAAATCAAATTAATGGCCATTTGATGACTATTGTGTATAAAGTGTTAAAATGCATGGTGCTAAGAAGCCTTCAAAGCTTTGCGTTTCAGTCCATTTGACTTTAATTCAAAGTGTTTATATGAATATTTAAAAAAAAATGTATATATATGTACTGTGTGTGTGTGTGTGTGTGTGTGTATATATATATATATATATATTTATTGTTTTTGTTTCAGTTTTTTTTGTGTTTTTTCATGTTTTTTATTATTATTATTTTGTTTTGCTTTATTTCTGCTGTTTTTGTTTTTATTGTTGGTATGTGTTTTTTTTCGTGTTGTTTTTGTTGCCTTTTTCCTGTTTTGTTTTTATTGTTGTTGTGTTTTGTTTTGTTTGGTTTTATTGGATTTATTCCTGTTTTGTTTTTTGTTGTTGGTCTTTCTTGTTTTGTTGTTTTTATTGTATTTTTGTTTAATTGTTTTTTTTGTTGTTTTGTACAGAAAACCTTCAAGGATGAGGAGCTCTTGCCTTTACAGCTTGTGCTGAAAAAGCTGGACTTAATCAGTGAATTAAGAGAGCGGTAAGCCCTAAATTAGTTTACCCATTAGTCACGATTAGCAATATCAGATTTCTATTCTGTGACCACTGTGGCTTCATTGTGATTGCATGATGGGATATCCAGCACTACCGAACTCTGCTACTAATTTATAATGTTCCTTGTCTGTTCGGTTATGTCATTAATTGATCTTTACCTCACATCTATGCCATATGTACACATACTTTAAAACTGTAAAGTATACTATACTGTAATTGCTTTGATGTAAAGCTGCTTTGCAATGATATGTATCGTGAAAAGCGCTATACAAATAAATTTGAATTGAATATCTTCTCTCCTCAGAGTCAAAGTGCAATGCGACTGCAGTTTCCTGTACTGGCATCGTACAGTATTTCCCATCTACCTGGACGACGTGTACGAAAACGCTGTGGATGCAGCCAGAATTCATGTAAAACACTGTCTATTCTTGAAACACTTTTGTTAAACATAAACATGTTATTTAAATATGCATATATTTTCTCTAGTACATGTTCAGTGCGCTCAGAGACTGTGTGCCCACCATGTTGCACGCCAAACACATGGAGTCATGTGATCAGCTGCTGGAGTGTTATGACTCTGAGATCATGGAAATCCTCAATGAGGTAAAGCAGAGGGCTGGCTGCTTGTCTTTTTTTGTAGTAATTAATTTAGCATTTTCAGCATTTACGTGTTTTTCTGATTGTTAGCACCTGCTGGACAAGCTGTGTAAGGAGATCGAGAAGGACCTGCGATTGTCTGTGCACACACACCTCAAACTGGACGATCGAAACCCTTTCAAAGTGGGCATGAAGGATCTGGCTCACTTTTTCTCTCTCAAGCCCATTCGCTTCTTCAACCGTTTCATCGACATCAAAGGTAAGGCAGATAAAAGACTGAATGCATGAGTTACACTGAATATAGTGAACACAATCAGTGCTTCAAAGGGGTCATGTTCTACATGTTTGTCTTTTGTGTAAAAGGTTCACTTAGAATGTTAGTCAATGTTCATTTCTATCAAATATGTAATCATAATCTAGCAGTTTTTGCTACTGGTGTAAGACCAATGACTACAAATCAATGTTTTTTGGTGGAGATCATCATAACCTTGAGCTTTATCTCTGCCTTTCCTGCAGCCTATGTGACTCACTATCTAGACAAGACATTTTACAACTTGACGACTGTGGCTCTTCATGACTGGGCCACGTACAGCGAGATGAGGAACCTCGCCACTCAGCGCTATGGATTGGTGATGACCGAGGCTCATCTCCCCAGCCAAACTTTGGAGCAGGTGTGTAGTTCGCCAGATCATCTCAGAAAAGATCCGCTGCCTTCAGCCTGGTATCATTGTGTGTTTGTGTGTATTCTAGGGCCTGGACGTCCTGGAGATCATGAGAAACATTCACGTCTTTGTCTCGCGCTACCTCTACAACCTAAACAACCAGGCAGGACTTGATTTCTGACATTTCTATTGGCCCATTGATGAAGTAATTCAATTGATTTGACTTCATGGATTTGTGTAAAACGTCTTCTCTGTTGTGTGTAGATCTTCATTGAGAGGACCAGCAACAACAAGCACTTAAACACCATTAACATCCGCCACATCGCCAACTCCATTCGCACTCATGGAACCGGTATCATGAACACAACGGTCAGTACAAAAATACAAATCTTGTCATTATTGACTCGCCTTCATGTCGTTCTAAACCTGTATTAGTTTTTTTTTTTTTAATGCTGAACAAAAAAGTAGATATTTTGAAGAATGCTGGTAATCGTACAGTTGTTGCACCTAAAACGGTTTGCTTCTTCAGAAATTTTCAACATAAGTGAAATTTGTAGATAAAGACATGAGAGTGAGGAAATTACGAAAAAATTTCAATTTTGGGTGAACCAGTCCTTCAAGTTATCTTTGAGTGTTGTCTTAACATTCAAAACATATTCTGTTTTTAAATGTTTCAAAATGTTAAGGGAATGTTCAGTTTTAAAGATGATAAAAACATAATGATGTTTAATAAATAATCAGAAGTGATAGTAATAATAACAAAACAAAACAACAGTGGTGAATGAACACAACAAAAACAGCAATAAACAGTTATTATTGTTCTTGTTGTTAATAATAATAAATATAAAATTATAATTATGAATTAATTGAATAAATTAAGTGTAACTAACAATAAAAAAGAATCATTAAATAATAAAACAAAAGTAATTATGATTAAAACACACCAATAATATTGGTGTGTTTTAATTATCATCGTTTTGGTTTTGAATGTCATAGAATATTATTTGATGATATTCAAAACATCCGGTTTTTGAATGGTTAAATAATGCTTTTAAATTTATTTTGTATGTTTGAACATTAGCAAAAACATTTAGGGGAACTAACCATTTTTAATAACGGTAATCAAACGTATTAATTAAAATGAAAACACACCAATAATAATAATAATGATAATAACAACAACAACAACAAAAATGTACTACTATTTACTACTTATAATAACAGAGAAATTAAATGGTTCTATTATACTAATACAAACACACATACACTGGCATATATTCACACACATTGTGTTGCAATTTTATATATTTGAAATGAATGATAGGTGACAGATTTTATAGGTTATTTTCATGTCTTTTCAATTGTAAAATGGTAAACTTTAAAGGTGCCATAGAATGCATTGAGAGAATATTTTAAATTGTTCTCTGATATGTAAATAGAAGGTATGTAGCT
>JAUCMU010000001.1:8037696-8059120 GCA_032275025.1 Enteromius treurensis
TTTTTTTTTTTTTTTTAGATATATATTATATTATATTATGTGTAGTTTATTTTAGGGAGGTTAAAAATAAACCTTTTTTTAGTAATAATAAGGTACTATTATTTTAGGACCTCTAAAAGATGTACTCACTGCTCCTGTAAGTCTCTGAGGCTTTGTTCAGCTCTCTGCAAGCTTTCCAGGTCCTTCATCATCTTAGAAATATGTATCTTAGATGCTTTATTCTGTACTCGTGCAAACCAGCATCCACCAATCCCCATTACTACAGACACTATCAGAACCAGGTCTTTCATCCAGTTGTGTGGGGGTCCTAAAGCAAAGTACATGGGGGTCTTAGACAGCCAACTATTGAAACACTATGTGATGAATGTGTGTTTATTTTGCATGCTGACTGGATATCTGCTGAATATATTTAACACTTTCAGAATGCCATTCTACTGCTTGTTCTCCAGAGTGCATGGATATTTGATTTCTCACATGCTTAAATGATATCAGTCAGAGCTATATTAAACAATGACATTTAAAAAGCCACAACTGTTTGATCAAAATTCATAATACTGTGGCTTTAGTCAATTAAGGATCTGTTATTTTGCAACTGAAGCATTCAATCATACAATTCAATCAATGGACTGAATCACAAAATTTAAGAGTTGTTTAGTGTAGCAATTTGACGTCATAATCAGAGACTGAAATGTTCATATTTTGAATGTAAAACGGTTTGGAAAATTACTATTTAAAATAATTACGTTCTAGGTCTTTACATACGTGTAGGTGGACCAAACAGCACTACATCCAGGGCTTTAAGCTTAAGTTTTTGTTTGTGTTGCTGGTCCTGGATCTTCAGATATGTGCTCATAAACGATGGCTCATGAGAAGCAATCCTGTAAATACAAAGTAAGAACATTTTAGCTATGTCAGCTAATCAATTAGAGTAAATAAAGTTAATACATTTCCATTCAAATGTTTCGGATCAGCAAAAAAAAATATTATATTCAGCACTTATGCATTAAATTGATCAGATTATATAAATATATTTATAAACAAATACTGTCCTTTTGAACTTCCTATTCATTAAAGAATTATTTAAAAAAAATATGAAGTAGCAGTTTTCAGCTTAATAATAATAAGAACATTTTTCTTAAGCACCAAATCAACCTGGCTACAAACTTTTTTCAAAACATCTTTCTTTATACAGATTTGCAACTATTCAAGGGTGAATAAATGATCACAGAATTTTTAATTTTGGGAGAACTATTCCTTTAAACGCATTTACCTAACGTAACATTAGTGTTTTCATTCTGATTTCTGTTAGTAGTGCATTGTAACTAATAGCATCATAAATGTTTATGCCTTTATTGTTTAAGTAAGGGATAATGTACAGGCAGCCGGTAGTTATCGCAGAAATAAGCAGTGTTGCCAGATTGGGCAGGTTCCTGCCCAATTGGGCAGTTTGCAATTTGTATGTGCGGGTAAATATTGGCTTTGGCGGATGGACAAAATTTGGGCGGGTTTGGGGTCTTTTTGGAGGTTTTCAAACTTAAACTTAAATAGTCTAATTAGTTAACATTCAAGCGCAAGTGAGCATACCACATCCAATCAGTCATCACAACGCTACTAAACACACGCACACTACAAAGACTACTGGTGCTGATGATTCGGCAGTGATGGGTGTTTAGCACGATAACATATGTAGAACTGTATAGTGTTCATGGCTAAATAGGTATGGTATAGAGTTTTAACTCTCACAAAGTAAATTGCACCTGTTGAGGGAGAGATGACTTGAAGACTCTTATTATTACTGCAACCTCGAAATCAGAGCACAGTTAAATAAAAATCTATACCAACCTGCCTTTTCTCTTTTTTTATGGTTCAGATTAGTATTGAAATCTGCTGCACTAGTTACTTTCGACTGTGCAAAGTTTTGTATAATATTCAAAGTAAACTTCAAAGTCTTTCTAGTTCTGTGTGAAATTATAGAGTGAAAGGTAAGAACATTAAATTGTTATTTATTATTATTATTATCATGCAGTATGCATCAATTAATTATATAGTTTTGACAGTCATGGTGTGTGCATGTTCACTATACACATTGAAAATGATGCAGTTTTTTCGAGGACACTTTTTTTTTTTTTTTGCCTTTTTGACTGTATGTTGCTTGCATATTTTTAAGGCTAATTCTCTTTAATCTATTTTCTCCGATTTATCTAGCATTGTGTTTATGTTATTTAGTCATCATAATTTTGTTTTATGGAGTTAAAAACGTCTCTTATGAACCTTGATTTACATTCGATCACATTGTTTTGACAGTAAAAAATTGGGCGGTTTTTGGGCGGGTATTTGTGAGCTTTTGGGCTGGAAATCGTCTGTCCAATCTGGCAACACTGGAAATAAGCCCCAACAGTGTGATCAGGACCCGACGCGAAGAGTAGGACAATTTATAACATCTACATATGAATATATTATAACGGATGTATTTTAGTTATTTACAAGTATTAAATTGCACCTTATGTTGTCCAGTGTTGGTCACAAAATGGCGCCAAACAATAATCTTTGTTGGCACGGAGGGATTTTAAACAGACAAGTAGTACCGGCTATGCGTTATTACTTTGGATCGGTTATTATTTGAAAAGAGCGAACCAGCAAATGTCTCAACTGACCAATCAGAATCAAGCATTCCAGAGAGCTGTGTAATAAATATTGAGAATTATCTATTTATGTGATTTATTTTTATAATATAAATAGTATAAAATGATGAAACATCTATAGTGTATGTTTCAATATCCAGTTGTGAAAAAATGTTTGTGTAAATGTTAGGTGTAAATACCTATGAATGAACACTATATGAGATATGAGGCTGATATGAGAGCGCACTTTATACAAATTTAAAACAATCCCAGGCTGAATTTTCATTTGGTTTGATTCGTCTCACCTTGGCAAGGTGTTCCCATTGACACGCAGCTCTTTGAAGCTCTTTTCATACTGAGGCAACTCAACAAACTCTCTTAGCCACCTCAAGACATGCTCCTGAGTCCAGTTATGAACTAAAAGAGTGATAGAAAGCAGTGAAAAAGTCAGAAGAGGGGAAGAAAGTGACTATTTTACATTGAAACCACGGCGAGACCATCTTACCTTCAGAAGATTTCCAGCTCTTCCAAAGCTCCTCCAAAGTGATATGCTGGTCCTCATGATGGAGTTTACTATGTTTGTTGGCCTGTTGTTGCTGCTGCATATCTTCAATGATGAACTACAGTAGGAAACAGATGAGATATACGCGAGAGCAACTGATTCAGATTGCCTTACACAAATCCTGCAAATGCAGTGACACATTTAATACAACAGCTGAGTAAACATTCAACATCAAAAGAGCTCAAGTGTCTGCGAATGTCTCTTGATATCTGTCTCTCCTGTAATCAGATGCACATGATTCCAGGCATCTTTGCTGCTTCGATCTTACCTAAGCCATATCTATAGCAACAAGGAAAAGTAACTCAATACCAGACTCGGACATGCTTCAGGACATTACTTAGAAACCCATCCCTCTCTGCTATTTGCTCCCAGTGCCGAGCCTGAACAGTTTGTCTTAGGTGCTGGGTGGAAACATGTGTTTCTAAATTGACCAACAGGCTCAGGAGAGAAACTCGAAGGGTGCTCTGGCATAACACTTTAGCGCTTACACAAACATCACATAAACATACCAAAGGTAAAGCTGAGCTTGTTAGTCCCACATCCTCCGTCTAATACATTCATGTTACTTCACAACTTTTCAATCAGCAGCAACAAAATGTAATATAGGAGAAAAAATAATTGAACATGGCATTGTTATGATTTTAAGTAGGGCTGCATGATTTGGAGTATTGAACATTGGCTGTTGGAGTTGGACATAGTTACATAGTATATATATTTATTTTATCTTATAAAATTGTGCTTTTAAAAATGCCTATAACTGTTAAGAAGTGGTTTATGTATCTATATATCTATCTATCTGTCTGTATATAGAATATAAAGGACTTTATGGATTTCTAAAGTTTACATTTTAGATGCATACTATTATTTATGTCTGTCTAAATTTCTTCCCTTTTCAAATGTTTTAAATGATTACCTTAATATGCAGATCATATATTTATTTAGTTAGTTCAATTGCAGCCTTTGTGATAATTGCACTAAAGGCATTTTAAAGTTTTAGTTTTATTTTGTTTAAATGTGCAGCTCTTATTTTAAATCTTCATAGTCAGCTGTTTCAACTGATCTTTTTCATCTATTTGACTGCAAATTTCATGAGGGAGGTGTGAAAACCCTGCCAAATAACGATTCGCACAAGGGTGTGAGAAACCTTCTGACTTGTGATTGTTTCCTTGCGGACATCTGTTAATGCCGATTACCTCAACGCTCTCCTCCACCTCAATGCCTCCATCCTGATCATCATCCATCTCTCTGTGGATGTGCTGAAGAGCCTCCAGGCTGGAGCGGTCAGCCTCTGTCATACATGGAGGGATCACTTGCAGACATGGATCTGTGATGAAAAAAATGGACAGAAGAGTAATCCAATAAACATTTGCAAATTTCATGGATCTCCAAAATGTGCCGTAAGCATTCGGAGGTTTAGCAAATGTTTTTGCATATATTTGGTGGTGCACACGTGCCTGTTGAGGTCACAGTCGTGTCCTTGTACATTCCAGGGTGTTGCGGTTCATCACTGGAACAGACGCAGATGATGAGTCCGCGCAGCACGAGCAGTGCGGTGAGGCAGAACTTATGCATCGCAGGGTTCAAGTGCCGCTTACCGTCTATGATTTAAAAAACACATGTGCATCCAAATGCAACGTTACGTGATAGTGGTGCTATAAACAGCTCCCGCTCCAAGAAAAGCTTTGGCGCTTTGGCTTTAGAAAGGCAACAGTGTAGACATTTCACAAAAATGTAAATCGCACACAAACAAAAAACCGGGAAGCTGTTCGAAATGTTTGTTCGCAACCGCGAAAGTACAGATCACATACTTTGTAAAGGCAAATACTCCAAAAGCAGTTTTCCTTATATTTCCAATGGGAAAAATAAAGTAAACAGAGTAATAAATATATAGTTGGGGAAACAAATAACAAAAGCCTTCCGCTTTAAAACACCGAAGTCCAAAACAAAAATACGATGACAAAGAATAGTCCTTCTGAAAGCAGGGTTCCTTGTGTGAACGAAGTTATTTATGAAGGAGCGAGTGTAGACTACTTCTCTTTAGGAACGTTTGGATAATGAGTGTCCATGAAAGTGTTCTTGTTACTAAATGTCACCACACTTTGCGTGCGTCTGCTCTTCTAATGCCAACAGCGAGTTCACTAATCCTTAAGTGGCGTTTGACTCATGAATATTAATTAGATTGAATGACGCGTGCCAAGTAAACTGATTGGCTGAGAGGGTGACGTTAAGTTGGGGCATTAATATTAATTAGTTTGTGTGATTGGACGCTCCAAGAACTTTAGCTGAAACGTCAGTATTAATGCATCAATAGTAATCATGTAATAAATATTTGAAATACGGTAAAGGAAGTATCATTCAAAATTAATAATTGTTTATTATATGCAAATGTTTGTCATATGTGTCAATGTGTTAACATCTTGTTAATTAAAAAAAAAAATATCAATGAAAACGATAGTTCAAAACTATTAAAATAAAATTCATACAAAATTACTTGAAAGTAGCCTACTTAATAGATGCAGAGTTCATTTACAAAAACAGATAACTCAAAAATCCTGTTTTTTTATGGTGCATTCCAGTTAATCTAAATCTAACTGCAGTTGGATTATTTTGATTTGGTTAAAATATACAGCTAACTAGCACAATAACACAAAGAACATTTTAAACTGGGTTATCGTTTTTTAGAAACAAACTCTTAATTGTGACACTGGGATAGGCCTATTTTCCAATTGAAAATATTTCTGGATTTGAACTATGTCTTATATGTATTTTTTTGCACCCTTTCAGATTTTTAAGTTGCACAAATATTGCCCATAACCATACACAAATGGAAAGCATGTTTATTCAGCTTTCAGATGCTGTATAAATCTTTTTTTTTTAAATTGCTATTATGTCTGATTTTATGGTCCAAGGTCACATAATTAACAGCTTTTATTTGTGAAACAACGTAAGACATTGTTTACTAAATAATATTGTTTTGTTGTTAATATACTTATTTCTTGAGTCTAATATTATAAACTTTATTTACTTTTATTGAAGGCACAAAACAGCAAAAAACACCATAGCAATATTTCATATATATATAAAACTTTGTTTTGTTTGGGAGCATATCTACACCCAACTCTAGAGTTATGAGGTTATGCCAGTTAGACAAAGGCAATCTTTATTAATAAGCTTAATTTTGAAGGGCTTTCACAGTAAAATTCCACACTTACTTTCTCATATAGCCCCACCCACCCACACACACACACTCAATGTACAAACACACACACAATCCTGGCCTCAGGGTTAAATTTAGAGCCCTATCAGATTAACATGGTCGAAGACTCATACACTCAGAAACGGCCACAGAAAGAAAGTTTCATGTTACACCTCAACAACCTCATACGGTCCAAAAATAAAACTGGGACGAGTGGATGCCAAGCAGTGGGGGAAACGTTTGGCCCTTGAAGCATGTACAAGTGACAGTTGTCTGTCATTGTAATTCAGGGCAAACTCACTTCAAAGTGAATATGAGAAACACCATCTAATTTCTGCCCCTGGTGGCCACCGTAAATGTCATCAATCTATAACGGAAAAAATACATTCTGTATGCTTTGCTTCCTGTGACATATAACTTAGCGCACAACACTCCTGTTGACTTTAAAACATGGGCTTGGTTGTATGTGTGTTTTAAGCAGTCTGTTTGATATTTCTTTCCCTCAGGTCAGTGTTGGAGATAGCGTTTGGAAAATAATTTATGGGATTTCCCCATAATAACAGAATCTCTCATAACCAATAGACTGAGAACAGAGTTGCTTGTTCAGATCAATTATCAAGAGTCTTAGTGGTGTTGAGGTCCAATTTGTTGTTGGCACACCGCAATGTAAGTCAACCCACTACCTTTCTGTAAAGACTTGCATTGCAATATCTATTGCAAGCAGTGAGTTTGGTAAACATGGTTATGCTGGGAATGGTATATCACCATACTGCTATATGTAGTGTTTCCTGCACCTCAGCGCTGTATGACTAAACTGGGGATTCCCCCAGAGGTCTCTAGGAAACACTTGGTTATTTATACTACCAATTGTATAAGATCATCGGTATGCACGAAGCAACAAGTAACTGTTTTTTTAGCATATGATTAACTTACCATTTAATTAGGACAGGTGTACTCAAAATAAATACTGAAAATGTTTTAATGTCTTTCATGTTCACCAAGGTTGCATTTCATTTTATCAAAAACACAGCATAAATAAAGTAATACTGTAAAACTTTATATTTTACCAATTATTTTAATTGATGGCAAAACTTTTTTTTTTTTAGCAACCATTAATGCAGTCTTCAGTGTCACAGGATTCTTCTGAAGTCTTTATAATATGTATCAATATATCGAAAGTGACAGAACAAACATTTACCATTTTACAGCATATTTCAGTTAATATAATATAAAATAAATGCTTTTGTAAAAAACATTTTCATCTAAGAATCATCAAAATTAATTGTGGTTTCCACAAAAAAATCTTAAGCCGCAAAATACTAATAATATTTTCATAATTGAGAACAAAATCAGAATAACAGAATGATTTCTAAAGGATCATATTACACTGAAGACTAGAGTAATGGCTGAACACAGAAATAATGCATTTTGAAACTTATATAATATAGAAATGTTATTTGGTACCATTTCAGAAGACCACTTTTTATTCTATTTTTAATAATTAAAAAAGAATCATTTTTCAAAATGTTTGGCAGCTAGTGTGCATGTACACTTTCTATGAATTAATTTATTATTTAGCCTTGGCAATAAAAGCCAATATGGTCCAGAATTCTTCAGATCCCACCGACTTTCATTGTAATGGCCAAAACAGCCAATGCATTCCTGTTTTGGAAAGACAGGAGGGTGAGCAAATGATGACAGAACCATCCCTTTACACACGCAGTAGTCACTGGGCAGTACTGCAATCTCCGTACCGCACATCGTAGATGGGTGTGTATTATGCAATTTAGCATAAAGACAGAAACAAATGAACAACCTGACACTTTTTGCATCTATTACAGTGTTTAGTGATCCATTCCAAAAGCAACAGATACACTGGCCCTTTAGGAGTTAGACAGCACCAATACAGTTCAAATCTGCTAGAGAGCATGCACTCAAAACCAGAACAGCTGGTAGCCATTTGGCAAAGGCTGGTAACTTTCAAAATGTAAAACAATCCATTGAAACGGTTGAGAGAACAGACACCAATTCTCACCCTTTTTTTTTTCTACAGACAAAACCGACAAAGACAACATTGATCTAACACACTAGTTTCTGTTCAATGTAAGCACAGTGGCACAGGTGACAGGCAAACTAACTAACTTATGTGATCGGTAGGAATTATGAAACTGAACATGGTTAGTCACCTGATTCGAACACACTGGAAGACAAATGGATACAAGAGGAAAATAACACTGAAGACAAAAGTGGAAAAGTTAAACGTGACCTTCACAATTTGACCTTTAGATTTGGCCGTTTCCATTTCGGCACTTGCACAAGGTATGCTATAATATTCTTCCCTGATTGAGGAATTGCTCACAGTAGATACTAGTTAATGGCTTTGCAAAAATGACTGGGTTTTGGGATTTCATCCAAAGCAACAGTTTCTAAAGCAGATCAAACATGCCTTGCTACTTAAACATAATGACATACAAAACAAGTTTCATAGTAACTTTCCCTCAATCATGGAAGAAATGTTCGGAAATATTACCATAACCATTAAACGTAATACAATGTTATAAAATAACCAATATAACATTTAGACTCATATATTAATATTAGCCATGGTAGAAATGGATCAATTAAAAGAACCAAAACCACTGAGGAACTATATCTGCGGTTCCTATATAATCCCAAACAGTAACAAAATGCAGTCCCATTCTGATTCAAGAACGTGTCTCTTTCTCTCTGATCAAATGATGCATACAGAGTTGTGTGGGGCGGGAAAAGTACAACAAAAGAAACTAAGAAGCACAGAAAGAGCACATTTGAGACAACATTTTGAATTATACTGAAAAAAGGTATAACCAATCATGCCCTTTTCACAAAAGGACATCATTTGTAGTGTAATTTTTCACCTAATAAGCACCTGTTAAGCAGTAGTGGTTTAAGGCCTCATTTTTAGTTTGCTTTAGACTACAGCTATCACAGAAGCGAACATTTGGTACTAAACATTTGATTTAAAAAAAAGTTGCATGTGACATCAATTCAAAAGGGCACACTTTTATGTAGCAGTGATGCTCACGAAGGCCTGTAATCTACCAATCAAACATCTTCACGCAGCATGTGCAATAACAAGTGCTTTTCCCAGTTCTTTCCATTCAGCTTGGCGCAGAAACTACAAACAGGGATGGGTCCAAAAACAAGCTAGTCAGTTAGTGAGGTGGACTAAATTATCTAGATTTTTAGCACAACCATACACATTCAAACATCCATTTGAGTATCCCAGTACAAGTGATGCGATGTCTAGTTAAAAACTGTTAACTAACTATAAAACCGATTAGTCAACCTGTTAAGGGCCAGATTTACAACGGAACATTAGCATGACACCACAATCACATAAAGGCGCTGACAGGAGTGGAAAGTTTTGTGGGTGATCTATTGACAATGCATAAATCAATGTATACAAACAGCTACATCATTTTCCAACGACTAATGCCACCTATCAAGCACAAAACAGGGTGTTAAAGAATGGTTAACCATCTACCGCAAACCTAAAATACTCTCTTCCCATTAGTTTTGCCTCATATGCTTAAAATAACCATGTCCATGCATTTTCATCAATTTTTCACTAATTCCTGACAGTAATTTTTAACACCGAAAAGAAAGCTTGTAAGTCTGGCCCTTAATTGGTTGATTCTAAAAAGCAGTCAATTTGGACATCCCAAACTTTCATGCTACTTGTAACAAGACTGTACTTACACAATCCCCAAAATATCTATATTGGCAACAAAGCAGCAATTTTCATACATGCCGGTTTTAGCCTGAAACTAACAGTAAGCATGAATGATATGCAAATGAGACCTTACAGTCCTTCCCTGCTTTTGTGCGTTTATGTTCAATTACATGTAAGCCATTTGGTGTGGGATTTTTTTTAAAGGCTACCATTATGTTTGCAGCTTGAACATCTATAGCCGATGAAAAAGGGCCAGATCAAAGGCTACGCTTATGTGATGAATATGATATGGCACATAAGGCCAACCGGCAAAGTCAGTTAAAGCTTTTGTGTTAAAGTCATATTATGAAAAAAAAAAAAAAAAGGTTTAACAAAGCAGAAGAGCCACCTTCTCCCAAATACATAAAAATGCCATCAATATTACATCTCGGTTTAGTGGAGAGAGAGAAAAAAAAAATGGGGGAAAAAAGACCAATATACAGGACATAAAATATTATTACAAAACAGAAAGGGTCTGGTGAAACTCCAGATGACTTAAGGCATTTGCCAAGATGAGTAAAGGCAGCTATAAGTTCAGGCTTTTAAAATGCATGAACCTTTCCCTTCTGAGCCCAAACGCTCAAAAGAAATATACAAAACTATTTGGTAACAAAAGTTTACTATATGTTATAAAACTGAAAAAGGTGAAAAATGTACCTTAGCTAAAGCTTATAAAATTATATCAATAAAAATAATAATAATAATAATAATATTCCTTGGTCCGTAAAAACTATATTACTATGATAACTTTTCTTCCATGCCTGGCGAAACAGTGCATTAAGCCCTTTAGTAAAAAACAACATCACTCAAGCCACTTCCAGCTTGCGCTTACTTAGAAAAGGCTTTGTTTTGAAAAGAAAGTGTTTTTCGTTGTTGTTTTTGATTGTTTTTATGTAAGGCTAATGCATTGATCCTGTGGCATCTTGATCCACGGCACACATCACTTCTTTTGCCACTTTCCCCGACGTGAGAAAACAGACTGAAACGGAACCGCAACAAAGAGAGACCGAGAGAGAGTAGAGAAGAGACATCTTCATTTGTTCTGTCCAGTCTTTGTGTGAAGTCTTGTCTCTCTTTTCTTCTCTCTCTGTGGCACCATTATCCGTTTTTGCGATCCGTATCCCATGAATCTATGCAGGAGTCTACAAGTGGACGAATCACCACCTCTCAAAAAGGCTCACATACTCACACACGCAAACACACACACTCACACACACACTGACATTCCCAGGTTAGGAAACAGACATAGCCGAGGAAGAGGAAGATGAAGACACGCTCCCTGTCGCTGCGTATCCTGCCTGGCTATCGACAGCTGACTGCAGCAGTAGGCTGGAGGAGGAAGAAGATGGCGAGGTGGAAGAGTTGCTGTTGGCCCGCAGTATGGCTCCGGCGGCGCTGCAGTGTGGACGTGGTCCCGGCTCCGGCGTGTAGGTAAAAGTCAAAGCTGTGGAATAGATGATGCCATCGTTACGGACCAAAGTCACAGGAACCTGCACTGGCTGCCGAACCCAACGCCAGCCCTCACGGAACGCAGAGATGTCGGGAACCACGCAGAGCACACTTTCACCACACCTGCCAAAGACAGAATGTGTAACTATGAATTGCTGGCAATCATGTAAGGAATGTGCTCAATATATTTGTAACAATTGTTCTCACAGGAAAATTCAAAAAATTGAGATTAATACATTAATGGGTATCTGCAAAGTTAAGACTATATAGTTATATTCATACAATCTCAAAATACAATGCTGAAATCTGTATTTCTCAACTGAGATACAGTATACAGTGTAGTCAAGCAACAACAAATTAAAACTAAATTGTACAAAATTAAACAACAGTAACATCTTTACATTACTGAATTAAATTATATTAAATACATTTTAAAATAAAAATTACAAAGTAAAAAGTACAGATTAATAAAACAAATACCCATTTTAATATTTTTTACATGTTGTCCCAAAAAATTTTAGCAGGATGTAACATATACTTAGTATATTTCTTTTGGTACCTCTTGTCCAGTGTGCCAATCATTTTCTCAAATCCCTCTTTGCTAAAAGTGCGTTCAGAGGCGACTTAGGCGAATATATCTCGCTATTCGCGTGTAGTTGGACACTTGAACATGTCAAGTTTACACTGGTTTCACACTGCACGCATCAGCTGGGCGTAAGCAGCGTGTTATTTTTCTGGCGCCCATGTTAACAGATGAGAGCGTTCACGCAGGGGCGGCGCAACAGCGTGTAGCAGGTGCAGAGAAATTAAATAAATCAAAGCACATGGCACACAGTGTTCAGAGAAGAACGCTGGAAAATAAAACAGAAAGGTGCTTGTCTATAGCTGCCAGAATGAAAGCACAATCGGCGCACGCTCCTGTTCTGAATACGCGCTGCTTATGTGTGCGCAGTGTAAAGCGTGTTTAACTCGCCGCTTAGTTCCCGCGAATCGCGCTGCAGCATGTCTAATTGCATCTTTGCATTGACTTAACATGTAAATGACTTCATTCGCGTCTGGTGTGAGCAAGAATGAATGTCTTGTTACGTCCACTAATACATTTATTTATTTAATATAAATCGCAACATTTGCTGTAATGTAATCGCAAAGGCTGACATCGCGATTGCAATATGATTAATCGTGCAGCATATATATATATATACACACACACATACACATGCTTTGTTTTTCTTCATATGAAGGGCTATGAAGACAGCCTACGAAAGTTAATACCAATAATAACCTTAAAAAACTATTTTATTTGCATAATGCACCAACATGCACAAGGATGCTTCTTTTAAAATGTGCATGTGATAAAAAAAAAATGAAAAGATATATGCATAACGCCCAACTTAAAATCAATCCCAACGTGCATTATTTACTACTGCCTGGTGCTGTTCTATTTGCTGAACTGTACAGCACTGTAATTGGTGTGGTGTTTTACCTGTACATTGTGTCTGCCTCTACATCTCCAAACCAGACTCTAAGGTTAGGCGTGAAGTTCTGTCCTGTAAGTTCCAGCATGGCCACATCTCCTCCACCATTCAGCTACAACATAAAGGATTAAAGGTTACTTTCTTACAAATACTATGACAGACTGTCCATGTTCTTTTATTTAAAAACAATTCCATGTAATACGTAGTCATGCATTACCTGTAAACTCTCAACAACAGGCACGGGTGTGACAGGTGAGGGTACAGGGCCCATCCCCTCATAGAAAGTGTATTCTGCTTTGTCTGTGCTGATGATTGTCCATGACGCTCCATCATTGATCATTTCTTTGTTCGTTTCTTTGGGACAGGGTGTGGCCTGAGAGTAGGAGGAGGAAAATATTTCAATTATTTAACATTTAAAGGCTACAGAGCCTCAAAATCACTAAGAAGATAGAATTGCAATTCTTCAAGAAATATCATGTTTTCATCAATTATTGTGCAGTGTTTCGAATCAATGCAGCAAAAGCACATTTCTAGAAGTTCCAGTGGACTGACCTGGAACTGAATTATCCTCTCTTGTGACAGGCAGAGGTACATCCTCTCTGTATCTTTAAGGTAGAAGGCACATTTATGTAGTTGGGAGACAGGATCATCAGCGTCCATTAGCGCTGTCTGCTTGTCCACTTTACGAATGACCTGCACAGAAACACACAATTGACCTCCAGAAAATCCTACATCATGTCACTCCTTGACTGAACAGGACACAATTTCTTAACCCAACCCTTTAGTCATGTACAATCAAATGGATAATAGCTTACCAGTCTGGGTAGAGCCATGCCTGTCACAGAGCACACCAGCTTCACCGTCTGACCGTAATGGATGTAACCATCTCTGACTGTAAACTCTTCACCCTCTGATTCATCATCATCCACTGGAATTCGGAATGACACATTATTACCAATTCATAGTGAACATGAAAAACTGCAGTTATTAAACATGAAAACACTGATACGTCATTTCTACACATTCTTTCACTACGTGTGGCACTGCTTTTAATACAGTGTATTTTTGGCGAATAACTCACATAGATGAATATAGAAGGCTCCCCACTGTTGTGAACTAGCATGGAAGTTTCCCCCTTCCACATGAAGGTACCGCGTACTGACAGTCTGGGACCGCAAGCGGTTAAAAAGAGCCACCTTCGTCCCAGAAGCTATGCACACTATAAGAGACATTCGAAAGACGCTGTGTGAGCTGTGTGTTAAGGCTCATTTAGTGACCCAAACAAGAAATTCTTTCGACTTACAATCTGCATTCTTCAGCGACTGTTTCTTTTTGGAAGGTTTGGAGATGACCTTGATTCGTTTGCTGAGGAAGACACCGATATCTGCGCTATTCCCATAGAACATTTTCACTGACAGCATGAAGTGCTTCCGTTTGTCCGAGTCAGAAATGTATAACGTCTTTGCCGTGCAAAAATTCTGCAGAAGCAAAGCACAAAAGGTTGTGATGCCAGAACACTGATCTTCTCGAAGTCATTTCAATAAGGAAGTTACAACGCATGTGTGGCCATAATAAAATCCATAAAGCACCTTGCCCTCCAAGTTGAGCTGCTGCATTTCTTGTTCACTGTTTCCAATGCCGATAAAAGCACAAGGCTGAGACTCCTGCTCCGAGCAGCCCTCTCTCTCCATCAGCTCTTTCTTTTTCTTCCAGCCACAACCCATCAGGTACACACATGGTGGAGGACAGAAGAATCTAACAGGAGTCAAAGAGTATTTAAAGTGATTAAAGAAACATTCTCTTGGATGCTTGTTTAAGCAACCGATTTTACATAGATCTCCCAACCTTCATTTATATTACGTGTGCTCCGCTAGATTTTACCAAAGCTTGAGTCATAGTCGACATGAAATTTCTTCCAAAATGTGTCAAATTTCCAAGTTAAGTCCGTTTAAGTGAAAGATCCATCTTTTTAGTATTTGGAAATGCATGTAATGAATGCATCCTAATGCATTACAGAAAACAGCAATAGACATTGACGCATACATTATTCCACTACTCCAGAGTTTGAAACTTTCAGATGAAATCCAAAATGACAGATGTAAACAATGTGTCTCAGTTGAACATGTATGCTTGATTACTCAAGACGGACGTTAAATCCTCACCTTTTTTCATTGCCGTACGATTTCTGTGCGACTTTTGCATGCAGTATGAGTACTGTCTGATCTCCTCTCTCCTTCAAGTAGTTGCGCATTGCCTCCCTGCAAAACCACAAATCACAGAGTTTATTTAAGCTGTTGTTTCGTAATATACATATATTCAATAAACGCCACACATGATCTTTGCAGTGCATTTACCTTGTTAAACGCTTTGGCTGAGGGAGCTCCCCAAATTTCCTACAAACAAAATAAGCAGAGTCATGCCCAATTTCAAACATCACTTTGATCCACACTCCAAAAGGATGAAAACAAAACTGTCACAGCATAGTTATCTGTCTACCGAGAGAGATAGCATTTTTGAGCAGGATAAACAAGTGTAAGCGTGTATGAGATACCCCTATCTGTCTGTTTAGACAGCTCACTAGGCTGTGAGATACCAGTCAGAATAAACCTAAAAGTTGAAACAGACATGGGCATTTTACATAAAAAAGACGAGGCGTTATAAATACATTTTTTAAGCTAAAAGTAGGATAACTAAGAAACAAAGACAACATTTAGAGTCCTCTCGAAAGCTCACAGTTTCTGTTATGGATCCCTACTAGACCAGCTAACCCTGCTGGCTAACATCTGCTAACTAACCTGCCCCCTCTCTCTCTCTCTCTCTCTCTCTCGCTGTCTCTCTCTCTCGTACACAAACTCACAAGTTGGTTCAAATTTTATCCAAGTATTTTTAAAGATTAAAGTATGTTAAAGATTCACAACACAGTGTTAATACAACCTTACTGTGTTTACAGTTAAAACTGTGCTCTCCCCAGTATACAGCGTTTATGGAAAACTGCTGAAATCTATCAGCTAACTAAAAGCTAAGCGGCTAACTGAATAAAAGAGCCCATCGTTGAAAACCTCAAAAACCACGTAAAAGTGCGCCGAGGCGGGCCAACAGCTCGGAGACACGCGGCCGTGGGCGTAAAGACATAAACCAAAGCAAATGGTCTTGACTTAACAGACAAAACTTATTTTAGCTGTGTCTTTTCCATGCCCCGTCCGTTGATAATTTCGTTGCTTACCCTGTCACAACAGGCGCCATCTTCACCAACTCTCTCTAATAACGCCAATGATCGCGAGACTTCCCCCGCTCCGCTCCACACTGCAGCAGACGAGGGGGAGGGGCAGTGTGAGAAATAATGCAAGGAGGGGGGGGCACAGGCGTGGGAAAGTTCAGAAGTCGCGCGAGAATTCACCTTCCCTTATTATGGGAGCAAATGAGAGTGGGTTCCTTTTTATCGCGAGAGTACGTTGCGGACGGCCGCCAGCCAAGCGCGTGTGAAAATTCTCACGATAGGGAAGAGAGACCGCACCTTTTCAGCTCGGGCCGTGAGAAAAAGATTTCTAGAAGCCCGGGGACCAGGGCCAGGAAATACTGATCTGACGCGAAGCAGTTAAAAAGAATGTTGTTGTTCTTAAAAGTTTTTAAAAGTTAAGAGTATAATAGTTTAAGTGTTCACCTCTTTCAATTGCGTACATCCCAGCAATTTTGAAATGATAAACCTGCACATTTAATGTGGTTTAATCAAGGCGATAGATCTGCGATTACAAGTCAACTGCTTTCACATCACCAGATGGCAGTATTAGATCACTATGGAAATGTAATAAAGCCTAGTTTTTATTTCAAAATATATTTCGTTCAAAAAATGACAAGATCTCCTCTAATAATTACAAACAAACGACCATAACACATTGAATTAAACGTTATGTTTTAAGTAGAAAAACTGAAATTATAGCTATCTTTTGTATAGCGTAATACTACAAGTAGGTCCTTTATTGGAAAAGCCGCGAATATTACAGATCTTTAATATTAGCCCAATACACAACTGTTATTTTAGTATAACTGATCCTATTATAGTTGTAATATTTTACAGACATCTTCAATATTTTCCATTTCCAGTTAAAATGTTGTTAATTTAGTTGCGTGTGGGGGTTGCCCTTTTTATTAGAGTTTTTTTTTTTTAATTATACAATTATTATTAATGCTTATTTAAGTTTATGCTTTAGTTATTTTAGATCAAGCTTAATTAGATAAAAATGGAAGTGTTGCCTTATGGAATCTTAAGGAAAAAGTTGTTGTTGTTGTTGTTGTTGTTATTAATAACAATAACATTAACACCTCACCTTTATTTGGTACCTATTTCATACAGATAGCCTATATGAAGAGTTGAGATGCAAAAGCCTCTAATTAAGTTGAAACTGATTTGGTTTGTTAAAATTCACATGCTGTCTTTTTACAATAACTGTAACTGCACTTTTTAATTCAACATAACATGCATGTATATATACGTGTGTGTGTGTGTGTGTGTGTGTGTGTGTGTGTGTGTGTTTATATATGCCATGTTTTGTATTCAGAAGGTTAACATTTGATCTACACAAGGAGTAAGTCATGATCATCATCCTATTAAAAAAGGCACTTGTTCATACCAGGTTGACCTGTAAGAACAGTACAGTAGGATCATATGCTACTTACATAATGATGATGCGTTTTGCCCTCAATTAAATCAACAGCAATAAGTTCATGAAGTCTTCGAGAACATTTTAATTCATTTTTAATTACTTAACGTAATTTGACAGTGAACTGTATCTTTAATTGCATTATAGGCATTTAACTCTGAAGCTGTGTAAAAGTTCAAGGGTTTAAAGACCAATAGGTCTAGATTATTTAGGAATCGATTGGCATTACCTGCTTATTGTATTATCTTATTACGTCTATTATGTGATCTCAACACATTTTAGATCTGAAGTGGCATCTTTAAATTATCGTAATTTCTAATTCAAATCTTTAGTAGTTTTTAACATACTTTACATCATAAAAAATTATTAGTTAAGCTCTCATCTTGCATTGATCATTAAATTACGAATGAGAAATACTATTTTTTTCCACAAAAACAATAAGTTTATGTTAGAATTTTATCTCAGAATTATGCGCTAAATAAGGTCACAGTAATTTATTATTTGTTTTTCTGTGGAAGAAATAACCGTAATAAGGCTGATTCACAAACAAATTGAACCTAGCAAGATCTCTTAATGAATCTGTCAGAAAGACTTCACTTCAGTGAATAAGCTCTGTCAGAGTTAACACACTGAACTGCAAATCATCTTTTTTTTTTAATTTCGCAAGCCTTAGCATCCTTGTGACCCCTCTTTCACTGATTTGTGCAATGTAACATTCCCCTCAATAATATATTAGAGTTAATGATTCTTCTTCTTAGGGCATGATTATCTGTCACATCTCCTATGTTCTTGCATGTTATCAGACAAACTCATGATGTATTAGAAACTTTATGGCCAGTTTGAGGCAATTAACTCAAGCTTTGTCTCTGTATTTGTTCCATCCTCTATCAACCGGTTTATGACAGGCCACTATTTTAAGGGCCTTCTTCATAAAGGAACGAAATGGCAGAGGGTAAAAAAAGGAGGTTGTTAAAGTTATCAATTAATTGATAATAACCAGAATAAAGCAGACTCAGAGCAAAATGAAGATGATAGGGAACAGCTTTGTCCTTTTTGGTCATATCTTTATGGTTGGACATGTTATCCTGTGGTGTCTATCAGCAATATTTATAGATATTACCAAGTACTAAATGAACCCTGCTATGTCATTTGTGCTTTCCTGAATAATAAAAGATCACTAATGATTAAATATGAGTTTAAATATAGGTTCTTGGAACTAACTCTACTCTTTTGACTGATTGTTGTGCAAGATTTTTTAATCTTGCATTAGTGCATTTTAGTATAGGGACCAATTCTCACCATTAAGCATTAGCATGTATGTTAACATATAAAGCACATATGTTGAACAAGGGAATATTTATTTTCAGACGTTGTCATAGTTGTCAAACGTCCATAGTGGTGAATGACAGACTACTTCAAATATATTTTTGATAACAGCAATGAGAAAAACTGTCAAGTTTACAATTATTCTCATAGGCGCTGTATAAACACCCTAGCATTAGCTTGTAATTTGATGCAAAAGTAATACAATACAAAGTTATTGACTCACACCTGCATACTAGGAATAATAGTAGTCCAGTTTTATAAAATTAAAGGCACGAATAAGCATTTTAAAGACAATTAGTGATATAGCATTTAGACTGAAAAAACAAATAGCAACAAAAATCTGATTTATATTTAAAAGTTTTATTTGTTTAGCTTTTCCTGGCAGTACTTTCACAGTCATTTTTACTGCAGTATTATATTTAGTAATGCAGTATTTCTATATGATCACAGTAAAATAATAGTCACATATAATGTGGCTTCAAAATCACAGCAGCAGGAGAAAATATCATTGTTGTGTAAACCCTTGTGGTTTACTGTATATATGGCTTATAGTGTTTCAACAGTCATTTTAACACTAGAATTCATCACAAATACATTGTGTAATATACATTTACTTCAAAATGCAAAGAGCAGGATATGACAGAGATGTTGAGATTTTCCTGCACAATAACAATAATTATCTGTGTCCGCGTTATCAATTATTAATTTGTCCTTGTTTATTAAGGAGGAAATATTATCATCAGAGTTCAAAGTCAGTCTTAATTCGCAATGTAACACTGCTAATATTCTAAATACATTTCTTTACTGCGAGAAATTTCTGTTTAAAATTGTAAAATCATCACAATCGTTTACAGTACATGAAGAGCCATGTTAAATAAAGTTTACATAAATAAAAGGAAAACAGTACAATGGACGACAATGCACAGATCAGTGCTGAAATCTGATTTAGAACATATTTTTTTTAGACTTTGTGTGTTAGCATTTAATTCCACATAGAGGTGTTAAATGTATGCTTTTTTATGTTGACGCAAATAAAAGAACAATCATAAAATCTCGTAATGTGTAACATAAGATTGCGTGTTTAACAATAACATTGACAAAATCCTGTACAAAATAGCATCTTTGTATAAAAAATCCAATAAAAGAAGCAAAATAAATGAAATACTTTAAAAATATAATGATTAAATTAAATATTGCTTTCCATTGATATAACCTGTCAACTGCAGGTGTTAAAAAATCAAACCAGTTTAAGTTGGATATGTCCAGTAATAACCTATAAGGCTCTGTTCATCTCTATAAAGAGGTTGCCTTGAGGATTTCACAATTGTCTGATGCTTTCTTGGCCTCCTTGATCTCAACAGTCGTTGTCGGATTGTCATACATCTCAATTTCTTGATTTTTATTTTCCTCTTGTCCCGTCTCTTCGTCTTCTTCCGTAACATTGCAGCACTTGCAGCAACAGCAGCAGCGAGCAGCCATTATGGTAACTAATCTATCCCATGGCTCAAGAGAGTGGGCCCATAGAGGAAGAAAATCCCAAGATCGGAGAGCAGAAGGAAGCCAGTGAGGTTTGTGCTTACGTAAAATATTAACAATGATGACGAAGATCAGAATTGCCACTATTGGAACAAGAACTCCCACGAGGACCTGCCAACCAGCCAAAGACAGGCCAAAGACCACTAGAGGGAAAACGAAGAAGCAGACGATGATGTAAAGGCCTGAAAACCAACGGTACTGAGCTGTTAGTTGACCAAGAGCCTTTGCCATTCGAATGGGGAGACGTGTGAAAGGGATTGGGTACCACAGCACAATCCCAGAGAGGTTGAAGAAGAGATGAACCAAGGCGATCTAATGAAGAAAAGAGTTATGCTGTTAGGTTATGGACTGGGTGTGATTGTGAAAACATTTAAATGAAAGTATTTGCTTGTTATGCAAACCTGTAATGAATTTCCGAGTGTTTCCCCTGGACTAGCCATGGCGGCTAATATTGCAGTAGTAGTTGTTCCAATATTGGATCCAAGGGAAAGAGGATATGCCCTTTCAATTTTTATAACACCAATACCTGAGAACAAAAAGAACAAACATAAGAACACTACGCCTTATTAGTTTGAAGGCGTATTGCTAAATAGTTAGGACCCTAATGTTCTTTTAAAAAAGCAGTTAAATAGATTTGCCACTAATTCACAGCAAAGTAAGTAAAAAAAGAGGTAGTCAGTAATAGAAAAATCTAAATTATTGCCATAAAGCCAAAACTAATGTCAAGGGAAAAACAAACAAAAACATATATATATATATATATATATATATATATATATATATATATATATATACATATATATATACATATACATATACATATATATATATATATATATATACATAT
>JAUCMU010000001.1:8066490-8078785 GCA_032275025.1 Enteromius treurensis
TCGACTGACCTGTCTTCCCCCCCAAATGTGATGCTTGTGTATGGTCATTAAATTTCACTGCATGTAACAGCGTGTGTGACAAATAAAGGCTTCTCCTTCTTCTTCTTATTATTTTGTTTAGATTTATGAGGTGGCCAATCACAAGAGCGGAGAGAGCTCACATTTGATCCTTGCTTCCAAAGTCTCAGAAGTGTACTTGAGGAGCGAGCAGGGGCTGAGCAGCTGAGAGAGCGCAGAGAGTCGAGCGAGCGCTGCTTAGCCCCATTCTCGCGAGAGCACATTTTTGCACGCGCAAAAGAAGACCTTTATCTCAAAATATATAGGCCACCATAATTTTAGCGATTCTCATTTGCTACTTAAAACAACAACATTAAAATAACAAAATAAAATAAAATATAAGATCAAGTAAGCACATAAACAACTCGCTGCTGCACGCGATCTTGTCAAAAATCAGAAAGATGCGTCTTGAAAAGCGGATGCTATGGAAAGTGGTATACCACATTTTTGTGCCATCTACAGTAGAGGTTTAGAAGAATATAATAACAAAGGCGCCTTTAACTCCGTGGTCCCCTGCAAAATCAAGTTTTTCTGAATTGAGTCTATCTCTATACAAGCTGTGTCTGTTTATCTATCTAGTTGTAACAAAAGCAGTGCTAACTTACAGGCTAACCCTGGGTTAGAAGTGGTGATAAATGACAAGTGTGAAACGTGCCTTTGCTACCCGGGGACTGTGTCCAGAGTTGAAAAAAAACAACAAAAACAAAACAAACATACAAAACAATTAGAACGACAATAGAACGACTTCAAGTTCCTCTTAAACAAAAGGTATTTTGTGGGCTCTTATAAGTGTTTTCACGACACACTATTTAGATCAAAACAACATCGAAGCCATCAGTAAATGTGTGTGTGTGTTGGTGCTATTTTGGACCAACTAACCAGCTTTTCACATCCTGCACACTTTGCACTGTGAACATGTTGATGTTAGCATTTTATGACAGTGTTGCATAAAGAATTACATGCATAATATAAAAAAAGAGATGAAAAAAGAGGCAAATACATGCTGTCAGCCTTGGCGACACTTTTCTCCTTTACTGTCACTTAGTGTTTTAGGTCTGATGGGAAAATATACCAGGACTGTGTTTCGTTAGACAATCACCTGAACACAGCCGTACATTTTTGTGTGTCTCATTTTCATATCTGAAAAAACACACTTGCACTGATGCCTGACGTTTGTTATAAATGTACTGTGTGCACATCCATTTCAAACACACGGAAGTTAAACTGACCTTGTCTGAGAAACTCTGAGTTTTGGATAGAGATATATTGAAACAGACACTCAGAAGCCTGAAAGAGTACTAAAGAGGACAGTGATCTTATATATACCGTGCTAGAGGGGTTGAAAGGGCTGCTGTCAAAATAGAAGCAGCGTTAAAACTTGAGTAGCATTTTCACTCCATCTGATGACCTATAAAATAAATGTTCATGTGGATATACTCCTGTGGGATGAATAACTTGTTGCTTAAATAATTTAACAGTGATGCAAGGGAAAATTCCTTTATTTTAAGATTCGCCCCAAATAAACCTTTGAACTTGTACTTTTTTATTTTTGTAAATGTACAAATATGGCACATTTACAAGTAATATTATATTAAAGAGTAATTAACCTCTTTTAAATACTTATTAGTGACCATGTTGCGAATGACTGCATCACAAAAGCACATAATAAGAAAGTAGCCATATCTTAATAATACATTAATCTATAATTAGGAGCCCTTTCGGTGCTGGAGGACATGCGAGTTAACACTTGTATGATTTAACAAAGAGTTCCACCATATTTAATGAATTATAACTACAGCGATCCTAAACCGTTTACATATACAGTATATACTGTATATATAATAGCTTTAAAAGCTATTTGTAAACTAAAGCTTTTTTGGTATTTGTCATTTCACAGTTCACAATTCAAAACAGCACTCTGAGTGAACATATCTCCCAGGCATCAAATTGAACTCAAGTTTTACCTCAAGTTTAATTTGTGCTTTGAGGAAAAGTGACAATCAGACCCGAGGTGTTAAGACATGAGAAACTATTAAAAGGGCTGCGATAGGAGCTTGTTCTCTCACTGAACAGATGTTTTATCACATGAAGGATGTGTTTTAGGCAGCTTGGATAAGAATGGGTATTGGATGAGCCATAATTAAAGGTATAGTTCACCCCAAAAGAAAAATTTGCTAAAAATACTCTGCCTCGGGTCATTCAAGATGCAGATGAGTTTGTTTCTTCATCAGAACAGATTTAGAGAAATTAGCATTATATCATTTGCTCAGCCATGGATTCGTTGCAGTGAATGGGTGCTGTTAGAATTTCCAAAACTCTGATAAAAACTTCAGTGCATCAGTTAGGACTAACATCCTGTGAAGTGTTACTTCTGGCCAATAAATGAGTCATGAGATATTAATCTATTAATCCATAACTTCCCCCAGTGAAAAAGTCCATCACCTGTCGTCCTGTATATATACATATTTGATTAGAATTGTTATGGCCTGTAATCAGTGCTTGATCAGTGAGTATTTCGGATTCAGAAAACTTTATGGATATGAATTTATATTTTAGATGGAAGCAAAGATTTGAAGTTAAAAACATCTTAATGATGTTAAACATAGCTTTTCACGTCACAAGGGCTGGAGTGATCTTTTTTGGGATTATTGTGATGTTTTTCTTTTTCTCAAGACACCCATTTACTGATCTTTTTCTAAATTTCTCCAATGTGTTCTGAAACAAAGTGATCTGCTGGATTGCCTGAGGGTGAGTACATTTGAGGTGAGTTATTCCTTCAAGTTCCTTATTTTGACCCACACTGTAAATATTCAAGGTGATAACGCTCATTAGACACCAGTTTTATTACATTTTTCATTAGTTTCTGACATTACATCCAGGTCACTGTGTGGGTGGAGGTTTCTTCTCTATGGTCCTTCAGAGGAGGAAGTCATGTAATCTTAAAACAACAAGTATCATGTGTGGGGAGATAAGAGTAGGAGAGTACGGCCTAAAGGATGTGTGATGAGAACTAAAGTGTTCACACTATTGATGCTTTACGAAAGAAATATTCACATAACAGTTCTTTGTGACTTGTGAATGCAAACTAATTTCCGATAATTCACATTGTAAATCCCTATATTTTGCTCAAAAGTCTGAGAAACCATTTTACAGACATATTTCATCCAAAGTGACTTTCAGTACACTAATTGAATTAAAGCAGTGTGGGATTTGGCGCTATGCTCCAGTACACATTAGTGATAGAGATAATTTTGATCCCCTACCTGAGATTGAACCAGCACTGTTTATGTCAGCAGCTCAGAAATCTGAGCTTTTAGGGCAAAAACATTGAGCATGCACTCCCCCAGTCGCTAAGGATGCTTTCAGTTTTCTAGGTCAGCTCATCTAAAGCCTGAAGGTACCACAAACCAGTTGCTTCATGCTTCGTGCTATGGCAACACAAAAACAAAGTAGTTCAATTTAATTATATGTCGACTTAATTTGTGCATGGCACTCTGCCAGCTGTCTGCCTCTGTTGTTGTGTTTGGTTATAATAATTGCAGTTGTTGGTTATGTGATGTTTCCATAATTTCCCCTAGCTATACTGTGACTACTCAAGTCTTTAAAAAGCACCACTGACTGCATTCAGTGACATAGGAAATGCATCTAATGAATATGTGTTCTTTTACACACAAGCATTATTGTATTCACAATGCAGAATGTTATTTTGACAGTGTATTAGCATATTTATCCATTGACTAGCCAGTAAAAACACAGTAAAAAAACATGTCATTTGATAAATCACAGCTTGTATACAAATCAGGATAACCGAAAGTTTGATTTAATCAAATCAAGTTTATGCATTTAAACATTAAGCAGACAGCTTTATCCAGAGCAACTGAAACTGCATTCAAGATAGTGAGTAAAATGTGGTAAGATTCAAGTAAAGATGGGTCTTAATCCTGTCTCAACACTTTTTTTGAAAGTTTACGCATTTATTAATCTTGACATTTCATCCAAACACATTTGTGAGGTTTATTTGATCATGTTTTTTATTTTTTATCATTTAATATCAATGGGCTGTGATTTTATTTATTTACCATTAAATTTACCATTATTTTTTTATTTTATCAACCTCAGATTTGGAATACAACTTGTTTAGATTCATGGCTTTGGTTTTCTAGCAGGATTAGAGTTCAACATGTTTCATAAAATATATATTTAGATTTTTCTGCAAGATTAGTGAAACTAATTTTTATATTCTCATAGAGTTGCTGTAGCTAGTAGTGCTACCAATGGCAAGATCATGGGTTTAATTGCAAGGAATACATTTAGCTAATATAAGAGTCTCCTTTTAAGAACAATTTTTAACTACTGCAAAATTTTAGCACCTGCAGATGATTTGAGCATGTACAGTATGATGATGCATGTATCATATATTACTGAAGGGAATAAAAGGACAAATTTGCGATTTTGTGCTTGTGATCTTGCTAGCACTATGTCTAAAAGAAGAACATATAAATTAGAGAAACAAAAAGTAAAGATGAAAGAACAGAGGATAAAGGGTGAACTAAAACGACAAAATGAGCCTCTTATCCTCTTCCTAATCGTCATTTCAATTTTCTCATGCTTCGGGCTCCCTGTGGTGTTTTTTTATTCTCGTTCGATTGCCCTTTTTCCACGCTACCAAAATTAGAGCATTCTCTCTAGCTCATGTCTTTAAGGTCAGGCCTCACAAGTGTAGACACTTTGCGCAGGGGAATGATGTTCGGGGAGATAATGTACGAGCGTGTGTGAGTGTGTGTATTCTAGGCTTTTGGGCATGTTAGACATGAATCCAATTTGATGTGTAATTTTGCATTCTGATAATTTAATTAAGAACGGCCGTGTCACATTATGTCCTACCGATGGAGGAGAGATAACAACGTGAGGAGTGAGAGAAAAGGATGGTAAATAGGGCTAAGGAGAGAGAAGGGTGTTCTGGCTGAATAAAAGAGGGAGATATTGAGCAGAGAATCAAGAAAGTTAGAGGTGTGACCATTTCCTCAGGCAATGGATCAGTTATTGGTCTACGCACACATATTGCCATCTCCTGGGGCTCAGCTGTGTGTGTGTTTGCGCACATGTGGACCTCTGACCAGAGCCTCGGGTTAAATCTGAGATGAGCGGAGATAATTAATAGTAGAAGAGTTATTGTGACAACTCCCTGTGCTGTTGTCCAGACATGTTATTGAAAAATACATTGTACTTAACGCATGTGACTGTTTCAAATGCCCCATGAAGACTCATCTCTCAGAGCCGCTTTTTAAAAAATGACTCAGGAACATTTGTGAAGATTTCGAATGGTTTATTTAAGACTGTAAAGCATTGCTGTGACAACCCGTGGCTTAACCACAACGTGGTGCTGGGCTTGTATCCTTAGACAACTCTATTAGACCAAAAATAGAGCATGCGTGTTTGTTTTTATCCACCTCGCTGGATCTCAGGACTAATTAGTGGATTTTTAGCCCCAGAGTTCCTGCGATCAGAGGAAAAGTTAAAGGTAGCATGGAACGGAAATTGTGAGACTGTTTTCCGCCTGTTATAACATATGTTTGAGTAAAATGGTTTCTTAAACATAAAAAAAAAAAAAAAAAAAAAGTAGGACGGGACTTGATCTTCTGCTTTTGGATTGTTAGATTAATTGTCATTCGCAAACAATAATTTAAATTATTAATAAATAATTAAATAATTAAATAAATAAAATATAATAAAATAAAATAAATTAATAAATATTATCTTACTTATTCTTTGTTATTACCATTTAGAAATTTAAGAAATTTTAATGTTTCAGGGAGTTTAGATTGTTTTTATCTTTTAATTTGAAACCATAATCTACTGAATGTATATAAATGCAGAAATTATGCAGCATTTTTTGTCATTTTTTGCTTTGCAATTATCTAAACATTCTTAAATCAAGATACATTTGTTTTAGATGTAAAATGACTTAAGGTGTAATATCTTGTTTTATGAAAATTAAACAAAAATGTAAAGCATATGAAAAAAAGCTTAAAAGTATAAATCATTTAATTTTGATAATTTGTCAGAAAACAAGAATTAAATCTCGTCTTTTTGCTTCTTACGTATTTTAGAATGTTTAACCAAAAATTTTACCAAAAAGCATGGTCATTTAATGGGAACTACAATTAGAGCCAAATAAAACACTGAACATAAGAAAAAAACAGGAAATATTTCCATTTACTTTTCATGGTAGGGGAATCAAAATGATAAAGGTCAAACACAAACAGCAAAGTAAAAGTAGAATAGAGAGATGTAAATCTCTGTTGAGAAAGTCACTAAAAGCCTCTTTTGTAACATCAAGACATGACAGTGTGTGTGTAATGTGTCACAATGTTCAGTCAGGCAAAATCACGTACTCGAGGAGCCACGGGAGACAAAGGAAGGTTTTCTCTTACTGTTAGCAAAGAGCCATTCAGCCCCACTAGCTGATAAAGACAAAAAGAAACGCATGAAAAATGCATGAATGAAATCTCCCTCTTACTTTCTCTCTCTAGCTCATTCCCTGAATCACTGTTGGATTAAATGAAAGGGGGATCTAAGATGAGAGTGCGTGAGAGAGGCAGACGCTTTATTTATTCATTGTCTTAAGTGGTTGAGTGGGTGAACCCAGTGTAAAACCCTTCTGGCACAACCCCATACACACGCACACACATTCTCACCAACACACACACACATGCACAAACTGGTGTCAAATGTCCCTTGGGGAGCAGGTCGTTAGAGGTCTGTGCGATATGATGCGGTGAAATTGCAGACACTTGGGGCTGGGGTATTTCAATGGATGGATGTGCACGTATATGTGCACGTCAGAGCTGCCTTCTTGAAATTAGTGCATTATGATATCACTAAAATCTAAAATCCAAGCATGCTTTTCAACTGTGCTGGTGGGGGAGGGGTTGTGATCTGCTGGTGTCATTTAAAGGATTAGTTCACCCCAAAATGTAAATATGTTGAAAATGTATTCACCCTCAACCATGATAGACATCAGAACAGATTTGAAATAAATTAGCTTTAAATTGCTTGGTCATCAATGGATCTTCTGCAGTGAATGGGTCCCATCGGAAGTGGAGTCCAAAAAACTGAAAAATCACAATAATCCACAAGTAATCTTCACGACTCCAGTCCATCAATGACTGTGAAAAGCTTTGTGTTTGTAATTTCTACCATTGCTTCTTGACTCCTTCATCCAGAATATTGCTATCTGTAGTGAAAAAGTCTTAATGTCTTTATCAGGAAAGAAGTATGCACAGATCAAGCACTGTTTATGAAAATAATGTTAATGGTAGTTTATTTTTTACAAACATGTAGCTTTTTACTTGTGGATTATTGTGTATTTATTTATTTATTTATTTATTTTTATCAGCAGTTTGGACTCTTCAGTTTGTATTCTCATTCTAATGGCACCCATTCACTGCAGAGGTTCCATCGGTAAGCAAGTGACGTAGTACTACATTTCTCCATATCTTTTCCAATGAGGAGTCTTGAATGGCCTGAGGCTAATTACATTTTTAAAGATATTCCATTTTGGGGAAACTGTTCCCTTAAAGGGACAGTTCTCTGTCATCATTTATTCACCCTCTTGTCATTTCAAACCTGTATGACTTCTTTTTCTTTCAAACACAAAAAAAAATAAAAATAGATATATTTCAGCGTATTTGCCAATATAATAAAAAAAACCAATGGGGTTGTTTTGGATCAGTCTGACTTTCATTGTACAGACACAAACAGTTCTTCAAAATATCTTCTTTTGTATTCTTTAGAAGAAAGATTTTTTGGTGAACTATCCCTTTAAGCCCTTTTTTTTTGAATTTGTGTGCCAGAGAGTGTGTGATATGCTTTTTCCCATTGTACTGGTGAGGTTGAGTGTGTTTGTGTGATATGGAATTTGTCTCGGCCTGGTCTTTTCATGAAGCCAGAATGGTGTGTATTCTGCTAATCCACTCTGGTGTCCTGCATAAAAAATGCACTAAAGGCTTTTTGTGCATGTGTGTAGGAAGGTGTTTGGTGGGTGTGCTGGCATTGTTCGATGTTTCGAGTCTCACAAGGTCATCTGCTCAACCATAACGCTTAGGCTGCACCATCAGGTGGAGAGATAGAGGAAACAGTGGAGCCGTGGTATAGTGGTCTGCTTTGCTGCTGTGTGACAGGATGAATGGATGGCTTGGCCTGGGTCAGCATTGTGCTTTCTCTATCTGAACAGTCCTGGTGGGCTCACACACACAAAGCTTATCAAAGAGAGTGAATGGAAAATAAAGAGGTAATAGAACAAGAATACATGAGAAAAACAGTGACAGATGTATTTAGTGACAGTCTTGCTGTGAACAAACAGCATTGACATTTAAGTGCTTCAAATGTTCATTTTACTAAAATAAACTTACAGCCAACATGATAAACAGTGAAGCATTGTGGGAGGCTAAGACAAGGACCCCTAGTTTTGTTGCTTGGTTCGAAGAAGCTACATTGGTCCCCGTTGAGGGATAATCACTGACTATATCACGCTAATGGTGAAGATAGTGTCAACAAGAACATTTACTCACTGTCTCCCTGGTATTGCTCTTGGAGCTTGTCAAACTGGGCCATCAAGACCAGGCCATTAGACTTGTGGTGTTTGGTCCACAGCAGCCCTCTCAGCATCTGGTCATCTGTTGTTTTCTTCCAGCAGCTGCCCTGTTCATTGTGACAGGGTAATTAATTATGAAAATGTGACTACCGAGAAAACCAAGATGGAAATATTGTCAGATACTGATAAGCAATAATTGGTTTATGAAGGAGATTGTTTTTCAGTCCTTAAATCTGTGCCTGGATTTTTCAGCTTCTGTGACTATCTCTGCAGTTTACATTGATACACCAGTAGGTGGCAACAATTAAGTGCAATGTTTATTAATGAGGTGTTGATTCCTTTATTCATTTTATTTGTTAAAAATGCTGATTAATTCAGGAACAAATATTGAATAGCAAAAATGGGCAAAGCCACATTTCACAATCTTCGACAATTGAAAGAATAAAAGGTGGTTTCTAAGGGAGAGGGACGCTGGAAGTTCTCCTCATATGTGTATGAGTAATGTTAAGATTGAAAAAGCTGATTTGAGCTTTGGACACATTTAAATATTTGAACCTAGCTGAGCTAACAAGTAATGTTGTCAGAACTTTAGCCAGTGTCCTGACAAGATTCTTACATACATAACTTTGTAGTAAAAATGAGATTACAAGGTTTTGCGTGATTATATGATAATTGGATGGTTCATTTTTAACAGCAGACGTTAGAGCTGATCTGTGCATCTGCACGTGTTTGCAATGCATCCCTGGAAATGATCGCATGCAGTCAGTGCTTGTGTTTAAATCAGCCGTGCTGCATCCCAGAACTCATGCTTGTCTCATTGTGATCACTCAGGCTTACACAGGACAGTTTGTCAGTAAGGTAGTAGATTGAAAAGATTCAGGACTCCAAAAGACGGCAGTGCGTTGGTGGCTCGAATGTGTTGAATGGCAATTTCACCTAGTTGGTGAGATGCAAAAATACTATAAATATACAATGTCCCTGCTCTTCATACTAGTTTGATACATTAATAGGGCTCTACTATTTCAGCAAAGCAGAAAACACGGATCCAGCCATAAAAGCAAACTTTACTTTTATATGGGGTTTATGTAAATTCCAGATATTGTGATGTCACTAACCCAGGGAATAGCTCATTGTAACTTTGGAGATATAGTTTATGCTCAAACAGCCACACATACCTCAACTAAAGGTAAAAGATGAGAAATTAAAATTTATGACCCCTTTATAAAAATTCAGATTCAGTTTAACTAAACGATTTCAACCAAAAACCAGTTTAACTGCCACTAGGGGGTGAAATGCGAAAATCATATTCAAAAATCAAGAGAACTTGGAAAGAGGGTAATTGTGATTGCCTAGTATGTGTCCAACATGACATTCATTCTTTGATAACTTCAGTTTGACAGATTATTTCCACCCGTCAGTCTGCTGCGACCTGGCAATAGTAAGAAGAAAAGCTAAAATTAAACTCCATCCTCATTTACTCTCTTGTTTCTCTTGAAAATATGCCAGAATAGTTAAGTAAATTAGATTGCACTTCCAGGTCACACTGACTTTAATTTTTAGTTTGTTGAACTGTTGTATAAAAGCGATAACACACATGCAGTTGTTATTACCTGTGGCCGTACTGATAAGCAGGAAGTGTAGCCCTAAGCTTAATATCAAAAAGAGAGTTAAAAATGAAAGTACTCTTGATGGTGTGGTATTGCTTAACATCAAAGAGAGTGTTTATTAATAAATAAATAAAAACTGATTAAAAATACAAATAAACGGACTTTGAATCCACTGTAAATGCGAAATGTAAATTACACCCTTTGTGTCTTTGATACAGGTGATTTATACAGTTGATTAGGTTCATTTTCTTGAGATTAAATCAACAAAAGTTTGGTGATGAGACAGAAAGCAGTACTAGGTGTGTGGAAACTTGCTATATAGTAAGAGAGTCCTAACATGTCTAAGTTCACAACAAATATCCGAAAGTATAAATAGACTAGACACTATCACTGAGGGAGCTTGTCTCTGGATTACAAGGTCATTGCCACAGCTTCAGTCTGGAATACAGAACCTCACTTTAAGATTTGCAAAGTGACTTGTTTCTTCACTGCTGGATAACTTCAAAGGAGAGAACAAAATGTTTCATTAAGGCCACTGCTAGGGAAAATTATTATGAAACACTAAAATCATTAGTAATCACTTTTGTGTGATGAGATGCACTTGATCTGAAGCAATTGTAAAGAAAATTATAAACATCCTATTTGATCAATGGAAGGTCTGTTCTAGAGCACACTGTAGTATAGCTGATTGCCAACAAAACTGTAGCAAGCTACACTGCTTCTCCATTTTATGTCTGATCCTGTGCCAGCTAGTTGGTTAACATAGGCAGTATAAAATCTCAACAGCTTTTTAGCGCACTAGGAGATGTTGTTTCTCCATGCTAGATTAAGGAATCAATCATAATTATAGCTTTTGGATTCAAATGCTAGGATTTTATTATTTAAAATACCCAAGGCAGACAAAGGGGGTATGTTCGATAGTGCTCTAAAGCTTGTGCCAAACACACACAGACACACACACAAAACATTTTACATTAGATCTATGATGCCACTGAGTTGGAAAATGTCTAGGTTGCGAACGTAACCCACATTCCCTGAAGGAGGGAACAGAGACGTTACATATGGGAACTCGCCAGAGAGACCGATTGCCTTTGAGCTTTATACAAAAGGCCAATGGATATTGGCGTGCATATGATTGCGCTCAGGTGCACCTCATCACTGCGAGAGCACGAGCGGAATGCACATGCAGGTTTTTGCTGAAGAGCCGAGCCGGCGTCAGCGCGATCTCAGAGTCATGGCACGGACGTGTAACGTCTTTGTTCCCTACTTCAGGGAACGTGGGTTACGTTCGTAACCTAGGTGTTACCCTTTCAGTCGAATCACGTCGACGTTACATATGGGAACACCCATGGAACAGGCCACGACTCTAAGACCGCGTTAAGTGGAGACCCCCGCCTACTGGCGAGATACTTTTCAAGTTTGTCAGCAGAGGATCTGCACGTAACCTTCCCCGACACCCTGGGGGCCGGATTAGGGCCCCGACAGGGTTGCCAGAAGTACAAAAAAGGAATGCAATATATCGATAAGATTTATGGATATAATTGAAGGGAAACACAGCTTCTTTTGTGGCTGACTGTGGAATATATATATAAATAGAAGAGAATCTTTGCCACACCTACTGGGCAAAGGAGACCCAGAGGAAGCAGAGCTGCAGCTACTCCGTCTAGGTCCGAACTACGGGGCAGGGAGGATCCCGTGGGAGTGGCGCAGCAAGCCGGCACCAGCTGGTCCTCTCGTTCGCCTGCTGTCCGATTTAAGGACACGAGAAGACACGGCCTCTACGCGGAGGTCGTAAAACCTGGCGAAGGTGATGGTGACGCCCAGCCCGCAGCCCTACATATATCTGCTAGAGAGGCGCCACGAACCCGTCATATAGGACGAAAAAACAACACTCTCTTTTAGTGCTTACTCTTTGTTTTTACAGTCCTAAGGCAAGGCTTTTCCCTTTTATAAAGGGGGATGGCTTACCACCCAATAAGCCAACCTCTAGTTGGAGACAGCATTCCCTTTCTGCTGTCTGCAATAGCAGAATAAG
>JAUCMU010000001.1:8078885-8099331 GCA_032275025.1 Enteromius treurensis
ATTGATCTTTACCTCACATCTATGCCATATGTACATGTACAAACTACTACTACATATACTGTAAAACATTACTTTGGAGTAAAGCTGCTTTGGAATGATAAGTATTATGAAAAGTGCTATACAATTGAACTGAACTAAAAAATTTCATAATTTATCAACAAAGATGGATATTTGCTTTGTGTGTATATATATATATATATATATATATACTCACACACACATACATATACAGTATGTATATATATATATATATATATATATAGTCTTAAATTGAAAAAAAAAAATATATATATATATATATAATTACAATACAATAATTATGAAGATGTAAGGAAAAGTATTTTAACTTTTATTACATTTGACATCTCTTCACAATTTAGCAAGATTACATTTTGTGTATGTGTTTTAGAAATCTTTTTAATATTTTCATCATCTCAGACCTAGAAAGAAAAAAAAAACCCTCCTCACCCTCATCGACAAGCTGTGTTACAATTCGCCGCGTGTTTTGGCTCTGTTGTCTCCACCAGCGGTAAAAGAAAGCCGTCTCTACGTAAATGAACCTTCGGGCTGGATCCTTCTGTAGCTGGTCTATTACTGAGTCCAAAATATACTGAACTCCTGCGTGCTGGATGTTGTTTCGGTCTGGAAAACACAATAACTGGAATTAAAAAGACTGAGATTTCTGTTTCATTTACATGTCTGAACCAGACGGACACCAACAAAACTGTGCATTGTGTTGTGAGGTTAAATATTAAGCCTTAACACTCCAATGCATCGCCACTATCATATGACAAGCAACATATAAATCATGCGCCAGTCACAAGAAGAATATCATGTACTACTGTACACACCAAATGCGAATCACAAACAAATAATTTCATGTGAGACATGAACAAAGCTTCACCTCCATAGTAGTACTGATCCACAGTCTTGAGCCAGCCAACATCATCATGTGTGTGAGGAACCAGATGGACATTCAGCATGGAAGGATTTGTGGCTGGACATGACTACAGAGATGCATTGGCCATGATCAGTGGAGAGATACAACAATTATGAGTTTTACTTCCTCATTCTACAATCATTTCCTTTTTATTTGCTTTTTACATCTACCACGGTACATGTACAAAACCAAAATATGCTATAAAGCATTATGGTAACGTAGTGACACCAATGCACTTGGTGTCACTAACATTAATGCCAATGTACATTTGGTATGTTTTATTGTATATTATTTCCATCAGTGATAATGTGTTACATTTAGTCAAACCTTTCCTTCAAACTAATTTTTTAAACATTAGGGTAAAACTCACCTTATAACCGCAGAGGGAGCTTCGTCCCATGGGTAAAGAAAAAGCAAGACCGACGAGGAGCTGGAACAGAACACAGATGCAGAGCGCAGCCATGATGAAAAATGAAACTACAGTCATATGACAGCCAAATTTGTGTTATGTCACGTGACTTATCCTCCCGTGGCTTACGAATAAACAAAATAAAAGTCTTTAAATATACGCCAATTCTACAAAATATGTACAAAATAAAGGTCAAATAAAGGTCAGAATAAAACCATCGATAAAAGATTATATTATATTATATTATATTATATTATATTATATTATATTATATTATATTATATTATAGCTGTAACAACAAATATTCCTACCCTTAGTTATTTTTTAGGTGTACGTATTAATTAAGGAGACAACACTGTCTGTGTGTGCTCACAAAGACACAATGTTTTGTATTATTATTAGATAGGAAGCTTTTACAGCTTACTGCCTCCTCTGTCTGTGGCTGGGATCATGATGACCTCACCATTTATCTACTTCATTCTCAAGCACTCCTTTTTCCTGCCCCCTTCTTTTCATGGGTTTGCAAGAGTCACGTACCCCCCGTCTACCCCCGGCATCTATCTCCTGTCTGACTCCCAGGACAAATAGCTAACATTCCCCAGATCTAGAAGAATCTTCAAACACTCTTCAAAATCAGTTAACAGCGGACAAAAAGGTTTTTCGACAACATGCATCAGGATGAATTTTGATAGTACTTTAGTAGAACTTTGTGTTAAACAAATATTTTGTTTTCTGTTAAAATCCATATGAGAAGCTATACGTCTTATTGAAGAGCTTATCATGATAGAGGTTGGAGAACTGACTCTGATCTTTCCTTGAACAGACGTTTAAAGCATTACGTCATAAGCGCCTCTAGTTAGACCACTAGAAGTCATTCATCATCATCTCAAATGTCAGACTATTGTACAATCAAAGGATTTACCGAATCAAAATATTCAATTTCATATTCCCTACAGAATGACTCCCCCTGTGGTTATGCCTCCATAATTATTCATGCAACTTTAACTATATCTTGTAAGACGAAAACCCAAGAGAACCCTAAAAGGCATGAGCCCAAAGAAAGAAAAAAAAAAAGGATATGCAGGGAGCCCCTGTGACTAAAGCCTTTGTTCACACTTTAGTCTCTTCATGAAAAGACAAGCTAAAGGATGAGCCACATCGAAAGGAATCCAAGATCATGTTGCTGCATAGATTTTCACTCAAAGGCTCTGTGAGGAATCTCTGTTCTCAACAATGTAGAATTGGTACAATTAAAAAACTAGCCCAATTAGACTGTCTTGAATAGTGTTGGTTTCTAGTATATGTCTTTATGTTGCAGTTAATTTATAACTTCTTTTTTATCATTATTAATTTCATATTTTATTTGCATGATAGACTTAAAAGAATACTTGAAAATATGAGAAATTGGGAAACAACACCTTTAAGTTGCTGCATTCTTTAGAAATCATATATTATATATTACGTCATTACAGCTTATATATTGGTCTCTTGTGGCTTACTGCTGTATTATGAACGTTTAAGTCTGTTGAAGTAAACTTCAAGCAACTAGCTAAGTAAATACTGTAAGTGTCGGAACTATCAGGGTTTTTAGATAAAACCGATCCTCAGAGACAAGTGCTATACAGTAGCTTATTCCAACACTCTACACCAAACACCTGGTTTAAATCAGAGGAAGGCCACAGCCAGAATGTGCAATGTTTTCCCCCGTTGCTGCTCTGTAAACATTTAGATAATAGTATAAGGCTACCACCGTCTAAACCACTTACAGCCTCCCGCGTCTACTCACCTAGAAGTGTTTAAACTGCGTATTTTGTAGCAGGAAGCATCTGAGCACACATATCTTCAGATGAACCAAATATGCTGTTCCATTAATGGATCTGTGAATTGCATGCAAATCTGAAACAAAACGCAGCATGAGGGGAAAAAAGGGAACAGCTGATGAAAAATATATGACATCATTGTTGAGAAGCAAGGCTTCAGAAGATGGCTCAACTTTGTGTTTCTGATTCTTATCTGCCCACAACTTCTTATTTTGAGAGGAAGCTTTTACAGCTTGGGTTTACAGCTCTCTCTCTCTCTGTCTCTCTCTCCAAATGGGGCCGTGACTAAGTGTGATGACCTCACCCTGTTTCTACTAAACTCTCGCTTACTCCTCTCCTCCCTCACCCCCCTCTCGCTTTCTCATAGTCTGTGCGGGAGTAAGGCTGGAATCACGTTCTCCACAGTTCCTGCAGTCTGCATCTCAAAAGTCTCTCTGCAGTGTCTCAGACAACTTCAGAGTGGACCATTTTAGCTCTGTTGACTGACTTCACACTCATAGTTTGACTGGATTTACCAGAAGAAGGATTCTTTTAAACAATTATGTTTTACTGCTTTATGGTTATTTGTTCCACAATTAGATGATTAAAGCAAGGATGAAGAGGATCCAACCTTTTACTATTGGGACCAAGTTATCTGTCCCCTCCGAAAACAAATGTCTGGATTGTGTGGACAACATCCATCCTGTACCGGTCCTGGACTGCTGTGAACTAAACAACTCTAACAATGACAATTCTCCTTTCCATGAGGAGAGATTGTCCACATCTACACCCGTGGAAGGACTTTCAGATGATATTAAAGAGGAAGATGACAGGGACTCTGTGTCCCCATCAGCTTCTTCCAGGTCCATCAGGAAGATTGCTATGTGTGCAAATGTTGAAAGCCAGACTTCCAGTGACTTTAATGTGACAAACAACGAAGCAAACAAGCCAAGTACTTCTACTGAAAAGCTGTTTCTTGTTGAGGAAAGATTGAGTGACAAGTCCGGTGCACAGCTGGAGGTGAGCAAGACTGCATTGCTTTCATGTTTTGGACATAATGTTCCTAGGCTGAAAAATATTTGCACGTACAGACATTCAATATTATTTTGTAATATTATTAAATTATTTTTATATATAAAATTTCTTACAATTTACAATTTATATTTAGAATTTTATTTAAATGTTAAAGTAATTTAAACATATTTTTTAATGATACATTAAATGAATATGTTAAATTGTAATAATATTCAATTTAATTGATAACACGTATGTGTGTGTGTGTGTGTAAACTTTATAATAACTTATAAATATACTTAATTATATATAACAATATATATTCATTTTTTATTATTTTTAATATTATATTTTATGTGATATTGTATTTTTAATAAATGAATTCAATTTTAGACTATAAAATAAAAAAATACTCTGTGATTGTAAGATACATATAAATAAAGATAATTAAAAAGTTTTATAAAAATATAGTATCATAAAAAAACTATTTAGTGTTTTTCACACTTTTCAAATATAATAATTTCTAGTTAGTTGGCATCACTTTTTTTTTTTTGTTCACAGGCATCACAAACCAACAGCACACAAACCAGCTCCATATTTGTTATTCTCCCAGTCTCTTGCTGTTTTTTATGAGCTGTTTGTTAAATTGTTACAGTCACTGCCTGCTCATGCACACTCTCCACAAAGATCTGCAAGGAGTTCCCCCACAGCAAAACTAGAAATGCAGCTTCTTATTGCTCAAATGAGCACAACAAGAACACATTGTCTTATTGTGAGAGGAAGAAAAAAGAAGAAAAATCTGTGTGGATTATTACAGTTTTGCACACTGTGCTCATTGCGATGAGGTCATAGCCAGGCCCCTCATTACACAAGCCCACATCCGAGATGAACTGGTAATTTCCACAAAAAAATGGTAGGCAGTTCCAAACTGGAGTACACAGGGAACAATCTAAGTTTAAACTGATGATCAGAGACAAATAATGTAGAAAATAATGGTTGTGATATACTTTGTGGCTAAAGATGCACCAAATGATGTTACAGTATTCCACAACTTGATTCCCTTTTTTGTGTAAGTGGTAAAACAACACTATGAATGTGTGGTTTGCGTACTCTTAAAGAATTTTAACACCATGCACTCATCGCAGCGGTGCAGACGTAAGTTAAGCAATGCAAGATCTGCAACATAAAACACCAGCACCACTAGATGAGATCATTATTTGGAATTACCACACCTTGCTGCAGGCTCATGTATTGTTGGTGGGCCAATAGACTCAGATCCTGCTATTATTGTGTTTTACGCTATAAAATACATCATAAAAATCCCTCCGGGTGTCCCAAACACAGGTGCATAATCATGAGGTGTTCGCTGTGGAGATATCTGATCCCCCTGAAGAGAATGTTTTGGCAAATCATCTTGAAAGCAATCTTCTTGAATTAATTTCGGTATTTAATCTGTACTTGACGTACCCAAACAAACAACATGATTTTATTGCCTAACAGCTGAGAAACTGCAAAAGAACCAGAACTTGGTGCTCAAATCGAATTAGTTGCAGCAACATAGAATGATGTAAGACATTTTGGGAGATTTACAAAATGAGAAATAGTCTGTCGGTCAAGAGTCTGTGAGGTCACTGGCCAAGAGTGCAGATGAAAACCATAACTAGAACATCATTGCTATACAAAAAGACACAATAAAATATTTATGAATAAATAGAAACACTTACAGTTAAAGCACTCAATGCACTGGGAATAAAAAATTGTTGTACAATCTGTTGTTTCAATTAAATTGCAAGCAACACATTTCATTAAGGTTTAAATGTACAAACTAAATACATTAATACTTCAACTGAAAACTGAAATGGTATTTTTTTTTCATTCATACAGACTGATCCATGGACTAAAGGAAGGAAGACAAGGAACCTCCATTACGATTACAGCATGCCAACTTTCCCACATGATCAACCAGAGGACGCGTCTCAGAGCCAAAGAAGAGACCTCAAAGACTTTGAGAACTCTCTCATCCAACTGACGACAAGTCTGGACTTGATGCAGGTTAAATGCATCATGAAGATGTTTCTGTTTTGTTTATTAATGTGTCTTCTTGTACCATTACCTCATGTACTCTTAATTCATCTCCTATGCCAGGGGGAACCAGAAAGACCTCTTCAGATGAAGACAGATGCTGTAGATTTAGGAGTGGAAATGTTTAGAAAAAGACAAAGCCCAGGGGACCATGTTGACAAATCGTAAGATTTCCTGGCACGATTGAGAGCAGAATATTATTACACTTTTGTTAGTGGTACAAACTGTTCGGTTTCTCTGCAGGTGGCTTAAGTTGAGGTCACTCCTTAGGGACTATCATCAGGATCTCATGTTGGCTCTAGACGTCTCATCATTTTACCAACAAGCCGACAGCATCATTGGCGCCATCAACAGCAAGGTTGAGAAAACAAGGGTTAATTAGTTTAGAGGCATTTAGAGAAGATCTCAGAAAGTCATTATTAAACATGATTCCAATACAAGTCCTCATTCCAGATGAATTTCTTTGCAGAGGAACCATGTATTGGTGGGTGACATCCCAAAAAGTGACAAAGAGACCAGAGAAATTGCCTGTCAGATCAACGTAAGTCAATTCATGATCTCATTAGAGAAAACACTGTCTCCTGAATTTGAGAACATAAAAACAGTGTCGCAGTCACTTTGTTTTTTTATGTATGATTTCTCACTCAACCAAATAGTAGCCCATTGCGTTGGTCTCACACACAAGCTTTTTTTTTTCTCTGGACTGTAGCAAATGAACTCCAAATGAATGATGTCATTTCCTTCCATGACCCCACCCCTCCCTGGACAACTCTCTTTCCAGATGCTGAATGAGTCTGCGTCTCGGCTGTCAACTCTCCACCCAACCCTAGCCAGAAGAGTTACATGCAAACAAGCCGAGGTGAAGGAGAACTGGGCAATTCTCCAGGAGTTTCTCCGGTAAACGAAAGTCCACTTATTCCCATTGTCCTCCTGTGAACAAAAAACAATAGTAAACAAAGTATGGGAGAACAGTGATTTTATATTTAAGGCTTGGAATAGTGCATGACATCATGCAAAAATGGAATCCATAATTGTCAACATGCAGGAGTGGAGCTGACATGTGGTTTAGTGATGTAATGTTATGGTCTTTTATGTTGATATTGACCTATTGCAGAGTCTTAGATCATAAATGGTAGATGTTGTTTTGACGCAATTGCTACATATTTAGTTTCACACACTGATTCCGAGTTTAAGCATTTGCCAGTTTATATAATGTTTTGTGCTCCTTTGAAGTGTGCTTCAGTATCCAGGAAGATAAATATCACTTAGAGCTTAGATAAATAGTAGATCACGTATGGTTTAAAACATTGCCACAACCATTACATAAAGCTGTAATCAGTGGCTTACCTAATGTCACCCTTTTAAGTTACAAAATATCACACTGATTCTATCATAGCTCTTATCACAGAACAGTCAACAGCTTTAGACACAGAATTCCACACATACTCGCACCATTATGGAAACTCGAATTTGGCTTTAGAGTCAGAATGACCTCTGCTACATAGTATGACTTCTGAAAGTGTCAGAGAATGAATGACAGAAAGGGAAAGAGAAAGGGTGGTTATCGATGAACAAAGGCTGTTTTGCCTCAGCTCTGGTGCAGATGTTTGAAATTTGAGAATATGAATATAAAATGTGGTGGGAAAGGAACTGATCAAAAAAAACTTTCTAAATGACTTTTATAAATCTCACAATAGCAACTACTTCAGACTAAAATATAGTGATTTATCAGAAATAAAGAGTTAAATGAGCCGTAATTATAACCTACTTATCCCTACCAACTTATAATGAAGGTACCACGTTTGAACTCAGAGGTCAAGCTAAGCCTCAGGATTGATTCTCCATTGGGGACATCAAGCCAAGTTTGTTTATCAAACCGTACACCATTTTAATACATTTTATATCAGAACAAAAATGTTAAATAAGCATGATGACTTGCACTATACACAGACTTTTGTCCAAATTACATTTAATTCAATACCACATATCACATACCTATATGTAATATCTTTGTAAAAGGTGATAAAAGATGATGCACTTACTTATTATTATTATTATTATTATTAATTTAGAACTAACTGAAACTGAAACTTTTTTATTAGAAACTGCTTAACTTGTGTGTGTGTGTGTGAGTGTGCGGGTTTATGTAGTTTATGAGGACACAAATTTGTATAATGATATGGGTATGACATAGGTATTACAATATGTAGGTGTTTTATGAGGACATTTTCAGTGTGCCCGTAATTCAAAAGGCTTAAAAACATAATAAATGGTGTTTTTTTTTTTTATCTAAAAGTGTGTGTAGTTTCCTGTAGGGGTAGGTTTAGGTGTAGAGTCAGTGTTGGGCAATACCACATACAGTTTGTACAGTATAAAAACCATTACGCCCGAGTCCCCATAAATCACAAAAACCAATGTGTGTGTGTGTGTGTGTTAATAAATAAATACAATCACATGAATGTATATATCTAACAAAAATATGTTATGTTTATATATCATATATATTATATATATATAATTTAAAATGCATGCAGTATATTAAATTACTTAGTTACATTTTAATGTTTAGCAATAATAATGCTTAAAACTGAAAAGAAATTAAAATCTTATAAATTAAATTCAAAAATGTTTTGAAATTTTTTTACATTTTATATAGTCTATATTTAAATCCAAATTTTATTTTAGAAAAACACTTATAATATTTAACACTATTTAGCTTCTCATTTAAATCTTGCTTTACTGGAAAACAAAATACTAAATAAAATATTTGTTTGTGTGTGTGGAGTATTTTTCAGTTTTTAGATGTGGATATAAAAGATTTTCAAAGATCAGAAGTGTGTTCAAAGTTAGATTCTTGGAAGAGTGTGACTTTGATGGAGTGTGAAGAGAAGCAGAAAATATTTTCATTCTGGAACAAGCACACATGAACGGTCTTTACAACAATCTTCTACCACAAACGACTAGGTTACAAACGTAACCCATGCACATGACTTAAAACATGGTTCTCGCATGTGGAATAAAGTAATGCAATATATCGATAAGATTTATGGATATAATTGAAGGGAAACACAGCCTCTTTTGTGGCTGACTGTGGAATATATAGAGAAAAGAATCTTTGCCACACCTACTGGGCGAAGGAGACCCAGAGGAAGCACACCTGGAGCTACTCCGTCTAGGTCCAGAACTGCGGGGCAGGGAGTACTCAGCTTCACGCAGTCAAGGGAACTGAGAAAAATAGCGCACATATCCTGTGGGAGTGGCGCAGCAAGCCGGCACCAGCAGGTCCTCTCGTTCACCTGCTGTCCGATTTAAGGACACGAGAAGACACAGCCTCTACGCGGAGGTGGTAAAACCCGGCGAAGGGGATGGTGAAGCCCAGCCTGCAGCTCTACGTATATCTGCTAGAGAGGCGCCATAAGCCCGTCACATAGGACGAAAAAACACCACACTCGTTGAGTGCTTACTCTTTGTTTTTACAGTCCTAAGTCAAGGCTTTTCCCTGTTATAAAGGGAGATGGCTTACCACCCAATAAGCCAACCTCTAGTTGGAGACTAGAGCATTCCCTCTCTGCTGTCTGCAATAGCAGAATAAGAGCTGCTGGAGCGTCTGAGGCTCCGAGTGTAGTCAGTGCAGCGGCGCTTTCAGAGCGCTTACAGGACACCATGACTCAGGCTGGGTCTGCCTCCTCCCTGGCCAGAGCTTGCGGGCTCACTACCTAATTGCAGAAAGGCGTAGTAGGAACCCTGGGCACAAACTGCCTGGGTATTAGCTGCCAGCTTTTAGGCACTCAACGTTGACTGTTTGCAGTTCCCAACCTTCTTACTAGAGGCTAGCGCACTGAAAGGCGCTGTCCTTCAGCACCAGATATTTTGAAATCTAATCTTTTTAGACTGAAGGGCTCGAATGGAATGGCCACAGGCCATGTAGGGCGACGGCAGGGTCCCAAGAGGGTACCAGGTGTGGTCTTGGGGAATTAACCCGACGCGCACCTCTAAGGAACAGGACGATGAGTTGGTGCTTCCTGAGGGATGCACCCTCCACTGCATGGTGATCTGCGGCTATGGTAGCGACATACACTGAGAGAGAGAGAGTGAAAGGGACAGCCTGCGTTCCACTTCTCTTGCAGGTTTTTAGAAAAGCACAACCGCAATCGTACATATCTGAGGGTCCTCTCTTTTGTGAGAGAGAATCCTTGTGAACCCAACCTGGCTCCTGAAGCATGTATTTCTTAACAAGAGTTCTCTCTAGGTGTCCGGCACCTGCATTAGGTTTAACAATTGTAGTCACTCCTGGACCACTGAGGTGGACATCACCTGACCAAGGGCACGCACCGCGACCTTCATAGTCCGAAGAGCGAAGTCAGTCGCAGTGCGGAGTTCCTGCATTGCCCTCTGGTCCGGTCCACTCTCGTGCAGGAGCTGCAACGCTTTAGTCTGGTAGACTTGGAGCATTGCTAGCACGTGCACAGCGGTGGCAGCCTGCCTGGCAGCGTAGTAGACATCGCCCAAGAGAGCGGACGGTAGCCTACATGCTTGGGACGGGAGATGCGGCTGATCACAACAGGCGGCTGTGCCGTGCGGAGATAAACGCACCGCAACAGCGCGCTCTACCTGAGGGACCGCCGCATACCTGCTGACTGCACTGCCATCGAGAGTGGCGAGGGGCGAAGAGCCTGGGCGCAGGCGAGTCGAGTAAGGGGCTCGCCACGATCTGGTAAGCTCTTCATGCACCTCAGGTAAGAATGGCACTGGGAGAGAGAGCACGGCAGGGCCGCATCTCTAACTCATCCAGCCGCGAAGGGTCGGCTGAAGGCACACGCGGTAACCGATTCCTTCCGCGGCGCTGAGGAGCAGAGCCGACAGTTTCGGTATCCACCATGGGTGGGGCAGACACTGCAGCGCGGTGCCCTCCCGAAACGGCTTCAGTCTCTCCATCTGACTCACACTTTGATGCTGCCGAAGACGTCTCATCCTCTCAGGGCGCTCTGAATGACGCACTCAGCCCTGTTGCGGGGAGAGCGGTCTCCTCCAGAAGTCCCCCCAGGCACCTTGGCGCGGGAGTTGAAAAACCATTTTTTAAATTTTTTTTTATGGTTTAACAAGCTACCGCGGGAATGACGCGAGGGGAGCCGTCTCACGAACGAGAGGTGGGACGTCAACATAGCCATGGTCATCCGCTCGCAATGAGCGCATTGACTATCCACAAATGCTGCCTCGGCATGCTCGCGACCCAGGCACGCGAGACAGCGCTCGTGAACGTCCAAAGAGGCGAGGAAAGTTAGCCTGCTTTATTCGTACAAAGTTTTTAAATATACTTTTTGAAATTATATATTTAAAAATAATTTTGGTATTTTCATAATTATTTTCACATATTTTTCATAGTTCTGTTATACTTTGAATACTATATTGTTTGTCCCCAGATCAAGCATAAATATTTAAAATTTGTGTTGGGTTGATGTTTTGATAGTTCGTTTATTATTATCTATTGCATCCATCTGCTTATGCGTGTTTTTTTTCCTTCTTTCCCCCCCCCCAGCATTGCACATTTAGTTTCAACTCATTTAACTCATTATTTTTTTTTATTTAGATCTAGTAAATTCTAGAAAAAAAAACAACAACAAAAAACTATAAAGTTCCATTAACATTTTGAATATTTGGAATTTCAGAAACAATGTTTTCATAACTTAATGAGAATGTTAGCTAAATGTTCTTTTAACATATTTTTGTTTTTAAAACTCTCCACCGTATTCTCTGACCTACTGTGTATACTTATACGTAGTTATTCAATCACAATTTTATAATGCACCTGTGGAGTTTCATGAATTTTCTGATTTATGAAAGCCACCAGATTTCCCTTTATAAAACCAGAGTAGCATAAGATTGCTTTAGCTTTATTTTCTACCTGGTTTCCTCTATGAAGCAACCAAAACGGAGCTTCAAATGCCTTTTTGCATTATTCATGACTTCATCAACATATAAATCCCATGTACAAGGACATCCAGATATTAACAAATACTAACCAGTATTAACAGACCTAGAAACATTAAAGAGGATGCGAGCTGTAAGTAACATCTGTGATTAAAACACATCTGATATCCTTGGATTACTGCATAAATATACTCTCTACAAGCTTACAAATTCTTTTTTCACTATACAGTCTTTCCTGCCAGGCATTTCACAACTACATGAGAGAGTTAAGTGCACATCACAGATTGCATGTTAATCATATAAAACTTTTTTTCAGAACACAATTTACTATTTTCAAGGTGATGGCTCTTGGAAATCAAAATCTGCTCGTAATCAATTATATTCAGTGTTCAACTAGAGGAATTTTAAAAAGAAACATTTTAAAAGGCTACAATGTCTACTACAAAAAAGACAATTCTTAAGTAACTACAAATTCTATTTCACATAGTTTTGATAAAACACCTTTTCACATTGATCACTCACCTGTACAGGATATTTCAGGTCTGTGGGTCACATGGGAACATTTTACACTTGTCACAAGATTTTTTTCAATGACATTTCTGAAAGTGTATGCCACACAAACCCAGTTGAGGTGGCAGCAACAAACTGAATTTAATAAGATGAATTTTAATAAACAACTTTTTTTTGAGGCTAAATAAATTTGTTTAGTACAACAAACAACATTATAATGCTATTTGATCATCTTCATAATTAGAAAATAAATAATTATTTATAATTAATTATATTTTTATTATACAAAACGTGCAAACAGATCTGCCGATCGTGATCGGAGCATCCCTAGTAAGGTTGTTGTTAACAGTTCAGAAGACGAGAAAAAAAGTATGCGATTTTTTTAGGCCTCTGGGGGTCCAGCCATATCTCAGCTTTTGTTTCAGAAAAACGTATTATTTATACAAAGCCTTATTTGGAAATCGAACCTAGAGATTGGCATTTCTAGCTCTAAATGCTGTAATATTTTAACTGTAAAAAAAAAAAAATTTTTTTTTTTGAAGAAAAGTTTCTAAGATGTAAAGGATATTCAGCAATAATCTATGTAAATAAATTAATAATTTTCTTGTGAACTATAAATCTAGGTGGTACAGGTACAGTCGAAAATCTTGGGATGCAAAAGTGCCTGAAATTGTTCATGATTTACTGGTCTACAAGAAAAATAAATCATGACATGCAACTTACTGTGTCTGTGAAAGACCAGTCCTCTGGCAGGTCTCCAGGTACAGATAGATGAATGACAGAAGTCTGTAAAGATCTATGGCCTTTGATTCGAAGCAGTTTATATTTATTGTTAATAAAGTGTTTAACGTTAGACTACCAATTTTTTTCAGAAGAACAACAGTTAGGCCTACCTTTTACAAATAAGACCACTGGGACATACAAAATTGGCAGTAATTTTACTACCTGGGGTTGGTTACTAAATTCTGTTAAAAGCTTCTTCAGTATTTATCATGATATAATAGGTTGGCTTGCGTCTTGTGTAGACACAGTAAGTATCTCTGTGTCTACACAAGACGCAAGCCAACCTATCATATTCAAGAACCTATTATAATCAGTGATGCTATCAACACTGGATGCAGCTCGGCGTGACTCGACGTGACAAATCCCCAACAGTTCTGAAGCCTCATTATACAGTAGTTGTGACATACTGATACTAAGTTCAGATAATTTGTCGATTTGTCGCGTCCAGTGTAGACAGACTTTAGCTATTGCGAAGTAAGCGACAACGGTTGCATCTGGATTAGACATGGTGTTACATAAAGCTTACAGAAGAGGGTTTGGTGATGATAGATGAACCATTTGGCTTTCCGAAATAACCATTCGGAGAACAGTTCTTAAAGGAATAAAAAAGCTTTTCTTTTTTTATCCTTTTTTCCATTCTAAAGAATGCCCATGTTGTTTTAAAATTTAGAATATATGTGTACATTATATCTAAAAATGTAGATAAACATATATTTTAGGGTTAGAAATGAATGTCAATATATGCAGTGGTTCCTTTCTCTTGCTTCATATACGTTTTTATGTCATATGACAATATAATATATGGAAATGTATTATATGTACGTATATCTGCATATGGGACAGCTCTACAGCATCTGCAGAAGATGTAATATCTGGAACAGATATATCGTGAAGGTTGCCATAGGATAATTGATTTGGCAGAGAATATGTAACTATGAGGCTAAATAAAACTCACAAACATGTTATTGACAGAATTTGCACCTTATGCCTTTTTTAATCTATATTTACCCACCATATTTTGTGAACTTAATCTTTTTAGTTCAATTAATGCAGCTGCTTTGATGTTTTGAAAGTTGGAGGGCATGAGTTAGTAAATCTGAGCATTTGTTTGATTTAGTTCCATGGCAAAGAAGGTCAGCCAAAAAAAAACAAAAAAAAATTGCTGAACAGGTTGGGTTCAGGTCTTACGAGGATGGTAAAGCAGCTGTTCCAAAAGGAAAGAAACAGCTCTTTCATTGTAATTATATCGTAACCACAGAATACAAGAACTGTCATTGTACTTAACTTACTTATTTAAATCTTTGCCTTCTTTTAGAACTATTGACAATGCATAGTAAATGCTAAATCCTTTAAAAAGCACAAACCTTTAGTTGAGCAAAATTATTTGAATGCTTAAATTTTATGTTATAGTTATTTTAAAAAGGAGATGAAATCAAATTCTTTTTCACACATACAGACACACATGCCCTTGACGACACAAAGGGCTCATTTTTAATTTAGCTGATACAGATCTGAGACATTCCTGATACACGGTTGATAGTGTAAGATGAAGATAAACTCTCTGTGACCTATTTTACCTCTGCCAAAAACATAACAGTTTCATCTTTTGGCACTCTCTGTTGTTTTTAGTAGCTTCAAACTGAATCTTTTTTTTCCATCCAATTTTCTATTAGCTTGGCTTTGTCCAAATGAAACCAATACATTAGATTTATTGACTTAATTAAATGTGTTCATAAAAGATAATGAAGAAATTTGGTTGATCTGCTTTCACAACATAAGAGTGCTGTGTATATTTTGATTAATTGCATCTGACTTAGAAAATGAATCTTTTTTCAACAAGTTAAAGACATCATAAAAGTCAGATGTTATGATTATCAGCGCAGTTTAGCCTCATTAGAGTAATTATGAATGCTTCGTTTGCATAAGATAAATCAGATATTGGCAGACTCTCAGATTTTGAAATCGTAATTACAGCAATTACACAGATTTTTTTGCTCAAATTGTATAGTGTCATTTGTCATAGTTCAGATATTTGCAAAAACAGGGCCTTTTTTATTGACCTTCTCTCTCTAAACAGTCACTTACCCATCAATAGAATGACTGAGAGAACAATTGCATAGAAGATTTAACTTGGCCGAAAGATGCCATTCACAGAGTGATTGAATTTGAATAGCAATTGCAGTTTGGTTAGAGCAGTGCAGTGAGCTGTCTCTGCTGTGATGAAGACTTGTGACGTGCCGTGTGTTTTTGAATGGGACACGTCACTGCTGGCCTTTCTCTCCCACTGCCTTTTCCCACTTTGACCTTTCAGACCAGGACAGCTGACAGACTGCTACATCTTTTTACTCTCTTTTTCCTCTCTACATAATGAAGAGGTAATTACCCTTCAACTTGTTGCCTTCACAAAGCTACACAATCGAGGAGAGAGAGAGCGAGAGAGAGAGAAGGAGAGAGGATATGAAAGGAATATAGAAAATATTATTTGCTGTTGCTCAGAACAAAACAAACATTTCTTCAACCTGCATCAGTTGAATTATTTTTAATGAATGATGAGTGTGTTTTTGTACCTGGGTGTTTGAAGGGGTGAGTCAGCAAACTGCAAGTCCATGTAGTCATGTTCTCAATTATATCCCACTATCTGAAGTGCATAAAAAGCCCTTGTATTAACTTGTAGCCTAGAGTAAGGCTTATTTTTTTCTTATTTTTTTTTTTTGGCTAGGGACTTTTTTTTTCTTGGTGATAGATTTAAAATGATTATTTCTGTCTCTTCAATATTTATTATTACTATTATTATCATTATACCATTATATATTAATTTCTTTAAGGGGTCATCAGATTTTCCACAAGTTGATATGTTCTTTTAGGGTCTTGAAAATTGTAAATATCACAATGGTAATGCAAAAAAAAACCCTTTTTAACCTGTTTACTGTACTTTTAACTTTAGCCACGGAACTTGCTAACTAGCACATTATTAGGAAAGGCGAATTATAAAGATTCATAAAAATCGTTATACTCCTTTCTATTGTGGATGAAGTGAGATCACGAATGATTTGTGCGAACATATAAACATTTAGGTAGATCGGCATCGGCATATTCCCTTCACAACTAATATAATGTTAATCCTCTGTGTCTTCAGCGGCTCAGATGTTGGGAATAAATGACAACTGCTATTTTCAGTATTACATCCAACAACAAAACACTTCAATCGCTTAATTGGAGACATCTTGTCTTCACAGATTAATGACAGATAATTCAGGGCGGGTCTAAATTAGGACGGCCTTGTCAATTAACTATCATGGGAGGGGCCTGTCATTGTCACAGGAATCTCAGAACAGCATGATATCAGAAAGGGAGTTTTAAAATGGGGATAAAAAAAAAATAAACTGGGTGTATTTTTTTTATCATCATACACTTTTTTTCCTGAACGCGGAAGTAAGCCTATGGGTGAGACTTCTGGTTCATTGGATGCTAAATAATGAAGAAAATAACAACGTGCAGTAAAAGGTAAAACTGTTTGTACCAAACACCAGTGTGTTCACAATTAAGATAATACATTAAAATAACATGAAAGGACACATCAATTTTCATTATCAAGCAGCAAAACAAACTGTTTTAAATAGCTAAGAATAGCTGGACGCGGAGGAGAACAGAAGCTATACCCATACAGTTTACAAATGGCGGCGCTCATTTTTGCGTCAGGAAAAACATGGAAAGGGGGGATGTGTACACACACTTCTAACATACGTTTATGTTCCAATAATTTGTGAAGTGAATTCTGCATCCAATGACCCCTTTAACCTTTTTTTTTTAAATCTTTCAGGCTTTATATTTTAACTTTATTACTTAACACGTTCTCTTTAAATAATGTTACTTTTTACTCCAATACATTATAAATGCTATTTTAAAAAATGATGTAATCACAGAATAAAGAAGACTGATTTGTGGATAATAGTGGGATTCGTGGATGTGTGATTCTTTTTAATTGGTTCATTTCACTGGACCGAATGTCAACCCAATATGTCCGTGAGTCGAACTGATCTGTTTGCTGCAGGTTTCGAACAAACAAATTTTGATTTGCAAGTTAATTTAGCTTTCAACTTTGACTGGAAAGGAGCCACAATCCAGAAGTGACAGTGATCATCAGTGTGCGAGTGTTTGGTGGATTTGACTGGAATTAGAAGCCTGGAATTAAAATGTACTTAAAGAGTAATGCTGTGTTTTAAAAGTGTATCTCTTTCTCCTACTTTTTTTGAGAATAGCTTGTCCCTCTGAAGCCTTTAAGTTTCACTTTTCTCATCATCATCATCATCGACAGCAGCAGCAACAGCAGCAGTTTTATCTGGTGTTCCACATGTTATTGCCTAATATTCTGTGTCCTCGTATTATGAATGAAACAATCTGCTAAAGCGTGCCTTTCTGAGGCCTGGCAACAGCTGTTAGCTTCTCACCAGAGCACAGCTGCTGGGTCGAGGCCGGCTGGTGGACCACTGACGAGCAGTGTATCTATGTGCCCGTCAAGACAACAGTATGCTAAGTGCTGGTTTGTTGGCGGTGCTCAAAGATCCAAACAGACAGGGAACGTCTCTCTCTGTTACCACACTTTGTGTTGACGTGGCAGTTTGCGAAGAGGCCTGTCTTGAAGAGCGAGAAAAAAAAAGGAAGAAGAAAGAAGTGTTAGGAGACAAACAGGCTCTTTTGTGGAAAAGCATACCAATGACCCACATTTATGTATTAAAAGCTATGTGTTCAGGCAACCCAATCTCTTGGCACTGCATATCTATAGCATGATTTCATGCTTTCATTTGGCATGCTCTGTATAAACAAAATCATATTTCACATGCATCTGATGCATAACAATTCACCGGTTGACTTCGATTGATTTTCTTGGCATAGTATGCCAAATACTGGTCTTTTGGATGTTTAAAATTAAATCATATTAATGTTAGGTGTAATGTAGGCAAAAGAAAAAAAAAATTCTATATTGATTTAAGATTTATTGGTTGGGTTGATCTCATAATCCTTTAGTGATGCTTCTTTTCCCGAGCCCAGACCAAATCCTAAACCTAACCATAACTTATTATAGTCTTCTTTTATAGGAATGTACTCACCCTCAGGTCACCTGAGGTGTAGATACGTCTACTTAGTCTGCTGTATACCTGTTTCAGTGAACTTTTCTTAACTTCCATAGCAACAGAGTGGCAAATTGCTAAATTACATTTTTATTCAACCAATAAAAAAAAAAAATCAATTTTCATTGTTATGTTCAATAATGAAAGTCTATTCTGTTTGCAAAAAAAAAAAAAAAAAAAAAAAAAATACATAAAAAGAATAAATAAAACATTGATATGTTTTGCTGGATAAATAAGGAATAGACACTCAAAAATATTATTCACTGATGCAAATTTTTTTTTTTTTTTTTTTGGCTGGATAAGAATGTGTTGATTATGACAGATCTAAAAGCATACATAATTGGTTTGTGGTTTCTTTTAGCGCAATATTGTGGTGTACAAGTCATATGATCGCTTTTGATGCCCTCCTTTGTTACTTTTGCCCACTCATTTCTTCATCTGTTTCTTTACTGAAGTGAGGTGCAGCAAATGCACTCAACACTACAACTAACTGGCCACAAACTTCATTGGTTCCCATGTGTACCGCCAACATGCCAGTTTTCAATGTGTGAAAGTGAACAAGATTTGTGAACTAGTTTCATCTCTGACTTAACCAGTATAAAACAGTGGACCCTCTGAAGTCCTACACTCTGAAAACCGCTGAATTAAGATGTCATAGAGATACATTCACACACGCACACACAAACACATATAAGTGCTATCCACTTACGCACCCACATGATGTGGAGCTTCCAACAGGCTGAAGAAAGTGGGTGGAGAAGATTCATTTTATGTCTCATCCACACTGGAACCCAGGCAGGAATTTTTAATCAGCTAATTAATGTTTACGAATGGCATGTTTTGAAAATCACATTGCCTTAATAACATCTGTACATAATTCACTGATACTTTTATTCATATTGGTAATGACAGCACACTTTTAGCTCATCTTAAGTTATCAAATGGCAACACATTATGCTTGTTAGGTATTATTAGGCTTGCTTGACATACACTCCATATGTTGTGTAGGAGTTTCAGTCAGGTGGATTTTGCTGATTATACCTCTATGAGTCGGTTGTAAACAGGGGAAATGTGTTCCGCCTGTTTCTGACAGGTGACGACTTAATCATTTCGCTGTCAGGCCCTTTACAGCTTTTTTGTTGGAGACTCGCAGAATTTCAGTGATAACTGTGTACTAATTACCTATTTAATTTGTATCACAAGTAGCCCACTGCTGTCTGTATAGGAACACAAGGGCATATTTCTAACACTTGACTGGGCAGGAAGAATGAATTGGTGAAATGGGAGAGTTAAAAGAATGAGGAAGATGGGGGGAGAGAGAGCTGATCAAAAGAAAAAAACAAGGATTCAGGGACTGTTTTTGCTTGTGTTCGTTCCAGGTGAATTCATGAATATAAAAACTTCAGTATTTTTTTTCTTTCTCTCTACAGCCAATCTACCCAGAATCGCCTCTTGCTGGCCAGTGAGTGTCCATCATGTCAGAGTTTAGTGTGAATAACCATGCACTCACTTTCCCTTGAGAACATGAACAGCTGTGCCTACAGTATGTGTGTGTGTGTGTTTTAATAAGCAGGGGAGGACAATTAATGAAACAGCAGGAATCTTTAAGCCAGCAGAAATTATAGTTGTATAATGGTATGTCTGTATGTGTGCATATATATATATATATATATATATATATATATATATACAGTATATATATATATATATATATATATATACACACACAGTATATATATATATATATAAAATGTAATATACTGTTCTATAATATAATATAGATAGATAGGTATGGATAAAGCTTTGATATTCTTAAATATTCGTAAATATTTTTTGCTGCAATTAGTTAAAC